>OX451741.1:278630420-279230420 GCA_948472305.1 Vicia faba
ATATATATATATATATATAATATATATATAAATATATATATTAAGATATATATATATATATAATATATATATATATTATATATATATATATATATTATATATATATATATATATATATATTATATATAATATATATATATATATATAACTATATATATATATATATATATATATATATATATATATATATATATATATATATATATATATATATATTATATATATATACATATATATATATATATATATATATATATACTGTATATATATATATATATATATATATATATATATATATAATATATATATATATATATATATATATATATATATATATATACATATATATAATATATATATATATATAATATATATATATATATATATATATATATAATATATATATTATATATATATATATATATACTATATATATATATATATATATATATATATATATATATATATATATATATATATATATATATATATATATTATATATATATATATATATATATATATTATATATATATATATATTATATATATATATATATATATATATATATATATATATATATATATATATATATATATATATATATATTATATATATATATATATATATATATATATATATATATATATATATATATATATATATATATATATATATATATGTGTGTGTGTGTATTATTCATTAAATATGTATTATATATACAAATTAGTAATATTTAATATTTAATAAAAAAAAGTATTTTTTCTATAAAATATTTTCAGAAAGTAAAACAAAATAAAAATGTATAAAAAATATATTTACACTATTTTAGTATTTTAGATAAAAGTATATGTATTTATTTATTTATGTACAAACTAAAAGAAAAATCAAATAAATGCCTAATAAATTCAAAATGGTGAGAAAAAATATTTTTATATTTTTAATATCATGAGAAAAAATAAATGAGTCAATCAAAAAAAGAAAAAGTCAAAAAACATTAAAAATAAGCCAAATGGGCTCAGGGGGTTCAGAAGCAATTGTGTGGTGTGAAAAGGAAATGCAAAGCAAGCCCAGCCCAGTTGACCTTTCTTCAACCTCTGGCCAGAAAAGTATCAAAAAACGCGCGCCTTGTTCCTCCATTCAAACATCTTGATTCCTGGCTTTTTAGTGAAAACTCATAACATAAAAAATGTTCAGCATCATGAGACGAATCTAACCATATGCAGAACTTGTCTTAACTCTCTAAGATGAGGGAGAATTTCTTCTCCCCCAAATCCTGACCTAGATTTTCTTCCATGTTCAGACTCAAAATTCTTGCAACACACATAATATAAATAAAATCTAATTATATGGGCATGTTCAGGGAAATGATTATGACATATTCTCTTCACAAACCTAAAGCTAACAATGCCTAATAAGAGAGATACGAATTCAAAAACTTACCTGTTCAGTTGAAGTTCTATCTGGCAATGGAGGAGCTTTCAGTGCAAGGTGATGATTGGGATAGTTTCCTTGAGGTCCAGGGATGCTATTCCAAGCTTTACTTTGTCTTGAAAGCTTTTGAATCGAGCTAGAGCACTTCACCTGCAAATCAGAAAAGTGAAAATGGTAGAACCAGTTAGAGGGATTACAGGTCGTGTTTTAGACTTTGGTTATCTTGCATAGATGGTATGGAAGGTGTGTGAACTGGTTTGGGCAAGAAAGCTTGAGAGGAATGAAAGATGGCACTCAAACTGCAGGCCCTGCCCTGTTCTTGCAGTTTGAAGGTGATTCTGAGAAGGGGAGTGTATGAGGGATGATAGGGTCGTGTATTAGCTCAGTTGGTATCTCTTGAATGTGTTTTGCAAGTTTGCTTAAGTGTTTGTAAGATGATATGAGAGTTGGTACCAGTTATGCTATGTTTCTTCTTTTTAAGCAACAAAAGGCAAGTTGATCTTCTAGACTGATGCAGGCCCCCATAACATGCTGCAATCCTTTGCCTTGATCAGTGTAATGTGTCTCATAACTTGTGCCTAGAAGATTTTGACTGTACCACTTGGATTTGCAAAATGGACATAAAGTTCTACTTTTTCAAAATGGAAATAATGCTTTATCTATAAATGGATTAATCTTCTAGGCAATGCTTGAATACACAAAACATGGTCTTGGCACAAAGGTTTGGCATTAAATTTATGAGTGTCAAAGGGTTTTAGGACCTGTAATGTAGCACAAACTATGCTGATTTGAAAATGGCCTAAGTTATGAACATGTTCATGATCCATTCAAAAGTGAATTTTTGCCATATTGTGAAATTCGATTCTCTCGAGTTATGAGGTTGTTTGAGAAGTTATTGGACATTTTGGAAAGCTTGGAATGTGTACTACAATACATCTTTGAAATGCAAATTGAAATTCCAAGTGGAAGTGTATGGAAAATGGCCTTGAAGTTAGGTAGAAAACCTTGTCAAAAAGGTCAAATTTTCACTAAGTTAAGAATGGTTTGGCACCCCTATTCAAAAAATTGTAACTTGAGATACAAGCTTCATTTGGGAAAACATTGTGAATCAAAGTTGTAGATTATGCAACAAGCTACAACTTTCATGTTTTGACTTTTGTTTGAATCCAAATGAATCTTGGTGAGAAAATGGGGCAAAGTTGGGAAAAAATTAGGGTTTTCCATAACTTAAAAAAATTTTAAGTTATGAAAAATTCCCATTTCAAACCCTAATTTGCATTTCTTGGTTTCTTGGTGTACAAGTTTCATGATTTGGCATGTTTTGGTGAAAAAGTAATCTTGACTCTTGATTTTGACCAAAAAGTCAAAGTTTGACTTTTCAGTATACAGTCAAAATTGATCAATTGACTGGGAAATTCAACTATCAATCTTGTGTATTTGGGATCTTTTGAACTTGTTGAGCATGTCAAGATAGTTACATGGGGTCTTTGAGTCCATATGTAAGTTTGGTTTGCCATTGGCTAGGTCAAACAGTCAAAAATTGCCTTTGTGCAGTCAAAACCCTAAAAATGACCATTTTGCCCTTTTGATGATCTGATCAAATTTCTTGGGGAATTGTGATCCAAACTTGATCAAATGGTTCATAGGAGTTCATAATGTTGATGTGGGTCAATTTTCATGAGATTTGACTGTCAATTGGCCACAGTTGACTTTTTCCCCGATACAGCTGATTTCTAGGTCAACTGTCCAATTGACTGGGCAAAGATTGGAATCAAGGCTTGAAACTTGGTATGGATAAACTTGGGAGTCCAACATGAAGCATGAAAGTCATCTTAGGCATTTTAGGTCAAAACATCTTTGTTCAAACACAAACCCTAATTTGGGTCCACAGTGCAAGGAGAAGTCTTGAGCAGAGGAAACCCTAACTGGATCTTGATCTTCAAGGATTTTGTGATGAGAAAATGTTGAGGAAATGGGAGGGCAAATTTTGGGGTACAACAGTTGCCCCTGTTCAATCTTCTTGAACCTGAAGAGTTAGATTGGCAAGTTTGCCTTTCGTGACTCGAGGGTAAAAGGAGATTGGACACTAGAGTGCCGGAAATTTGCACTCGCATGTTGGAGTATCAGCAATGTGATGTCGGGAATGGGTTTATAAATGCCATTTGGAGAGGTGGCGGATAGGGAGATGGGCTTATAGATTCCATCTGGAAATGTGACGGAACTTTGTCGGGAATGGGCTTATAGATGCCATTTGGAAGTGTGGATCGCATAAGAGATTCCTTAGCGAGAACTTGTGTATTTGAGAAAGACAGATGTTTTCCTGGCTTGTTACAGGTGTTTGATCTTCAATCTCCTCACGCAGATATGCCCTGGCTAGATACAGGTGTCGAATCTACAATCGGTTTCTCACAGATGTGCCCTGGCTGGATACAGGAATCGAATCCGGAAATAGTCGTCAACAGATATGCCCTGGCTGGATACAGGAATCGAATCTTCGAACTCTTCAGACATGCCCTGGCTAGATACAGGAGTCGAATCTGGAAATGTGGTCAACAGATATGCCCTGGCTGGATACAGGAATCGAATCTGGAAATGTTGTAGTTGAGAGATGTGCCCTGGCTGGTGTTGGCTCCTAAATTCGACACCCTTGTTTTATTAATGTCAGCCATTAAAGCTGAAGGATGTTTTCGACCAGCTGGGTCTGTCGAAATGCCCATCGAAAGATGTCAATGTACTTAGAGGATTTCTTCCAAGGGAGAAGTTGGTTGCCTTCGACGTCGAAGGTGTTTCTCGTCGAAGATGCTTCTCGACGAAGGTGTTCGATGGTTCAGAGTGGAACGGTTTGAATTTCAAGCGTTTGGAGGGAAAACGGTTTCCAGCGGTTACCAAGTGCAACGTGCAAAGATCTGGGGCGTCGAACACTGAGAATGTGCCAAGTGGAGTCATCTCGAAGCAGTGTAACTGCCCGACGGTTACTTGGGATGTTTTAGTATAAATAGTAGTAGGTCACTGTGATCGGTGGATCTGGAACTGACTGTTTTAAAGCTGGTTCGCGAAATGTCGCGGAAGCAAGAGTCGCCACCGTCTTTTATTTTCTCCAAATGGAAAGGACAAAAGCACAGAAAAATTCCTTTAAAGAGATTGCTCTCGGTTCGGGAGGTAGGTTATAGAAAGGGAAGGTGTTAGCACCCTTTCTATCCATGGTTATCCATGGGCTCTTAGATACTTGCTCAATGTGTTTTCAAAAATGTTTGCTTGCTTTTCAATGTGGGTTTCAAAAATATTCTTTGAAAAGTTTTAGTTCAACTCGTACGCCAGAGTGTTTGAAAAGTTTGTTTTGAAAGTTTTTTTGAAAGTGTGTTGGTGTGAAAAGAGTTTTTTTTGTTTGTTTTTTGAAGAGAGCAAGTATCCATGAGAATCTACCTACCCTAAGGAATTCGTCTGTGTAAATGTCCTTTAAAGTAGTGCCATCCCACCATTGAGAGGTAGGTAGCACCACCGTTGGAGGTGTTCGGGTCAATTCGAGTTTTAGGGACGTGGTGATCACCGGAGCAATGGGAAGACACCTTAGAAGCTACCCTCATGCCAGGTTCCCGGATCATGAGGACTTACTAAGACATCCTCTACTCGACGATCACCTTTCGAAAGGCAACAGGTGAGGCGTACCCTAGGGGTGGTGTGTGCGGTCCGTGTGTCATGTTTCAATTATTTTGTCTTGTCATGTTTGTTGTGATCTACGCTTGATTTTAATTTTAGGGCCATTCATTCTTGCATGCATTTAACAGCTATAAAGTTTGCGAAAAAATAAATCTAAACTATTACAAATGGCGCGGGTCCACATCGCCAAAATAAACCGAACCCGATTTGACTGAAAGTAAAAGAGCAATAAAATAAAAGTGCGAAAAGTAAAGTTACAAGGCTTAGGGACAATTACATAATTATTTAAACGATTGTAAAATAAATGCGCGAAGTAAAGGAATTGAAACGAAACTAGGGCGTTGGACCCTTTTGCAAAATATTAATGGTTAATGAGAATTAAAAATTAAATGGTTAAATGTTTTTTTTTTTGGTATTTTGTATTTTTTAGATTTAAAAGAAAAAAGAAAAATTAATTAAAAATTAAAATGCTAAACCCTAGTTCTAATGTTTTTTAAGTTTATTATGAAAAAGATTTAATTTTTAACCTAATTTAAATCTAAATTAATTTATGTACAATTTTTAATTTATGAAAATAAATAAATAACATTATTATTCTGAAAAAGGGGAAAATTAAAAAAGAAAATAAAAAGTTATTAAACCTAAATTCTATTTTTTTGGATTTTTATTAAAAAGGATTAAAATTATACCCTAATTAAACTAAATAATTTACATATAATTTATTTATGGAAATAATAAAATAAAAATTATATTTTTTGGTCTTTTCTGATTTTTGAATGTTTTTATATTTTGATTAAAAATTAAATAAAACAATAATTGAAATAAACATAACAATTAGAATAATAAATAAAGATATAAGAAAAATAAATAAATTTGGCAAACCAGGGTGGGGTGTAGCCCCAGATTAGGAGGTTCAGGCCTGGAAGGTTAAGGCCCATTTGCTTGAATTCATTGACCTTTCTGGATCAGGTGTGGCATGTTGACTGGCATCTACCATACGCCTTTGTTCTGAGCCTTTTGATAGATCTCCTAGGACACGTGTAGGCTTGATGATGAGAGGATATGGTGTGCTGGGACGCTTGTGCTGCATGAGATTAATTAAGGAAAAATAATATGAGATTGTTCAGACCTGGGGCTCGAACCCAGGTCTTGGGGAATTGCACGCATGAGTACCTGCCAGCTGAGCCATCACATGTTAATTGATATATTATAGTGAATAAAAAAACAAAAAGCAAAACCCAAGCGCACTAGTAATTGAGCGCGCGGAATTTAAAGCACCCAACCATGGCGTGCCAACACATCATCGTCCTCGTTCTTCTTTTTTTTTTCTGAAACATAAGGGCTATAGGCAACGGTTTCAGGGCGTGGTCTTAGGCAGGTTTAGAAGAAATAGCGATTAGCTCATCTTTGAGCATAAATTGATCGCGACTAGTGCCTTCTCTTCGTCTTGATGAGCTGAGCATAATGGTATGAGTCTGGAGTCATGATTTTGCTTCGTTTGAGAAGCCCTAATTTTGAATCCTGAAAACCTAGAAATTCAACAATGGCAAAAGCGCATATATGACACAAAAACGTAATTGAACATGTTGGTTAGCTTAGGAACATCATTATGAGCAAGAATCCATAAAGAAAAATGCAAAAGAATGCTTGGATTATGCTATGCGATTTGAAATTTTTTACAACACAGTTTTAGTTGTAGCTACCACTTCTTGGCGTTTTGATTGATGTTAGGAATTGGGATGTGTTCAGAAATGGTCCAAGAAGCTATTAGAAAAAGAATTAAGGCTTGAAATCCTCTCTAACTTTGATTTCAGTTTTGTGTTTTTAGGGAAAAATTTCAATTTGCAAAAGCTTGTTTGGGCGCAGCTTATGATATGTTAGGCTTAGGGTTTGACTCAGTGATTATCATGGAAGAGAATTGGCTTGCTATTTGACCTTAATTCATGCTCATGAAAGAACAAGTCCTAGGGTTTTTACCATTAACCAAGTTTCCTTCTTTTTAGCCAAGACCTAGACCTAGTGTGCAATTTAACCCTAGCCTGAGTTCTTGAGTTGGCCCATGATACATGGAAGTTGTCCAAATTCACATGACACTATTCCATTGGTTTTTGAATTTTATTTGAATTTTCAAAGATTTAAAATGAATTAAATTATCAAAAATTAAATAAAATAAAAAAATCAATATTTGGTCTTGAAATTAATCATGGGACACGTGTGTGGCATGACAAGGATGAACCAAGTGGAAAAAATGGGGCCCTTTTGTCAAAAATTGGAGTTTCAAGGATAGTTGACTTTTGCCATTTCACAAAAATTTCCCAACTTCTACAAGGCATAACTTGCTCAATTTTTAAGCTTTTCACATGTTCTTGGACATTTTGGAAAGGTCTTTGAGTCCTTTAACCAATGCCTTTGGTCCCATGTCATTTTGATTTACCAATCTCAAGTTATGGTCTTTGACTTAAAGTCCCTTTTTGTTGACTTTTGAAAATGACCTATAATGTTGAAATTGATAACTTTTTGTGAGAGCATTTCTTGGACTTGAAGTATGAAAATGAGTTGTAGGAAATGTCTTTCTCTTCAAAATGAGCTTTGGATGGAATTTTTCTGATAATCCATGTGAAAGTTATGCCCTGGTCAATTTCAGTTGACTTTTTCAGCTGTCCAAATATAGCAACTTTTGCATCTTTGATGATTTCTGAGCCAAATTTTGAGAATCATGATCAAGCATTGATCAAATGATGTTTGTGGCTTCAAAATGATATGTTGACCAAAAATTTGAACTTTTGACTGCCAAATGACCATTTTGCCCCTACAGTTGACTGTAGTGCAATTTAGGGTTTTGACTGTGCAATCTTGAGCTGAATGCCTTGAAACTTGATATGAGGATGTTTGACCATGTTTGTAAGCATATGAGACTTGATTGAGCCTTTGAAAACTTCCTTTTCTTGATCAGACTCAAAACCCTAATTTTGACTGTATGGGAGACTGTTGCACTGCACAACCCTTGGGAAATTTTGTAGCTTGGCTTGGCAATTTCTTGAGGAATATGGGAGGGCAAATTTTGGGGTATAACAGTTGCCCCTGTTCAATCTTCTTAGACCTGAGGATGCAGATTGGCTGACGTGCCTTTCGTAATCCGAGGGTAAAAGATGATTGGACACTAGAGTGCCCGGAAATTTGCGCTCACATGTTAGCAATGATGGTGGAATGGGCTTATAGATGCCATCTGGATGTTTGATTGCGTAAGAGATTCCTTGGCGAGAACCTGTATACCTGCAAAACAGAAAATGAGTACCTGACACGTTGCAGGAGCTGATTTTTGAGAAAAATCTTGGTGATTTTAACTTCAACAACGCTTGTTGAGAAAAACATCTTGGGTGACTTTAACTTCAACGACGCTTGTTGAGAAAAATCTTGGTGACTTTAACTTCAACGACGCTCGTTGAGAAAAGATCTGGGGGATTTTAACTTCAACAACGCTCGTTGAGAAAAATCTGGGGGATTTTAACTTCAACAACGCTCGTTGAGAAAAATCTGGGGTGTCTTCTACTGGGATAAGAATCAGGGAGATCTTAGGGTCGATCTGACTGAAACAGAGAGGCCTTTGATTGGGTAAGAATCAGGAAAATCTTAGGGTCGATTTAACTGAACCGGTCTAGGTCTTGAAATGTCTTCAACTGGATAAGCATCAGGGAGATCTTAGGGTCGATCTGACTGAACCAGAGAAGGCCTTTGACTGGATAAGCATCAGGAAAATCTTGGGACGATTTAACTGAACCGGTCTAGGTCTTGAAATGTCTTCAACTGGATAAGCATCAGAGAGATCTTAGGGTCGATCTGACTGAACCAGAGAAGGCCTTTGACTGGATAAGCATCGGGAAAATCTTGGGACGATTTAACCGAACCGGTCTAGGTCTTGAAATGTCTTCAACTGGATAAGCATCAGGGAGATCTTAGGGTCGATCTGACTGAACCAGAGAAGGCCTTTGACTGGATAAGCATCAGGAAAATCTTAAGGTCGACTTAACTGAACCGGTCTAGGTCTTGAAATGTCTTCAACTGGATAAGCATCAGGGAGATCTTAGGGTCGATCTGACTGAACCAGAGAAGGCCTTTGACTGGATAAGCATCAGGAAAATCTTGGGACGATTTAACTGAACCGGTCTAGGTCTTGAAATGTAGCTTGAGAACTTAACTGGATCTTTCCTGAAAGGTAAAAATCAGTCATATGCAATGCATGATATGGATCAAGCAATGATGTTCTCAACATAAATGAGATTTGTATGATGCAGTGCGTTATGCATGCTATAATGATGTATGTGATGTTTTATGTATGTTTTCGTCTAGGAAAGTAAATCCTTGACGGGTGCCGGGAAGTCGTATCCCGGGCTGGTGTCGAAGAATAGATTTTGCTTCCGCTGGGGATGATAGTTGCAAGTATACCGGTAGGAGAAGATAACTCCGTTGGGAAATGAACTTGGCAAATGACGGATTCTGCGGGGAGAAAAGATACTCTAGTGACCATGCTGAGAAGCAATACTCTGTGGGAAGAGGGATGCCTTGCTGCGTTGTTGATAACTTGCTGAGGATACCGTTGTTATGTTGGAAGTATTGATGGACTTCGCTGGGGATAGGAAAGAACTACGTTGACGACGACCTTTCCTTGGCTTTTGGCTGAGGATAACCCAGTTATATCCTGTTGAGGAAATAACTCTTTAAACCAAGCCGAACGACGCGTTCGTGCTCTGCGAGAGGATAAGCTTCCAGAATATACTGGGGATAAGCTTACTGCTTGGGGAGATGAATTCCACCTTTCCTGGGGAACTTGGATGGGACTCTCCTGGGGAAGTTTTGATATGCTGGGGAAGTGATTCCTTTGAATGTTGATGTATGCCGCCGGGGAACAATCTTTAGACCAAGACTGCCGGGGATGCTTGTTAAGAATATATGCTGCTGGGGAATATTGGGATCTACTCGAGGATACCCAATTTCCTTGAGACTTGTTAACTTTGTTTGGGGAAGAATGCACTGACTTGCTGTCTCACTCTCTGGGGAATTTAAGATGCCTGGTTAGGTTCTTTAGCTGAACCTACCTTGGTACCTTAGAGGATAGAACAATTAGACTGCTCAGACAACTCTTTATTGCCCCTGTTTCTAGTGTCACCTGCAATTAATTCTTTGTTTCGTATGCAAATATTTATGAGCTAGCAAATTATTGTCAATGCATATATCACAAATTGAACCTTGGACGTTCTTCGCAAAACAAAAACAGGAACAGAAAAACAGTTGGCACGTTTAACTGAAAAGTATATTTGTATTGATTTTGAATAGCCTGTGAATAGGCGTTTTGTGTACAAGAGGCTGACGTCCTAGTAAGCGGAACATCGCCGAATAAGAGAGTTTACACAAGTTTTGTACCAAAGAAAATAAACAGCTGTGTGAAATATGAATGATCCACTGGGTTTCAACTCTGCTATCGCCTTTATAACTCTGAGCGTCTCATCACTTGATGACCTTGGTTGAAGGTGAAGCTGATCGATCGATGCCGTCTGAGCTTGATGTAGGTACCGGATTCTGGATGCAAAGTGATCTGATGAGACATAGTATTACGTTTTTATCCCTAACTTTTGCCTGGACTGCCCTTTCGGGTTTTCAGTCCACCGGGATACCCCTTCTTGCCCAAGCCGCCTTTTCAGGCTTTCGACTTGCCGGGTGTACAGATTTTCATTTTCATCCCTTCATTTTGCCCGAACCCTTTTGGTTCGACGGGAAGCCCTAATTTTTGCCTAGACATGTCAGCCTAGCGGGTCTTTTTTCATGCGTAGTATTTTTTAACTATGTCTGCATTGGCGGGGTGAGGAAGGTCGTCACCATCCATGTTGGTTAATATCATTGCTCCTCCTGAGAACACATGCTTAACCACAAATGGCCCTTCGTACGTAGGGGTCCATTTGCCCCTTGGATCACTCTGAGGAAGGATGATTCGCTTGATCACCAGATCCCCTACTTGATATTCCTGTGGTCTGACCTTTTTGTTAAATGCCCTGATCATTCGCTTCTGATACGTCTGACCATGACAGATAGCAGCAAGTCTCTTTTCGTCAATGAGGTTGAGCTGATCAAGTCGTGTCTGGATCCAATCATCTTCGTTCAGATTTGCATCCTTCATTATCCGGAGAGAAGGAATTTGTACTTCGATTGGCAAGACTGCCTCCATGCCATAAACCAGAGAGAAAGGAGTTGCCCCGGTTGACATCCTAGCTGAGGTACGATACCCATGCAGAGCGAACGGTAACATCTCGTGCCAATCTTTATACGTTACTGTCATCTTCTGCACGATCTTCTTGATATTTTTATTTGCTGCTTCTACAGCCCCATTCATCTTTGGTCTGTAAGGAGAAGAATTGTGGTGCTGTATCTTGAACTGTTCGCAGAGCTCAGCGATCATCTTATTGTTCAGATTGGTACCGTTATCTGTAATAATCCGCTCAGGGACACCGTACCGACAGATCAAGTTGTGCCGAATGAACCGTGCCACAACAGTCTTGGTTACCGTAGCATAGGATGCTGCCTCAACCCACTTCGTAAAATAATCAATTGCCACTAGGATGAAGCGATGTCCATTAGATGCCGTAGGTTTAATCTCACCGATCATGTCTATGCCCCACATTGCAAATGGCCAAGGCGCAGTCAGAACATTCAGGGGAACCGGAGGAACATGCACCTTGTCTGCGTAGATCTGGCATTTATGGCATGTCCTAGAATGTTGGTAGCAATCAGCTTCCATGGTGGACCAGTAATACCCTGCCCGTAGAATCTTCTTTGCCATGGTATGTCCACTGGAGTGTGTACCAAAGGTCCCTTCATGTAGCTCTTCCATGATTCTATCTGCTTCAGTCTTATCTACACAACGCAGTAGGGTAGAATCCTGGTTTCGCTTGTACAAGATGCCATTGCTAAGAAAGAACTTGGCTGCAAACCTCCTCAGGAATTTCTTATCATTGACAGATGCTCCTTCAGGGTATTCCTGAGCTTCTAGGTATCTCTTCACTTCGTGGTACCAAGGCTTCTCAGTTACCAATTCAGTTTCGAGATCACAACAGTATGCCGGTTCGTCCAGTTTCCAGATAGTGATCCGGGGAGCTTCATTATCCCATTTAACCTTGAACATTGAAGACATTGTAGCTAACGCGTCCGCCAGCTGATTCTCTTCTCTTGGAAAGTGCTCAAATGTTATCTCTGTGAAGTGGGGGATCAGGGCCAACACACATTCTCTGTAAGGAATCAAGTTTGGGTGTTTCGTATCCCACTCTCCTTTGATCTGATTGATCACAAGAGCGGAATCTCCGAAGACACTCAGAAATTTGATCCTCAGGTCGATCGCAGCTTGAAGACCCATGATACACGCTTCATACTCCGCCATGTTGTTGGTACAGTTGAAACACAGCCGGGCGGTGAGTGGAGTATGAGTACCTTGTGGAGATACAATTATGGCGCCGATACCATTTCCCAAAGCATTGGAGGCTCCGTCAAAGTGCATAGACCATCGGGATCCTGGTTCAGGTCCTTCATCCGGCCCAGGTACTTCACAGTCAGTTACTATCATAATGTTTTCATCTGGAAACTCGAAGTTCATTGATTGGTAGTCACCCACAGCTTGATGTGCTAAGTGGTCTGCCAATACACTTCCCTTGATGGCTTTTTGGGTCGTGTACTGAATGTCGTATTCCGTCAAGATCATCTGCCATCTTGCAATTCTCCCAGACAGAGCAGGCTTTTCGAATATGTACTTTATAGGATCCATTTTTGAGATTAACAAAGTAGTGTGAGTCAGCATATACTGTCTCAGCCGGCGAGCAGCCCATACCAAAGCGCAGCAAGTTTTCTCAAGCAGTGAGTATCGGGTCTCACAGTCGGTAAACTTTTTGCTAAGGTAATAAATGGCATGCTCTTTTCGGCCAGACTCGTCATGCTGCCCCAGCACACACCCCATTGCATTATCAAGCACTGTCAGGTAAAGTATCAAAGGTCTCCCTTCAACTGGTGGCATAAGGATGGGTGGTTCTTGGAGATATTCTTTGATTCTGTCAAAAGCAGCCTGACATTCATCATTCCAACGTACTACCTGATCTTTCTTCAGCAGCTTGAAGATTGGTTCACAGGTAGCAGTTAAGTGTGAGATGAACCGAGCAATGTAATTCAGACGTCCTAGAAAGCCTCTGACTTCCTTCTCTGTCTTGGGAACTGGCATCTCTTGAATGGCTTTGACCTTAGCTGGGTCCACTTGAATGCCTTTATCACTGACCACGAAGCCTAGCAACTTCCCAGATCTTACCCCGAAGGTGCACTTGTTAGGGTTCAATCTTAGTTTGTACAGTTTCAACCGGTCAAACAATTTCTGCAGATGATCAAGGTGTTCTTCCTCAGTCTGGGACCTAGCGATCATGTCGTCAACATAAACTTCTATCTCATGATGGATCATGTCATGAAATAAAGCAACCATGGCACGTTGGTAGGTTGCCCCAACATTCTTTAGTCCAAAAGGCATGACTTTGTAGCAGAAGGTGCCCCACTGAGTAACAAATGTAGTCTTTTCCATGTCTTCCGGAGCCATCTTGATCTGATTGTAGCCTGAAAAACCATCCATGAAAGAGAACACTTTATGCTGAGCCGTATTATCAACAAGGACATCAATGTGAGGTAGAGGGAAGTCATCCTTGGGGCTGGCCCTGTTCAGATCCCTGTAATCGACACACATCCTGACCTTGCCGTCCTTCTTAGGTACCGGCACCACATTAGCAACCCACTGAGGGTAAGAAGTTACTGCAAGAAACCCGGCATCAAACTGCTTCATAACCTCGGCTTTAATCTTCTCGGACATCTCTGGACGCATACGGCGGACCTTTTGCTTAACCGGAGGGCAATCTTCTTTAGTTGGTAAGTGATGGACCACAATGTCGGTATCTAATCCGGGCATATCTTCGTAGGACCAGGCAAAGATTTCTTTATAGTCATGCAGCATCTGAGTCAACCGTTGCTTCACGCTGAGTTCTAGGTTGGCACCAATCTTCACCTCTTTCTTGTCTTCCTCAGTACCCAAGTTTATTATTTCCACTGGCTCTTCATGGGGTTGAATTGCCCTCTCTTCCTGTTGTAACAATCTTGCAAGTTCACCAGGCACTTCGCAATCATCCTCACCTTCGTCTGCGGCTAAGTTGATCGGATTTTCGAAGTCATAACTGGCAGTAGCAGAATCGTTACCAGTGAGATCCAGAGTGGATTGAAACCTGTATGAGTGAGTGTGTGTGTAAATACAGCTGTTTTGCAATATGTAAAGAAAGGAAAGAAAAGGAGCGCAAAATTTGAAATGTGAAAAACGTCCAATGCTTTTATTCATGATATATGACGGTGACAAACAAAAGCCCTCACAAATAAAACCACGGTGCCCCGGGTAAGACACCGGGCCATATAGTCTCAAATTATTGTTTATTACAAATCAAAAACAAAGAAATTCATTACTGGGGAACAAAAGTTATGGGTGTGAAATCTTTAGCAGTCCAATTGGTCAATCCACCGTCGGCCGTCGGGTAGATCCAGCTATCGAACTCTGACTCTTCCACCTTGTCTTCCTTTCCAATAGCATTCACTTCTGAGTGGGTGATGAGCACAGGAGGTCTTCCAATTCTCGCCTTGCGCACCGCTTTCTGAGCTTCTGTGGTGAAACCCAGCCCAAACTTGTCAGTCTTAGGAGTAAGATCAGGGAGCTTGCCCCAGTTTGCACATTCACCTTTTTCGATCACAGCCCGGGCGTCCTTTAAGGAGGCCATCTTCATAGGAGAAACCTCTTCATCTGCTTCTGCTGCTGCCAAGGTTTGTGGTACTTCCTCAAAATGTTGAAAGGGGGTTTCAATGAACTCCCCATCCATTTCTACGTATCTGAAGGAGTTGAGGTGGCTGACCATGTACTCCTCTTCCCCTTGCACTGTTACGATCTTCCCCCTGACCGGGTACTTGAGCTTCTGATGCAATGTGGAAGTCACAGCTCCAGCCTTGTGGATCCACGGGCGACCCAGCAAACAAGAATAGGACGGATGGATATCCAACACATAGAATTTTGAATCGAATACCTGTGACCCAACCCTGATTGGGATGTCCACTTCACCATGCACCATTCTTTTGGACCCGTCAAAGGCCCGGACAACAATGTTACTTGGTTTGAGCTCTAGACCCTCACAATCCAGCCTATCCAGAGCCTTCTTGGGCAGCACGTTTAATGAAGAACCTGTGTCAACCAGCACATGAGCAAGAGTAGTGCCCCTGCATTCAATGGAGACATGCAGGGCATCATTATGGTTCCTCCCTTTTGCCGTTAGATCGGCATCAGAGAAACCCAGGCCATTATCAGCAGTTAGGTTGGCCACACAGTCGGTGAACTGGTCAGCAGACGTCTCTTGGGGTACGTGGGCTGTCTTTAAGAAAGCAATCAGAGCCTTTGCATGGGCCTCTGAACACAGCAGCAGTGACAACATGGAGATTTTAGAGGGGGTGTGCCCCAGCTGTTCTACAACGTTGAAATCACTTTTCTTTATTATTTTGAGGATTTCTTCCATTTCCTGCTTGGAAGCCTCAACAATGGTCTTTGGTGCCTCCGTCCTGGCAGGCATATCAGCAGCAATTCCCTTGCCCCGAGTATCAGATGAATCAGTAGCAGGGGTGGATACTTGGTCAGGGGGAGAAACAGGCTCTCTGGCAGGTGTGAAGATCAAAGGCCTATGAATTGCCGGAGGAGCAATGTCTGGCGAGAACAGTCTTCCACTACGAGTGACCTTAGCAGGCCCGATGATGTTGGAGACACCAGCATCAATGTTGCACTCTTGTTTCACACCCAGAACATAAACATTCGCCCCATAGTGCCATGGGACAGCCTTATCAGATTTGTAGGGCATAGGCCCCGGAACAGTAATGGTGATGGGAGCACTCTTGTGAACTGACAAAATTTGTATAGGCTTCTTTGAAGGAGCCTTGGAATGGTTGTTGAAGATGGTAACGATCGACACTTCTTCAACAGGAGCAGCAGGAACAACAGTCTTTCTGAACAAAATCTCTCTACTATCTATCAGGTTTTGGATGCCTGACTTCAACAGAGAACAACCAGCAGGGGAAGCAACACATAGAGGGCAACTTTCGCTACATCCCGGAAATAAACCGGCTAGCAACAGATTCCTCTTGACCATCAGCAACGGAGTAGCAACATCATCCACCGAAGCTACATACAAATCCTCTTCAACAGCATTCACTCCATGCTGGGGCATGGGAGCAGTTACAACATTCGGCCTCTCGGGCGCCTCAAACTGTATCTCCTTTGCATCAATGAGGTCTTGAACCTTATTCTTTAGGGCCCAACAGTCATCTGTGTTATGCCCCGGGCTATCAGAGTGATAAGCACAGCGAGCATTTGGATTGAACTTGGGGGATGCAGTATTGGGAAACTTTGGAGCCTCCCTGACAGTCACTAAATTGGTGGATAGCAACTGTGGCAGGATCTGTGATAAGGTCATGCTTAACCGGGTATACTCTCTCCGGGTTCTTTCAAACTTTTGAGGATTAGTTGGCCGAGGAGCGGCAGCAGGTTTGGCAATCATTACCGCGCTGACAGATTGGCGGTGTTCAGGTCGCTCTGTTCTCCGGGAGCTATATACAGCACTAGCCTCCTTTTTGAAGGGTTTCTTCTCAGTACTGGAGGAGGCAACTTTCTGTATCTTCCCCGATTTTATACCAGCCTCGATCCTTTCACCAGTCAGGATCAGATCAGTAAACCCAGTAGAGGAATTACCAATGAGATGATTGAAAAATGGACCAGATAGGGTCCCCAAGAACATATCTACCAGCTCCCGATCCGTCAATGGTGGCTGCACCCTGCCAGCCAGGTCTCTCCATTTCTGAGCATACTCCTTAAAACCTTCACCCGACCCTAGCGACATACCCTGGAGCTGGGTACGCGTAGGAGCGAGGTCGGCATTATACTGATACTGCTTGTAAAAAGCAGTGGCCAGATCCTCCCAGTTACGAATGCTGATTCCATCCAGCTGATAGAACCAGTCGAGGTGAGTCCCTGAAAGACTCTCCTGGAAGAAGTGGATCCAAAGGTTCTTGTCTGCTGTGTAAGGCTGGATCTTCCTTACATAAGAACGGAGGTGCATCTTGGGACAGGAAGCCCCATCATACTTCACGAAGGCAGGTGTTTTGAACTTGTGGGGGATCACCACTCCAGTAGATAACCCCAAGTCTCCGAAATCCAATCCAGGCACCCGCTGAACTTCCATAGCCTTTAATCTGTCTTCCAGCTGTTTGTACCGGTCTTCAGCAGGAGGGTACTGTTCGTCGTTGAAGTCTGTTTCAGTATCAGAGCCCACAGGAGTAGTGACCTCCCTTTCTTGGTGACTACCTTCCGTCACAGATGGAGGAGTCCTTTCAGCTTCAACCAAAGTGTTCCCGAGTCTGCGCCCAGTGTTAAATAGCACAGTCCTCCTCTTCTTCTTAGTCTTCTTCAAAAGCATGGTCTTCAACTCTTGTTGACCCTGAGCCAAGCCCTTGATCAGCTCCTGAAATTGGGCGTTTTGCGCCTGAAATTGGACGTTCTGCGCCTGAAGAGCCTTGATAGATGCCTCGGTTGATGATTCAGGGTTCATGATGCTGAAATAAACAGCGAAGAACGGTAAACAACCTGAAAAGAAGAGTACCTATGATGCACATGATGAATGATATGTGTTTATGCAATGCATTCAAGAGTTTGAAAATTCAAATTTGTTGTAGACCAAAAGGAACACACGTTATTTATTAAGAAAATCATTGTTTAATACATCAAAGCCTCATGGGCAAAAGTACAAAAAGATCAAATCAATCCCAAAATATGTTGCGCATCTTCTTTGGAGCTATGTAAGTGTTGAGGTTCCTTTCCTCGTGCAACAGGCGGGTGAGCTCCAAGACCTTCCTTTCACTGGCATGCAAACTAGTCTCAAGAGAATTCCGCTCTTCCTTAAGCTGGATCCAGCTCTTCTGCATCTCTTCCCAGGATGTGGGCATATCAGGGTGCTGAATAACATGAGACACCTCTCCTTCCAAGGCAGGCTCTTTGATTACTGGAAGCATGTGAGGATAAGGCATTACTAACTTCTGAGAGCGGGCTCGTACCCACTTGAGGTAAGGCTCCAAAGGGATGGAGTTCCTATGCCCCAGTGTCCTGCTGTCTATCCTACTAGGCATCCTCCAAGCTCTGATAAATCTCTGGCGAAGTCCTTGAGTATCGTTGTCGAAGTCAAAAACTATGTCAGGAATCAACATGTCATGAGGACCATCCCTCCGAGCATAACCAAATTGTCTCCAAGCCAGGCATGGACTATAAGTAATACCTCCTCTGATTCCAAGTAAAGGAACATTAGGATACTCCCCGCAACGATCAATGATAGTGACATCTTCTCTGGACCTAGGGCACCAATGTATATCTGCATGTGTAAGAGTCATCAACCGTTGTGACCATCTCAAACCCCGCTCGTTCTTCAAGACTGATTGTGGAAGGTGCGAAATAAACCACTTTCCCAGGAGAGGAGTGCAACACATAAGGACACCTCTTTTTCTCATGGTTCGAGTGTAACATGAGTGAAGGAGGTCCCCGAGCAACGTAGGTATAGGATTCCTGGACATAAAGACCTGGACAGCACTGATATCAATGAGCTGATCTGGGTTAGGGAACAACACCAAACCATAAACAAGGAGGGCCACAACCTCTTCAAAAGCTTGCAAGTCAAGGGAGTTCCAACATTCATAGGCCTTTTCAAACAGAAACCTGGCTAAGAACCCTTTAATACCACTTCTGACTTCCCAATGTCCCTTGAGGTCAGATGACTGTAGGTGCAAGGCTTTAGCAATCTCTTCAAGCTTAGGTTCCTTTTCTGTACCGTTGAAGGGTAGCTGATCAAGGATAGGGATCTTCAGGAGTCGGGAGAACTCCTCCAATGTAGGTACCAATTGATAGTCCAAGAAGGTGAAACAGTGATGCAGAGGGTCAAAGAATTGGAACAGGACCTTCATCATATCTTCCTCAATGTTGGTATTGACCAAGCTGATGAGACTTCCATGCCTTTCACTGAATGAAGAGTTCTCGGGAATCCTGGATATAAGCTCCTTAAGCTGAGGAGGGATCCTTACAAGACTGATTGGAATTGTCTTTCTACGAACAGTTTCCATGTCCTACAAAACAAGAACAAAGATGAAAATTCGAACCCCTGAAATGGTTAGTTAATGCATATGATGCTGGATGATGTCATGATGCTATGATTAAACACAGATATTTACAAAGACAAACATGTAAGGCATACAAGGCACACAAGACAGGCCCTTAAGGTTTAAGGCCAGCATGGGGTCTGGGTAGTACCCTCTTGAAGTTGGTGGGTTCAACCTGTCCTATTAGAAGTAACCGGGTTCTAAGGGTCCCAATATCACGGGATTGCTTTCATTGTTCATCGTTTCGATTTAGCCACTGAACTGGCGACCGAAATATCCCAGGAAAGCAACCCTCAATTGGGTGTAGTATCGAGTATCAACCAACTTCGGACTGCACCAAAGTCAGTTATCTCACTACCCTAAAGAGGCCAAGATAGTTCAATTAAGGTTCCTAAGGTCTGTTGATGCTTCATGACACCACATGGAGGCCCCGTACTCTCCTTGACTGAACTCAAGGGTTACCGGTACACACCAAAGTGCCACATCAACGTAGCAGACTGCTTCAACCATGTCGGTATACCCCGCACAGTTCCCTCACAGCCTTGTTGCTACTTTCTAAGAAGGTATCCCCCAGATCCGGGTTAGGATCTATAGAACTCCCAAGACAGTCCCACAATAATAAAGCAAGCAAGTCAATACAATTGAAAACACAATGATCTTAGTCCTAAGGTACACCTCACTTTAAGTTTAGTCCCCAGCAGAGTCGCCAGTTCTGTGATCGGTGGATCTGGAACTGACTGTTTTAAAGCTGGTTCGCGAAATGTCGCGGAAGCAAGAGTCGCCACCGTCTTTTATTTTCTCCAAATGGAAAGGACAAAAGCACAGAAAAATTCCTTTAAAGAGATTGCTCTCGGTTCGGGAGGTAGGTTATAGAAAGGGAAGGTGTTAGCACCCTTTCTATCCATGGTTATCCATGGGCTCTTAGATACTTGCTCAATGTGTTTTCAAAAATGTTTGCTTGCTTTTCAATGTGGGTTTCAAAAATATTCTTTGAAAAGTTTTAGTTCAACTCGTACGCCAGAGTGTTTGAAAAGTTTGTTTTGAAAGTTTTTTTGAAAGTGTGTTGGTGTGAAAAGAGTTTTTTTTGTTTGTTTTTTGAAGAGAGCAAGTATCCATGAGAATCTACCTACCCTAAGGAATTCGTCTGTGTAAATGTCCTTTAAAGTAGTGCCATCCCACCATTGAGAGGTAGGTAGCACCACCGTTGGAGGTGTTCGGGTCAATTCGAGTTTTAGGGACGTGGTGATCACCGGAGCAATGGGAAGACACCTTAGAAGCTACCCTCATGCCAGGTTCCCGGATCATGAGGACTTACTAAGACATCCTCTACTCGACGATCACCTTTCGAAAGGCAACAGGTGAGGCGTACCCTAGGGGTGGTGTGTGCGGTCCGTGTGTCATGTTTCAATTATTTTGTCTTGTCATGTTTGTTGTGATCTACGCTTGATTTTAATTTTAGGGCCATTCATTCTTGCATGCATTTAACAGCTATAAAGTTTGCGAAAAAATAAATCTACACTATTACAAATGGCGCGGGTCCACATCGCCAAAATAAACCGAACCCGATTTGACTGAAAGTAAAAGAGCAATAAAATAAAAGTGCGAAAAGTAAAGTTACAAGGCTTAGGGACAATTACATAATTATTTAAACGATTGTAAAATAAATGCGCGAAGTAAAGGAATTGAAACGAAACTAGGGCGTTGGACCCTTTTGCAAAATATTAATGGTTAATGAGAATTAAAAATTAAATGGTTAAATGTTTTTTTTTTGGTATTTTGTATTTTTTAGATTTAAAAGAAAAAAGAAAAATTAATTAAAAATTAAAATGCTAAACCCTAGTTCTAATGTTTTTTAAGTTTATTATGAAAAAGATTTAATTTTTAACCTAATTTAAATCTAAATTAATTTATGTACAATTTTTAATTTATGAAAATAAATAAATAACATTATTATTCTGAAAAAGGGGAAAATTAAAAAAGAAAATAAAAAGTTATTAAACCTAAATTCTATTTTTTTGGATTTTTATTAAAAAGGATTAAAATTATACCCTAATTAAACTAAATAATTTACATATAATTTATTTATGGAAATAATAAAATAAAAATTATATTTTTTGGTCTTTTCTGATTTTTGAATGTTTTTATATTTTGATTAAAAATTAAATAAAACAATAATTGAAATAAACATAACAATTAGAATAATAAATAAAGATATAAGAAAAATAAATAAATTTGGCAAACCAGGGTGGGGTGTAGCCCCAGATTAGGAGGTTCAGGCCTGGAAGGTTAAGGCCCATTTGCTTGAATTCATTGACCTTTCTGGATCAGGTGTGGCATGTTGACTGGCATCTACCATACGCCTTTGTTCTGAGCCTTTTGATAGATCTCCTAGGACACGTGTAGGCTTGATGATGAGAGGATATGGTGTGCTGGGACGCTTGTGCTGCATGAGATTAATTAAGGAAAAATAATATGAGATTGTTCAGACCTGGGGCTCGAACCCAGGTCTTGGGGAATTGCACGCATGAGTACCTGCCAGCTGAGCCATCACATGTTAATTGATATATTATAGTGAATAAAAAAACAAAAAGCAAAACCCAAGCGCACTAGTAATTGAGCGCGCGGAATTTAAAGCACCCAACCATGGCGTGCCAACACATCATCGTCCTCGTTCTTCTTTTTTTTTTTCTGAAACATAAGGGCTATAGGCAACGGTTTCAGGGCGTGGTCTTAGGCAGGTTTAGAAGAAATAGCGATTAGCTCATCTTTGAGCATAAATTGATCGCGACTAGTGCCTTCTCCTCGTCTTGATGAGCTGAGCATAATGGTATGAGTCTGGAGTCATAATTTTGCTTCGTTTGAGAAGCCCTAATTTTGAATCCTGAAAACCTAGAAATTCAACAATGGCAAAAGCGCATATATGACACAAAAACGTAATTGAACATGTTGGTTAGCTTAGGAACATCATTATGAGCAAGAATCCATAAAGAAAAATGCAAAAGAATGCTTGGATTATGCTATGCGATTTGAAATTTTTTACAACACAGTTTTAGTTGTAGCTACCACTTCTTGGCGTTTTGATTGATGTTAGGAATTGGGATGTGTTCAGAAATGGTCCAAGAAGCTATTAGAAAAAGAATTAAGGCTTGAAATCCTCTCTAACTTTGATTTAAGTTTTGTGTTTTTAGGGAAAAATTTCAATTTGCAAAAGCTTGTTTGGGCGCAGCTTATGATATGTTAGGCTTAGGGTTTGACTCAGTGATTATCATGGAAGAGAATTGGCTTGCTATTTGACCTTAATTCATGCTCATGAAAGAACAAGTCCTAGGGTTTTTACCATTAACCAAGTTTCCTTCTTTTTAGCCAAGACCTAGACCTAGTGTGCAATTTAACCCTAGCCTGAGTTCTTGAGTTGGCCCATGATACATGGAAGTTGTCCAAATTCACATGACACTATTCCATTGGTTTTTGAATTTTATTTGAATTTTCAAAGATTTAAAATGAATTAAATTATCAAAAATTAAATAAAATAAAAAAATCAATATTTGGTCTTGAAATTAATCATGGGACACGTGTGTGGCATGACAAGGATGAACCAAGTGGAAAAAATGGGGCCCTTTTGTCAAAAATTGGAGTTTCAAGGATAGTTGACTTTTGCCATTTCACAAAAATTTCCCAACTTCTACAAGGCATAACTTGCTCAATTTTTAAGCTTTTCACATGTTCTTGGACATTTTGGAAAGGTCTTTGAGTCCTTTAACCAATGCCTTTGGTCCCATGTCATTTTGATTTACCAATCTCAAGTTATGGTCTTTGACTTAAAGTCCCTTTTTGTTGACTTTTGAAAATGACCTATAATGTTGAAATTGATAACTTTTTGTGAGAGCATTTCTTGGACTTGAAGTATGAAAATGAGTTGTAGGAAATGTCTTTCTCTTCAAAATGAGCTTTGGATGGAATTTTTCTGATAATCCATGTGAAAGTTATGCCCTGGTCAATTTCAGTTGACTTTTTCAGCTGTCCAAATATAGCAACTTTTGCATCTTTGATGATTTCTGAGCCAAATTTTGAGAATCATGATCAAGCATTGATCAAATGATGTTTGTGGCTTCAAAATGATATGTTGACCAAAAATTTGAACTTTTGACTGCCAAATGACCATTTTGCCCCTACAGTTGACTGTAGTGCAATTTAGGGTTTTGACTGTGCAATCTTGAGCTGAATGCCTTGAAACTTGATATGAGGATGTTTGACCATGTTTGTAAGCATATGAGACTTGATTGAGCCTTTGAAAACTTCCTTTTCTTGATCAGACTCAAAACCCTAATTTTGACTGTATGGGAGACTGTTGCACTGCACAACCCTTGGGAAATTTTGTAGCTTGGCTTGGCAATTTCTTGAGGAATATGGGAGGGCAAATTTTGGGGTATAACAGTCACGCAGTTTTTCGCGTGTGTTCACAATTATATACAAAGTCACTCATATAGATTCGAGTACCCAGCGTGTGAGAAAGAATTGTTGAGAATGTATGTGTGAAACACCACTTTTATTAATCAAAGTCATTTACTTTTCCAGAAACTTTACTTGCTTTCTTCTTTACTTTTCCTGTCGAAGCCCTTTATTTCAAGCCTTCATTTATTTTATCAAGCCCATTTCATCATGCAATTTACTTAAAGCCTCTTTAATTTCTTGTCATTTAACCATTATCCAACTTAATCAAAACCTCAAAATCAACCATGTCTTAGGATCAATCTGATCGATCATGCGAGTAACCAAATAAGTAACCATTTGGAGGATCAGCGGTTGTTTACCAATAACCACGGTAAACAAATTGGCACACCTGGTGGGACAGTGTGTTGATTTTTGAAGTTTAACCTTTTAAACATAATCTCATCTTTTTCGAGGAGTGTTGTATGTTATTGAGAAGTGGTAGAATATACACTAACGATACCAATACTGCCAGAAGAAGGGAAGAGATGGCGAATCCGCCAAACAATAACGAAATCCCACAAACGAATGTGGGAGCAACGGTTATCCCGACCGTCAGTGAAGCGATAACCGCTGGTTCAACACCAGCAGTAACGGTCACAACAACGGGGCCATTACCTCCGTTCACAGGCCCCAGAGTGCCTTTGGGAACTCCCCCACCAAGGGGAAATTTAGGCACAAGGCCTTTTGTTCCCCCAGGATTTATGACAGGCGGTCATAATCGAGAACCACTCTATGGCATGCCAACTTCTAACTTGGCTAGCCTGACGAATGCTGCGTCCACTTTTTCAGACCCTTTAGTGAGTGCCTCTTCGCCACTCCAAGGTTCTGGAGTAGGTATGGCGAATAGAAATAGGACCCAACTCTTAGGAGGAACGTCCCAAGTAGCACATGGCCTTACAAATGCCTCGACAGCAGTCTTGAGGCAACAAATGGACGAAAGCAACCATGATATGGTTCAAATGTTGGCACAAACTTTAAGTACAGTGCTGAACCCTCTAATACAAAACACTACTCAATCGAATCAGCAGATGACAGCGCAAATGTCGCATTTGGCTGATTTCTTTAGAGTACCCCAACCTATTCGACAGCCCCTAAGGGCGCAAATAAGGGGAAACCAGGGTGTATTCTTAGAGGAAGAAACCACTATCAACCAAGTCCAACAGCCTGTCGAAGAAAACCTTAGGGCACGATTGGAGCAACCTGTCGAGGAACCTAGGGTAACAACCCCAGAGGTAAGGTTAGTTAACAGAAACCAAAACGCTGACGAAGTAGTTCAGCATATCCAATACCAAAACATGGGTTTGGAAAATAATCTGGCAACCATGATCAAAAGGATCATGACTCAAAATGGGATGAACATGGGCTTTCGAAGGCCCAACTTTACATCCCCGCTGTCAGAATACGTGTTACAAACAGACTTACCTCCTAGATGTAAAGTCCCCAAATTCACTAAGTTCTCTGGGGACACGACAGAATCTACTGTCGAACATGTGGCGAGATACTTGATCGAAGCAGGAGATATTTCGAACAATGAAAACCTGAGGATTAAGTACTTCCCAAGTTCTTTAACAAAGAACGCTTTTACTTGGTTTACAACTCTCCCCCCCAATTCGATCCATCATTGGACCCAGTTGGAAAGATTGTTCCACGAGCAATTCTACATGGGGCAAACCAAGATAAGCCTGAAAGAATTGGCCAGTGTAAAGAGACGTTTCACTGAACCTATAGACGAATATCTAAATAGGTTTAGGTTGCTCAAAGCAAGATGTTTTACACAAGTGTCGGAACATGAGTTAGTCGAAATAGCCGCAGGCGGTTTAGATTATTCCATTAGGAAGAAGTTAGACACTCAATACCTGAGAGACATGGCCCAACTGGCCGATAGAGTTCGACAGGTAGAACGCCTCAAAGCTGAAAAAGCAAAGGCAACGAAAACTCATAAGAGAGAGAGGATAGCGTATGTTGAGATGGATGACGAAGATCCAGAACCCTTCGACGATACTATAACTGTCGAAGAAGGAGAAGTCGATTTAGCGGAACTAAAACAAGGGCCACCATACTCTTGCAAACTGTTAGTCCCCTCAAGTGGGAAAAATCCCATTGGTCCAGAAAGGACCAACGATAGGTTCCCCAAAAAGACTTATAGTTTTGACATTACAAAATGTGATGAGATCTTTGACTTGCTTGTAAAAGATGGCAAAATGATAGTACCCCCAGGGGTAAAAGTGCCTCCTCTTGATCAAATAAAGAAGAGAGGCTTTTGTAAATATCATAATTTTTTGGGCCATAAAACTTCTCAATGTTTTCTTTTCAGGAATCTTGTGCAAGACGCTATCGAAGAAGGGAGGTTGAAGTTTGCTGACAAGACCCCCATGGCTGTGGACTCTAATCCGTTGCAGGCTGAAGCCCACTATGCTGAACCTTCAGAGGTGAACGTGATCGAGGCATCCAGAAGCCGGTCGAAGAGGCCAGGAATCACAATGGTCGAAGTCTCAAAGGACCATATCAACATGCCAATCTTTGGCAGTTTTTCTGGGAATTTATCCAGAAAAACAATTGAAGCGGTTCAGAAAGCGGTCGAAAGCCCAAAGCTGGAGACAGTTGGAGCCCAAAAAACTGGACCAAAACCCAGTTCTCACTTGGCCACAGTTCAAGGCCAGACGGAGGACTTGGAGATTTAAATGAAGCAGTTGACTCTTGCCAACAAAGATACCATGAATGTCAACATGGTCAAAGTCTCTGACCCAAAAGCATCAGAGGAGGCCATGAGGCAAGAACAAGCTAATAAGACTGCTTTCCCTCAGGAAAATGAAAATCTGACAGATTTCCTGCAAAGATGCCAGAAAAAGAAGTCAGAAGTGATGTTGTGTCCAAGATGCAGTTCGATCTTTGACAAAAAAGCTGCTGAGCATATTCAAGGCGTAAGAGCAGCAAATAAGAGGAGGGAAAATGTTGATCTTCGACATGACCCCAGAAGAGCTTCCGAAAGAGGTTCAAACCAAGAAAAGAGGCCATTGACTTTCAGGCCTCCAACTAATGTGCCGGTAGATACCTGGTACAAAACATCTGGTCGAAAGAGGCCAAGCGAGGAGAGATGGCACTCTTTCGACGTGCCAAGGGGTTCATCTTTAACACAAAAGAAAGAGCCTCAAGTTGCTGCCCCTAAAGTTGCACAGGTGTCAAGCAACTACAAAGGGAAAAATCCCATGTCTCGATCTCAATGGAGGAGATACCAAAGGAGACGAAAAGCTGAGAGGGAGGCTGCCAATGAACCAAAGGCAGAAACCAGTTCAAATGTTCCTCTAAGGAAGCAAAGGAAACCTCTGGAAAGAGAGCCAGTAACCAACAGGCTAGTTTGGCCTAACCAAGGTGAAATTGAGGACGAAGATGGTTCTGAGTCTGATGATACTTTGGACATCATGGTGAATATAGTCTCAGTGCTGCCCAGAGAGTTCAACCGACAGGTTGAGGTCGAAACAAGTGATTAGGAAGTGGAGCAAGAAATGGCCAAACATAGGCTAGTGTGCTATTTCGTCATGGACAATGGCACTACTGAGGAACAAAATGGGTTCTTCGAACCACCTACAGAGGCGATGAAAAATCACCTCAAGCCTTTATTTATAAGGGCTAAACTCGAAGAAACTACAGTGAATAAAATCTTCGTGGATTGTGGGGCAACCATCAACATTATTCCTCACTTTATGCTAAGGAAAGTTGGCAAAAGGGATGAGGACATCAAGCCTCACAACATGGTCCTGTCGAACTATGAGGGCGGCATAGGGACCACTATGGGAGTGATCCAACTGGATATCAAGGTAGGATCTATCCTTCGACCAACAATGTTTATGGTCATATCGGCCAAACCTAACTACAATCTTTTGTTGGGCCGTGAATGGATTCATGGTGTTGGAGTTGTGCCATCATCAATGCACCAGAGGTTGCTGCTATGGCGTCCAGATGGGATGGTCGAAAACATAGAGGCAGATCAAAGCTATTACCTGGGCAAAGTGAATCACCTAGGGCTGGCAGATTTCGACAAGAACTTGGCTCACATAATTCCATGTCCAACACCTGACTTCGACTTGGCGCCAGCGCCAAATACTTTTTGTTCCCTATACCTGCACCCTGAGCATGGTTTTCAATGGGACAGAGAAGACTTGTCCCACATAGACTTCAGTGGGTTAACTGATATCCAACCAACTGGTTGGGGAAGTGAATTCAGTGATAATGACTGAGTCACAATCATTGAAGCGAATTTCGGCTTATGTAGCCGAAACAAAGATGATAACGGCTCTCGAAGCCGAAGTAAAGTACATGGCCACGCAGGCCAATGATCAACAGTTATCTGCTGTAGGTCCAGGAAAGGATTTCGATCCAGAACCTCCTGATATCATGCCAGAAGGAATGCAGGAACAGAGGCTCGACGCCATCTATGACGATGAGCCTTTGGGCTTCGAAAAGGACCCTTTGGCGAACAACATTAAAATGTTAGCGCAAGATCCTTTAGAAGAAATCAACTTAGGCGAAGGGTCAGAGAAAAAGCCAACTTACATCAGCACCAAAATTGACCCAGAACTTAGGTTGGAAGTAATCCAATTGTTGAAAGAGTTCAAGGACTGTTTTGCATGGGATTACGACGAAATGCCTGGTCTCGACAGAGGATTGGTAGAACTTCAGTTGCCAATCAAACCTGGGAAGAAGCCAATCAAGCAAAGTCCAAGACGCTTCGCTCCAGAAATACTGTCGAAGATCAAAACGGAAGTCGAAAGACTGCTGAAGTGCAAATTCATACGCGTTACGAGGTATGTCGAATGGATTGCAAACATTGTGCCAGTAATTAAGAAAAATGGTACATTAAGGGTGTGCATAGATTTCAGAGATTTGAATGCTGCTACGCCCAAAGATGAATATCCTATGCCTGTGGCGGAAATGCTAGTCGATTCTGCCGCTGGCTATGAATACCTGAGTATGCTCAATGGTTATTCAGGATATAATCAAATATTCATTACTGAAGAGGATGTGTCGAAAACAGCCTTTCGATGCCCTGGGGCACTAGGCACTTACGAATGGGTAGATGCCTTTTGGCCTAAAGAATGTTGGGGCAACATACCAGCGAGCAATGAATTCTATCTTCCATGATTTTATTAACACTTTTATGCAAGTATATATTGATGACATTGTTATAAAATCTGTTTCCAAGAAGAATCATATTGACCACCTTCGACAATCATTCGAAAGAATGAGAGAACATGGTCTGAAGATGAACCCTTTGAAGTGTGCATTCTGTGTGAAAGCTGGATATTTCTTGGGCTTCGTTGTCCACAAGAAAGGAATCGAAATCAACCAGAACAAGACGAAGGCTATTCTGGAAGCGAAAGCTCCATCGAATAAGAAGGAACTGCAATCTCTGTTAGGCAAGATAAATTTCTTAAGGAGATTTATATCTAACCTAAGTGGGAAAGCTCAAGACTTTTCACCCTTACTTCGACTGAATAAAGAGGGATTCGAATGGGGGCAAGAGCAACAAGAAGCCTTCGACAAAATCAAAGGGTACCTCACCAAGCCACCTATTTTGGTGCCTCCTTGTAGCAACAGGAGTATGAGATTGTACATAGCTGCATCCGACAAAACTTTGGGAAGCATGTTAGCCCAAGAAGATGAGAATGGAGTCGAAAGACCCATCTACTATCTTAGTAGAGTTTTGAACGATGCAGAAACTAGATATAGCGAAGTTGAAAAATTGTGTCTATGTCTGTATTTCTCTTGTACAAAACTCAAGCAATATATAAAACCAGTTGATGTGTATGTTTCGTCTCATTTTGATGTTTTCAAGTACATGTTGTCGAAACCCATCTTGCACAGTCGAATTGGCAAGTGGGCACTAGCATTAACTGAATACTCCTTGACCTTTATGCCTCTTAAGGCAGTGAAAGGACAAGTGGTTGCAGACTTTATAGTCGACCACTCAATTCAAGTTGAGGATATTAATTATGTGGAGATAGAACCTTGGAAATTCTACTTCGATGGTTCCAGCCATAAAGATGGAACAGGAGTAGGAGTCTTGATCATTTCTCCAGAAAAAATTCCAACAACATTCAAGTACAAGATATCAGGTTCTTGTTCGAACAATGAGGCTGAGTATGAAGCTCTAATTACTGGTCTTGAAATATTGTTGGAATTGGGGGTAACTCGAGTCGAAATAATGGGAGACTCAGAGTTAGTCATTAAGCAAGTCACAAAAGAATATAAATGCATAAGAGAAAATCTCATTATATACTTTGTGATAGCAAATCGTTTATTGAAAAAATTTGAAATGGTCAATATTCGACACATACCCAGATTGGAAAATCAAATAGCCAACGACTTGGCACAAATTGCATCTGGGTACAAGATTTCAAAAACGAGATTACAAAGAGCAATCGAAGTTCGAGAAAAGATAAAAGTAACTTGTCTATCACCAACAGACTTGGAATCGACAAGACTAGGATATGCTGATCAAAGTAACTTCGAAATTTCGTTCATAGATAATTTGTCAGAGCAAGATTGGAGGAAGCCCATTGTGGATTATCTTCAAAATCCAGCAGCTTCGACAGAACGAAAAACAAAGTACAGGGCGTTGAGTTACGTACTCATGGGTAATGAGTTATTTAAAAAGACGCCTGAAGGGGTATTGCTAAAATGTTTAAGTGAAACTGAGGCATACATAGCCCTTTCGACTACGCACGCTGGAGCATGTGGGGCTCACCAAGTAGGCCATAAGATGAAATGGTTGTTGTTTCGACAAGGACTATACTGGCCCACTATGCTGAAAGATTGTGTCGAGTTTGCTAAAGGTTGCCAAGAATGTCAAGTCCATACAGGCATCCAACATGTACCAGCAAGCGAACTTCACTCGATAGTGAAACCTTGGCCCTTTAGAGGATGGGCGTTGGACCTCATTGGAGAGATTTGACCAGCATCATCAAAGAGTCAGAAGTATATATTGGTAGGCATTGATTATTTTACTAAGTGGATCGAAGCTATCCCTTTAGTCAATGTGGACCAAGAAAATGTCATTGAATTTATTCAAAAGAACATTATCTTTAGATATGGAATCCCTGAGACTATAACTACTGATCAAGGATCAGTTTTCACCGGTCGAAAGATGCAGGAATTCACTCAGGAAACAGGTTTCAAACTCCTAACATCAACGCCTTATTATGCACAGGCAAATGGTCAAGTCGAAGCAGCGAATAAAGTAGTGATTGGCTTGATAAAAAAGCATGTTGGAAAGAAGCCCAAAAATTGGCATAAGACGTTAGACCAGATTTTGTGGGCTTGTCGAACATCCCCAAAAGAAGCCATAGGTACAACACCATATAGGCTAACTTTTGGCCATGACGCAGTGTTGCCAGCAGAAATTTGTCTTCAATCTGCAAGGGTTCAGAGACATTATGATATTCCCTCTGAAATTTATTGGGATATGATGTTAGACGAACTAGTGGATTTAGACGAAGAAAGATTACGCGCTCTTGACCTACTCAGGCTTCAGAAGAAAAGAGTAGAAGACTCTTATAATAAAAAGGTGAAACCTAAGGTATTTTCGCCTGGAGAACTAGTCTGGAAGGTGATTCTTCCCATGGATCGAAGGGATCGAAGCATGGGAAAATGGTCACCCAAATGGGAAGGACCATTCAGAGTTATCCAGACTTTTTCTGGTGGAGCTTATGAAGTCGAAGAGCTAGGTGAAGATAAAAGGCTCTTGAGAGTAAATGGTAAATATTTGAAAAAGTATAAACCTACACTCCAAGAGATAAAAATAAATAACAAGTAATGACTAAATTAACCATAAAGAAGCCAAAATGGAAAATTTTTATAAATTAGCCAAAATGGCAATATTGTCGAATACATATTACAATATATGGTTAAAGGGCTGAAACAATCAGAAGGGGATGGAGTCCTTGAGTTGAAGGTATTTGGTTTGCTGCAGCTCCAATATTTTGTTGCACAAGGCATTCGCTTGCGCAAGCTTGGCAATTTGATCGTCGAAGGCTTGAGCTTTCTCAGCAAATTCTAGGCTTTGTGTGATTTCAGCTTGACTTTCGGTGTCTGGAACAGTCGAGAGAAGTTCCTCCTTGCGCTTAGTATTGGCATTTATCTTAGCCTCTATTTCTTCGATTTGCGCCTTGAGGGAAGCATTCTCTCGATCGATGGCATCAACTTCTTCTTGTTTAGATGCTTTTTGCTTCGACAACTCCGCAATTCGAGAAGTTGTCTCTGCTACAGCAGTCCATGCAGAAGAGCTTTTTCCATATAACACTTCAAGCTGGCTATTAAAGCCCCTTTGTCGCCGATAATCTGTTGAGACTTGATCAATAATAGAGTGTAACTCCATGATAAAGCCTGAAACTTATGGAGGCACAGCTAACAAGTCTACGGCATTTAAAACAGCCCCCAAATATGATGGAGCAGTAGGGTCCCCCTCCAAAGCTTTCATCAAGTCCTTCTTGAAAAACTGAGCCTTAACCTTCGTCAAAGCCTCATCGAGAGGAGAAGTTTCAGTGGACTTCCCCGACAGAGTAGGAACCTCCTGACTAGCATCAGACGAACTTTTGCTCTCGATGATGGCGTTCAGATAGCCAACAGGATCAGTTTGCTTCAAGAGTTCTAAGTCTTCTTTCGACCTATGCTTTGTTGAGGTGACAGCCTTTGCAACAGCGTTGTCTTGGGTTTGAGGCTGTTGAGTAGCATTTGCCTCGACTTGACTCTCTTCGACTCGGACTGCGGCAGTACCAGCGTCATCATGGTTCCCTTCGCCAGCGTCACCTTGATCCTCTTCGCCAGCGTCACCGCGGTCCCCTTCGTCACGATTTTCTTCCGACAGATCCACCACCTGAATCTCTTTTGGTTGTTGCTCTTCTGTTGGTTTTTCTGCTGTCTCAGCATTGGCTTCATTTATTTCAGTATTGGCTTCATCGTTCGCCAAGTCTTTTTCTTGTGGCCTGCTGAGTTCAGCAGAATCCAATGTTTCAGAAGTCCTTGGCGCTGAGCTTTCAGTGGTGTCCTGAAAAGAGAAGAAGAAGAATCTTCTAAATTCGAAAGAGACATAATCGAACGTAGGTATCGACACCTGAGTTACAAAGGGATCAAAGAGATTACCTGAAAAGGAGCTTCAGCCCCAGGGCTGGAATTGTCGCTTTCGACAGGTTTATTGAGAAGAACATTTAATTCCTCCTCCGTTGGCTCTTCAATGATTACTGGAGGTGGCCTGGGCTTTCTCCCAGCAACCTTTATTCTGATTGTTCGAGCCTCAGGAAGAGGAACGTCCTTCTTCAGCTTTCGCCTTTTTAGAGGAGCAGGGGGAGAATCATCTTCTTCGTCACTCCCAGATTCGACCGTCAGTGCTGACCGTTTCTTGGGTGAAGGTGCCTAAAAAACCAATTGGAGTTCGATTTAGAAGTTGCATTGAAAGTCATAAAGTTAAAGCCAGAAGAAAATAATGAAAGTCTGGTTACCGATGCAGAAGGCTTTTTCGAAGGGCCTTCCCCCTGTTGGTTTGTTGTGGTCTTCGCCGGCGCTATAGTCTTCGCCGGTGGTGGAGGTTTTGTTAAGGGGCCTCCTCCCTGTTGGCCTTCTGCAGCCTTCTTGGATGCAGGCTTTCGAATAACTGAAAGTAGACAAAATAATTAACAGGCTACCAGTCGAAAGAGAAAGACAAAGTAATTTGGAAGGATGAACTTACATTTCTTTATTTTGTCCAAGACAAGGACAAAAGATTTCTGAAGCTCATCCACGAAGTCCTTCTCGTCGAAAAACTCCTCAGTGTAGTAACTTTTCCACCACTCCTCGAAGGATGGTGAGCAGAGAAAGTTAAGCTGATAGTCAAACAACGAAAGAACTGTTCGACCAACATATCTGCCGATATGCTTAGTGGCAGCTTCTTCAGTGTAGTCGTTGCAGAAGTATAACATAGACTTCTCCCTGGGAAAAATTGGAGAAGGTAGTGTTTGGATAATACCAAACTGGCGAGACACCAGGTTTGGTTGATACGCGATTAGACTCAAGTGAGTCTTGGAGCTCTTGAGTCGCAGGGGCATTATTCTTGGTGTGAGAAATGCCTCCCACACTGTTGTATGTTCGTCGACATGAGGACCACTCGACGTCCTAGGATGTGGCCTTGTGAACCATTCTGGGCCAACCTTTCGTCGAGCAAATGGAGCCATGGTCGAAGCAAACTCTTTCCTCTTCGCAAACATCAGGACGAAGTTTGTAAAAGTTTGTTGAAGCTCCAACCCATCTTCCGTTGGAGTCAACAGAGCCAATCTGGTGCCTTCGACGCGCCTGTTTGCTACTTCTGGAGCCTGCTCATTTATTTGAATCTTCTTAGGCAAGAAAGACTCGAAGGTGGCATTGAGCCACAGCTGAAGCAGCCAAAAAGGTCCAGCAAGCAGCAGACTGGCTCTGTTCTCGATGATCTTCAGAAGAGTCGCTCCGTTGCTAATCGACTCGTACAGACTCGCCAAAATCAATTCTGCCAAACAGATATTTTGGCCATGGTGGAGTTGAGTGGCGAGAGTGACCATCTTCTTGGTCACCTGTAAGGACTTGGAGCAAAACACAAAGCGTGTCATCCATAAGGCTAGAAACGCGATATGTTCGACGTCCGACACAGCATCTGTCGACTTATCGTGGTAGTGATTGATGAAGGTGGTGTAGGTTGGTTTTGTGGCAGAGAATCCAATCTGATCCTCCGACATTTCCTCCGGGTCGAAGTAGTCCCCAGTGGGTCGAAGGCCAGTGATGGCGGCCACGTCGAAGAGCGCGGGAGTCAGCATTCCACAAGGAAGATGGAAGGTGAAATGGGTGTAATCCCAGAAGAGTAAAGAAGCTATTAACATCTCTGGGGAATAGTTAAGACCTGTCTTCGACAGCATAACCAGGTCGAATATCCCCATGTCTTTCCAGATCGAAACCTGGCGTTTCTCCATTTTTTCCAGCCAAGCACTATAATCAGGAGTGAGGCTAGGGCCAGACCTGAAAGCCCTAACACCTTTATTGAAGAAACGGAGGTCGATTTTCTCCTTAGCAGGATCTTCATTATCCTCTGCATCTTTCTTGGAGCATCCAACCGGTTTGAGTCTCTCAAGTACCGGAAAGTAACTTTTGATCTTCATGGCTTCAGCAATGCTTGGGTATAATGGGCCAGACATAGCAAAGATTTGGTTGGAATATCCAACCGGAATCATGAGGTGGCGTGAATAAGCATCACGTATAGCAATGTCCAAAGGCTCAGGGACCCTTCGTTGGCCCGTGGGAGTCACTACGGGAGCGGTGGAGAAAATCCTAGGTTTGACATTTCCAGAGGGAGTGTTGGCGCTAGGAGCGTTGGAAGAACCAGATGCCATTGTTTGTACTAAGGTTGAAGACGAAGTGAAAAACAGGGGGTTTGCAAAGTTGACAAGAGTTTGTATGCAAATGAGGAATTCTGAAAGCAAGGTAGCGTAAAAAAAGTCCCACAATGGGTACTTACCGCTATTTATAGTAGTTGGGGAAATCCCCAAATTCGAGGACATTAAATTCCATTTAATGTTGCAGAAGGTAGTGGGACACGTGGCGTCTCCCTGTTGTTGTAGTCGTTCTGCAGAAATGGAAGGGTGCAGCGTGCGCCCTCGTTTTTGGGAATTGTCATGATGACAATTTGTGAAAAGACGTTTGGCACACTGCACGCCGTACTGAAGTGACGTCTTAGGTACGGATGAATGATGGCTTTTCCTTGGGATTGTCAATGGTTGGTAGAAGACAACAAAAAGTGCACAATTTAATTTGTGACTAAGAATGAAAAGACAGGTGTCGAATGGCATTTCAAAGAATGCCTTTTTCTTTCAAGAGTCGAAATAAGGCATTCTTGGGGGGCAATTTGTTGGCTCCTAAATTCGACACCCTTGTTTTATTAATGTCAGCCATTAAAGCTGAAGGATGTTTTCGACCAGCTGGGTCTGTCGAAATGCCCATCGAAAGATGGCAATGTACTTAGAGGATTTCTTCCAAGGGAGAAGTTGGTTGCCTTCGACGTCGAAGGTGTTTCTCGTCGAAGATGCTTCTCGACGAAGGTGTTCGATGGTTCAGAGTGGAACGGTTTGAATTTCAAGCGTTTGGAGGGAAAACGGTTTCCAGCGGTTACCAAGTGCAACGTGCAAAGATCTGGGGCGTCGAACGCTGAGAATGTGCCAAGTGGAGTCATCTCGAAGCAGTGTAACTGCCCGACGGTTACTTGGGATGTTTTAGTATAAATAGTAGTAGGTCACGCAGTTTTTCGCGTGTGTTCACAATTATATACAAAGTCACTCATATAGATTCGAGTACCCAGCGTGTGAGAAAGAATTGTTGAGAATGTATGTGTGAAACACCACTTTTATTAATCAAAGTCATTTACTTTTCCAGAAACTTTACTAGCTTTCTTCTTTACTTTTCCTGTCGAAGCCCTTTATTTCAAGCCTTCATTTATTTTATCAAGCCCATTTCTTCATGCAATTTACTTAAAGCCTCTTTAATTTCTTGTCATTTAACCATTATCCAACTTAATCAAAACCTCAAAATCAACCATGTCTTAGGATCAATCTGATCGATCCTGCGAGTAACCAGATAAGTAACCATTTGGAGGATCAGCGGTTGTTTACCAATAACCACGGTAAACAGCTGGATACAGGAATCGAATCTTCGAACTCTTCAGACGTGCCCTGGCTAGATACAGGAATCGAGTCTGGAAATGTTGTCAACAGATATGCCCTGGCTGGATACAGGAATCGAATCTGGAAATGTTGTAGTTGATAGATATGCCCTGGCTGGATACAGGAATCAAATCTTCGAACTCTTCAGACGTGCCCTGGCTAGATACAGGAATTGAGTCTGGAAATGTTGTCAACAGATATGCCCTGGCTGGATACAGGAATCGAATCTGGAAATGTGACAGTTGAAGGTAGTTGTCTTTGGGATTGTCTTTTTTTTTCTTCTGAAAAGGCGAAAACATAAGTTGTATGCAATGTCATGATGTATGATATGCATGATGTCATGATGTTCAACATGAGATAGCGTTGTATGCACTTTATCATGTATGTAAGCAAGATGTATGTAAATGCGAACTGTTTATGAATGTAATTTCGTCTTAGGAAAATAAATCCTTGACGACCGGCCAGGGAATTGCTCTTGTGGAAGAGATATTTTGCCGAAGTTTTGATGAGAGGCCTGCTGAGGACTTTAATGACAGATTCCGCCGGGGATAATGATGATAAACTCCGCTGGGGATACCAAAGATAAACTCCGCCGGGGATAGAAAGAACTTTGCCGAGGGCGATCTTCCGTGGCCATTAGCTGAGGATAACCCAGTTATAAGCCCTTGTGAGGAATAACTCTGAATAAAGCTCGGGAGAGACGTCTGTATCCTGCAGGGAACAAGCTTCCAGAACCTACTGGGGATGAGCTTTAAGACCTGCCGGGGAATTTTGTGCCTTTTCAGGATTGACGGGGAATCAACTCCGCTTGGAGAAAGTATTGCTGAATCTTGTCTTACTCTGTGGGGTGTTGAGATGATTTGGTCACTGTGATACGGTGGGAGAACTGACTTGAGGTTTGCGTTCGTATTTGCAAATGTTGCGGTTAGCAAGAGTCGCCACCGACTTTTTATTTTATCCTAAGGAAAGGTTAAAAAGCACAGCAAAAACCTTTTGAGATGTTTTCTTGGGTTCGGGGAGTAGATTATAGAAAGGGAAGGTATTAGCACCCTTTCTATCCATGGTTATCCATGGGCTCTTACTTACTTTCTTGGATCAACTTGCCTTATTTTTTTTAATTTGTTTGAAATGGTGCTTTGTGTGTGTGTGGGTTTGAAAATGTTTTGAAAAGAAGCCAATGTGGTGGCAACCTTTGTAATGATCCATGTGGGGATGTATACAAAGGTGTATGTCTTTTGAAAAAAGGTTTTCATTTGTTTTTGAAAGTTGTTTTGAAAGTGTAGTGATGTGTGGTTTTGAAATAGGCAAGTGTTTTAGTTTGCAAGATTGATTCAAGTAACTAAGAAGTTGTCTACTCCTAAATTTCTCAAAAGATTTATTGCTACGTTTTAACCCTTTTAACAAGTTTGTTCCACCATTGTATTTGGTGGACAATCTTGTGTTTAGGATGTGAAAGGGACGGGCGCGGGTCATCGTTTAGACCATAATTGCAATGGTGCCAAGTATCTTTGGGCATTTTCCTTAAGGGACTTGATCATTTTGTTTTAAAAAAAAAAGTTATCGAGGGACTATGATCATTTAAATTGTTTGTTTTGCCCAAAGAGACCTAACATGCAATATGGCCCAATTTTGGAAGGCAACAAAGTGGAGTACCCTAGGGGTGTTAATGTGCAAGTGTGTTTTATTACATACAAGAGTTTTTCTTTGAATTAGGTTTTTCTATTTCATTGAGTTTTATCTTGCCATACACGTCCTAATTACTAGCAATAAGAAGCGGGAATGTAAAATCCTACGCTATTACAATAGTTAGGGGAGGGGGATACACATTTGTACATGGGGGGTTCAACGAGAAAAATAGACAAAAAAGAAAATAGTGGAAAACAAGATATATAGAGAGAGAGAGGGAGGCCACGCGCTGTTGGGAGGCCATCAGAAGTTCTGACCCAGATCCGCTGTCAGATGATCAACCTGTTGATGAAACTGGATGAGTTAGAACTTCTGACTCTGGAACCTGCAAAACAGAATCTGGTTAGTGGGGAAACCAGAGGTTCTGATTTCCCTGCGCTGCAAGACAGAAGTTTGTTAGTGGAGAACCCAGAAGTTCAGATTCTGTTGAAAAGGCAATAACTCTCAGAGGTTCCGAGGTCATTGGCAGCAAAACAGGCTTCAAATGTGCTAACGTCAAAGTCAGCACTGGGCTTTTTCCTGCACTAATCAGAACATCTGCAATCCTGTTGTTACTCCTCAAAACAGAAAACATATTTGGAAAAGATCCAGCAAAATAGCAAAATGTCCCAGAGGTCAGAATCACCAAGGTCACAGGCAAGTCCTAAACTGACTCAGAACGTTCTGAGGTATGAGAGTCCTCAGAACATAAACAGCGATAACATGAATATTTACATTATGTTATTTGAATATGCACAGCTGATGATGCTTAACAGCGTGGTGAGGGTCAGCAGGTGCTTACCTGACTTTCTGGAAAAGGGTGAAAGTTAGCTTTTGGTTCTGGTGGTGTTCTGGACAGATTTGGAAAAGGGGAAGTGGAGGTGTAAACGTGTATAGGGTCAGAAGTTTTGGAAAGAACGCTTTGGTTTACAGAAAAGAGCTGGGTGTTTGATGAGGTTGAAGGTGAGAAACTTAAAGTTATGAAACAAAACTGGAAATTTTGGCAGAGTTTCAGAATGTTATGTTGCTAGGAGTTTTGTTTCTCTCTTAGCAATTTTTCTGTTTTTTCTTGAACTTCTTGAACGTCTTTTGCAGTGGGGAAAGCTTTCTATTTATAGGCAAAGTTCTTGTGGATACCTTGAACATTTAAGGCGCCAACAGAATTTGAAGTTGTTCTTTGACAGAAATTCCTGGGAAGTTGTGATAACAGCTATTTTTCAGCCTAGGTAGCAGCAGCAGGCGTGGATTGGGGGAAGTGACCTCTGAAATGGGCGGTGGCGTGAAGACCCATGCCAGAATCTGTGCAAAAGCATTTTTCAAGCCACACGTGAACGCTCAGGAGTGGTTGGAAGCATTAATGGGCATTAAATGGTGACAAGACCTGTCAATACCAACATTCTGGTTGTTGAATCAGCAGCGTAAACCATGCTCTGGCCTTGGCTACCTGTTGTCTTAGCAAGCTCTGGAAATTTTCCTGGTCTTCTGGTACGTTCCTTGGGTCTACTTTTGGACAATCTGGGCTTAGAGATTCTGTATCAATGTGACACCTATCCCTCTGACCTTTCATCTTCTGGCTTCAACCTGTTCTGAAGGAGCCTTTATACTTTCATGTTTCTCTTGCATTCCTTTAGCAAGTTCTGACTGAGCTTGTGTAACTGCTGAAGGGGCATGTTCTGTTTGAGGCTTACACTCTGAACCACGTTTACAACTTCTGATTGAACTGATATAACTGCTGAAGAGCCAACTTCTGACCACGCTGAGCCAAGCTTGCAACTTCTGACCGTCTTCATCTGGAATGGGCCCAGAAGTTCTGAAGCGCTGATTTTTTCTAAAAAACACTTATTTTAAAGAAACATTCTAAGCACTTTAGAATTTGATTTTCCTCAAGATGGAAGCGTTGTTCCCGGAGTTTGTGAGATCATCTTGCTCTTGTAAGTGGCTTGCCTGGGCAAAAGGATAACCCAGGACTTGGATTTGTTCCAGGGGACTTTGAAAAATCTAAGATGGTTTCCTGAAGAAAGGGAGGGCAAATTTTGGGGTACAACAGTCACATTCTTCAATCGAATCTTCCTTGGTACCTTGGCGGACAAAGCAACCAGACTGCATCAGACAACTCCATATTGCCCCTATTTCTGATGTCACCTGTAATTAATCTTTCGTTTCATATGCAAATATTTATGAATCAGCAATTTAATGACAAATGCATATATCAAAGATGAACATTGGACGTTCTTCGCAAGACAAAACAGAAAAAGGAAAAACAATGGCAATTTGTATGGAAGAGTGAATTTGTATTGATTTGAATTTTGCCTGTGAACAGGTGTTTTTTGTACAAGAGGCTGACATCCTAGTAAGAGGACGCCGCCAAATAACATAGAGTTTACAATTTTGAAAAGAAAACAAAACAGCTATGTGAACAATCCCACTGGGTTCCAACTCTGCTATCGCCTTTATGTCTTCAAGCGTCTCATCACTTTGCTGCTTGGTCGAAGATGAAGCTGATTGGTTGATGCCGAAATCTGAGCCAGATAGTTGATGTCGAATTTCGGATGCGAAGTGATCCAATGAGACATAGTGTTACGCCTTATCCCTAACTTTTGCCTGGACCGCCCTTTCGGGTTTTCAGCCCACCGGGATACCCATTTTTTCCCAAGCCGCCTTTCCAGGTTTTCGACTTGCCGGGTGTACAGATTTTTTCATTTCATCCCTTATTTTTGCCCGAACCCTTTTGGTTCGCCGGGAAGCCCTTATTTTGCCTAGGTATGTCAACCTAGCGGGTCTTTTATTCATGCGTAGTATTTTTTCACTATGTCTGCATTGGCGGGGTGAGGAAGGTCGTCACCATCCATGGTGGTTAGGATCATGGCTCCTCTTGAGAACACATGCTTAACCACAAATGGCCCTTCGTACGTAGGGGTCCATTTGCCCCGGGGATCACTTTGAGGAAGGATGATGCGTTTGATTACCAGGTCCCCAACTTGATACTCTTGTGGTCTGAATTTCTTGTTAAATGCCCTGATCATCCGTTTTTGATACGTCTGACCATGACAGATAGCGGTGAGTCTCTTTTCGTCAATCAGATTTAATTGATCAAGTTGAGTCTGGATCCAGTCATCTTCACTCAAGTCTGCATCTTTCATTATCCGGAGAGAGGGTATCTGGACTTCAATTGGCAAGACTGCCTCCATGCCATAGACCAAGGAGAAAGGAGTTGCCCCGGTTGACGTCCTTGCTGAGGTACGGTACCCATGAAGAGCGAACGGTAACATCTCGTGCCAATCTTTATAGGTCACTGTCATCTTCTGCACAATTTTCTTGATATTTTTATTAGCTGCCTCTACAGCCCCATTCATATTCGGTCGGTAGGGAGAAGAGTTGTGGTGCTGTATCTTGAATTGTTCGCAAAGCTCAGTGATCATTTTGTTATTGAGATTGGTACCATTGTCCGTAATGATTCTTTCCGGGACGCCGTATCGACAGATCAGATTATGCCGGATGAAACGTGCCACGACGCTCTTGGTTACCGTTGCGTAGGAAGCTGCCTCAACCCACTTCGTGAAGTAATCGATCGCCACTAAGATGAAGCGATGCCCATTGGATGCCGTCGGTCGGATCTCACCGATCATATCAATGCCCCACATTGCAAAAGGCCAAGGTGCCGTTAGGACGTTCAGAGGAACTGGAGGAATATGCACCTTGTCAGCATAGATCTGGCATTTGTGACAAGTTCGAGAGTGTTGGTAACAATCGGCTTCCATTGTGGACCAGAAATATCCTACCCGAAGGATTTTCTTAGCCATGGTGTGCCCACTGGAATGTGTTCCGAATGTACCTTCATGCAGTTCTATCATGATCCTCTTTGCTTCAGCCTTATCCACACAACGTAGTAGAGTTGAATCATGATTCCATTTGTAGAGAATGTCGTTGCTGAGGAAGAATTTCGCCGCAATCCTTCTCATAAATTTCTTGTCATTGACAGATGCACCTTCAGGGTATTCCTGAGCTTCCAAATACCTCTTCACCTCATGATACCAGGGTTTTTCAGTCACCTTCTCGGCCTCGAGATCGCAGCAGTATGCCGGTTCATCCAACTTCCAGATAATGATCCGGGGAGCCTCATTGTCCCATTTAACTTTGAACATTGAAGACATCGTAGCTAGTGCGTCCGCTAGCTGATTCTCCTCTCTTGGGAAGTGCTCAAAAGTTATTTCTTCAAAGTGGGGAAGCAAGGTTGACACATACTCCTTGTAAGGAATAAGATTTGGGTGTTTCGTATCCCACTCGCCTTTGATCTGATTGATCACGAGAGCGGAATCTCCGAAGACACTCAGAAATTTGATCCTTAAGTCGATTGCAGCTTGTAGACCCATGATACATGCCTCATATTCTGCCATGTTGTTGGTGCAGTTGAAACATAATCGGGCGGTGAGTGGAGTATGAGTTCCTTTGGGAGATATGATTACAGCGCCGACGCCGTTACCCAAAGCATTGGAGGCTCCGTCAAAATGCATAGACCATCGGGATCCTTCCTCAGGTCCTTCATCCGGTCCAGGTACTTCACAGTCGGTTACCACCATGATGTCTTCGTCCGGAAAATCAAAGTTCAATGATTGGTAATCGTCCACAGGTTGGTGTGCCAAATGATCTGCCAGTACACTTCCTTTAATTGCTTTCTGAGTTGTATACTAGATGTCATATTCTGTCAAGATCATTTTCCATCTCGCTATTCTTCCAGACAGAGCAGGCTTTTCAAATATGTACTTGATGGGATCCATCTTTGAAATCAATAGAGTAGTGTGAGTCAGCATATACTGTCTCAGCCGGCGAGCAGCCCATACTAGAGCGCAGCAAGTTTTCTCAAGCAGTGAGTAACGAGACTCACAGTCGGTAAACTTTTTGCTCAAGTAATAAATAGCGTGCTCTTTTCGGCCAGACTCGTCATGCTGTCCCAGCACACACCCCATTGAATTGTCAAGTACTGTCAAGTATAATATCAGAGGTCCTCCTTCCACTGGTGGCATAAGAATGGGTGGCTCTTGGAGATATTCCTTTATCTTCTCGAAGGCGGCCTGACATTCATCGTTCCAGCGTACTACTTGATCTTTCTTCAGTAATTTGAAGATTGGCTCACAAGTAGCAGTCAGATGCGAGATGAATCGGGCAATGTAATTCAGTCGTCCCAGGAAGCCTCTGACTTCTTTCTATGTTCTTGGAGTCGGCATCTCTTGTATGGCTTTTACCTTGGCAGGGTCCACCTGAATACCTTTATCACTTACAATGAAACCTAGCAATTTTCCGGATCTTACCCCAAAGGTGCATTTGTTGGGATTCAACCTCAGCTTGTATAACTTGAGTCGGTCAAATAGCTTCCTCAAATGATCAAGGTGCTCCTCCTCAGTTTGAGACCTTGAAATCATGTCATCAACGTATACCTCAATCTCATGATGGATCATATCATGAAATAAAGCAACCATGGCACGTTGATAGGTTGCCCCAGCATTTTTCAACCCGAATGGCATGACCTTGTAGCAGAAGGTGCCCCACTGAGTCACAAAGGTAGTCTTTTCCATATCCTCCGGAGCCATCTTGATCTGATTATACCCTGAAAAACCATCCATGAAGGAGAACACCTTGTGTTGAGCAGTATTGTCGACAAGAACGTCGATGTGAGGTAAGGGGAAGTCATCCTTGGGGCTTGCCCTGTTCAAGTCCCTGTAGTCGACACACATTCTGACTTTACCGTCCTTCTTCGGCACTGGCACCACATTGGCAACCCACTGAGGGTAAGAAGTTACTGCTAGAAACCCGGCGTCGAATTGCTTCATAACCTCAGCCTTGATCTTTTCAGACATCTCTGGGCGCATACGGCGGACCTTTTGCTTTACCGGAGGGCAGTCTTCCTTGTTTGGCAGGTGATGAACTACAATGTCCGCATCCAACCCAGGCATATCTCCGTATGACCAGGAAAAGATCTCTATGTAATCATGCAGCATCTGGATCAATCGTTGTTTCACGCTGAGCTCTAGATTAGCCCCAATCTTGACCTCTTTCCTATCTGTCTCAGTACCCAGGTTAATTGTTTCCACCGGCTCTTCATGTGGTTGAATAGCCCTCTCTTCCTGGAGTAGTAGTCTCGCGAGTTCACCAGGCACTTCACAATCATCTTCACCTTCGTCTTCGGCCAAGTTGATCGGATTCTCGAAGTCATAACTGGCGGTAGCAGAGCTGTTACCAGTGAGATCCAGAGTGGATTGAAACCTGTATAAGTGAGTGTGTGTAAATATAGCTGTTTTGCAATATATAACACAGAGAGAAAAAGAGCACAAGATTTGAAATGCAACAAACGTCCAATGTTTTGATTGATGATATATGGAAATGTCATACAAAAAGCCCTCACAAATGGAGCTACGATGCCCCGGGTAGGACACCGAGCCAATAAAGTTTTAACACATTGTTTGTTACAAATTGAAAATCAAAATAAATAATTACTGCGTGACAAATGTGATAGGTGTAAAATCCTTTGCCGTCCAGTTGCTCGGTCCGTTGCTGGTAGTCGGGTAGATCCAACTGTCAAACTCTGCTTCCTCTACATCCTTCTCAATAGCATTCACCCTTGGGTTGGAGATAAACACCGGAGCCTTTCTGATCTTTTCCTTGCGCACAGCCCTCTGAGCCTCTGCAGTAAAGCCCAGTCCAAACTTGTCGTTCTTTTGAGTGAAGTCAGGAAGCTGACCCCAGTTTGCACAATTACCTTTCTCGATTACAGCCCGGGCATCCTTCAAGGACGCCATCTTCAACGGAAAATCTTCTTCAACTACTGCCTCAGCTGATGCCAACACTGGAGGTACTTCCTCAAAATGCTGAAAGGGGGTTTCAATAAACTCCCCGTCCATCTCGATATACCGGAATGAATTCAAGTGACTCACCATGTATTCCTCCTCACCCTACACAGTAACAATCTTCCATTTGACAGGGTATTTGAGCTTTTGGTGTAAAGTGGAAGTTACTGCCCCAGCTTTGTGAATCCAGGGTCGACCCAACAAGCAGGAATAAGATGGACGAATATCCATTACATAGAACGTTGAGTCGAAAACTTGGGAACCCACACGAATAGGGATGTCTACTTCACCGTGCACCATCCTCTTAGAACCGTCGAAGGCTCTAACAATGATGTTACTAGGTTTCAACTCCAGGTCCTCACAATCCAAGCGATCCAATGCTTTCTTGGGCAAAACATTCAGGGAAGAGCCGGTATCCACTAACACGTGTGCGAGAGTAGTGCCCCTGCATTCTATGGAAACATGCAGGGCATCATTGTGATTTTTCCCTTTGGCGGTAAGGTCAGCATCTGAGAACCCTAAGCCATTGTCAGCTGTCAAATTAGCCACACAGTCGGTGAATTGATCCGCGAAGGTCTCTTGCGGTACATGGGCCGTTTTCAGAAATGAAATCAGGGCTTTTGCATGGGCCTCTGAGCATAGCAACAATGATAACATAGAGATTTTGGAGGGAGTATGCCCCAACTGTTCAACGACATTAAAGTCACTCTTTTTGATAATTTTAAGGATTTCCTCCATTTCTTGTTGGGAGGCTTCCACAACAGTCTTCTTTTTTGGTGCCTCCGTCCTGGCAGGAAAATCGGTAGCAACTTCTTTGCCCCGAGTATCAGAGGACTCGGCGGCAGTAGTAGACACAGGAACTTGAACTGGAACATGCACACTTGCGGGTGTGATGGTGAGAGGTTTTCGGATAACTGGCGGTGCAATGTCAGGCGAGAAGAGCCTGCCACTGCGGGTAATCTTGGCGGGACCAGTGATGTTACTGATACTGGTATTGGTGTTGAACTCCTGCTTCACCCCAAGCACATACACGTTGGCTCCATAATGCCACGGGACCGCTTTATCAGACTCATAGGGGAGAGGCCCCGGAACAGTAATAGTAATGGGTGCAACAGACATAATTCGGACGGGTTTCTTCACGGGAGCTTTGGCAGGATTGTAAATTGTGACAACAGATATTTCTTCAACGGAAACAAACGGAACAGCAGTTTTCTTGAACAGAATTTCCTTGCTATCCATCAGGCTTTGAATGCCTGATTTCAGCAGCGGACAACCGGTAGGGATAACAGCACACAGGAGGCAGCCATTGCCACAACCCGGAAATAAACCGGCTAGTAGCAAGTTCCTCTTAACAGTCAAAAGAGGGGTAACAACTTCATTCACCGAAACAGCATACAACTCTTCCTCAATGGCATTTACTCTATGCTGGGGCATAGGAGCAGTTACAACATTTGGTCTCTCAGGCGCTTCAAACTGAATTTCCTTCGCGTCGATAAGATCTTGCACTTTGTTTCTCAAGGCCCAGCAATCATCAGTAGTGTGCCCGGGACTATCAGAATGATAAGCACACTGGGCATTTGGGTTATACTTAGGAGACGCAGTGTTGACGACCTTAGGAGCTTCTTTGATGGTCACCAAGTTGGTTGATAATAGTTGGGGTAAAATTTGAGATAAGGTCATGCTTAGCCGAGTATACTGTCTCTTGGGCCTTTCACCTCTTTGTTGATTGTACTGCTGAGGAGCAGCAACAGGTTTTGAAATGACCAAAGCATTGACGGCTTGGCGACTTTCGGGCTTGACTTGTCTTCTAGGACCATAGACGGCACTTGCTTATTTCTTAAACGGCCTCTTCTCAGTACTTGTGGAGGCAGCCTTTTGTATCTTTCCTGACCTGATGCCAGCTTCAATTCTTTCTCCCGTCAGAATCAAATCCGTAAACCCAGCGGAGGAGTTACCAACCAAATGATTGAAAAATGGACCAGACAAAGTCCCTAGGAACATATCAACCAGCTCACGATCAGTCAATAGAGGCTGCACCCTGCCAGCCAAATCTCTCCATTTTTGTGCGTATTCTTTGAACCCTTCACCCGTTCCTAGAGACATACCCTGAAGTTGGGTACGCGTTGGAGCGAGATCAGAATTGTATTGATATTGTCTGTAGAATGCGGTCGCCAAATCTTCCCAGTGTTGGATACTAGTTCCATCTAATTGGTAGAACTATTCAAGCTGTGATCCCGAAAGGCTGTCTTGGAAGAAGTGAATCCAAAGGTTCTTATCCGCTGTATAAGGTTGGATTTTCCTTACGTACGACCTTAGATGCAGCTTTGGGCAGGAGACCCCATCATACTTGGCAAAGGCAAGCGCCTTAAACTTGTGTGGAATTACTACCCCAGAAGATAACCCCAAATCTCCGAAATCCAGCCCCGACACATTCTGAATTTCCATGGCGCTCAAGCGGTCCTCTAATTTCTTGTATCTGTCAGCAGCAGGTGGGTATTATTCGTCATTAAAGTCCGTCTCATTGTCGGAGACTGCGGGACTAGGAGCTCCTCCCCCTTGGGGACTGTTTTTCTCAACAGAAGAAGTAGTTGGATCAGCTTCATTGTGGAGTGTGTTCCCAAATCTGCGTCCGGTGTTGAACAACGCAGTCCTCTTTTTCTTCTTCTTCTTCAAGAGTGGAATCTTCAACTCTTGCTGACCTTGGGCCAGGCTCAGAACCATTTCTTGAAACTGGGCACTTTGGGCCTGAAGGGCCTTGATGGCTTGCTCACTGGATGAGTCTGGATTCATGATGACTGTTCAAATAAACAGCGAAGAAGATTAAGCAACCTGTGAAATAGGGTACCTGCTATGCATATGGTGCAATGAGATGCGTATGTTTTATGTTTTCAAAGACAAACAAGATTCAACTTTGTAGACAACAGGGAAACACACTTCATTAGATTAAAATTTTAATTGTTCAACAACTTGCCCTTAGGCGTTACAGGAATGAAAAATACTGGAAAGGAAATAAAAGCTATAAAAGGAAATATCCAAAGCCCATCAATGCTCCCATGGCCTCCTTTTCTCAGTGTTGATGTAGTTGTTCAGGACCCGCTCTTCCTCCAATTGCTTAGTCAGCCTCTGGATCTTCCGTTCCTGCTCGTTGAACTTCTCCCGATAGAAATCTCGTTCTTCCTTTAGCTGTGCCCAAGATCTCTTCATTGTGTCAAAATCAGTAGGTATCTGAGGAGGGAGAACAGTTGGAGGAACCTCATCTTCATCAGGAGATTCAAGAATGATAGGTCTGACAGCTTCGTACGGCATACCTAACCTCTGAGCACGGATGCGGACCCACTTGCAATAGGGTTCCATTGGTAGAGAAGTCTTTGGTCCCAACTCATGTGGGTCAGCTTTGTGAATTCTGTCCCAAGCTCTAATGAATCCATGGCGTAGTTTGTCACTGTCTGCCTGAAACTCAATATGAAAGTGAGGAACCAGCATTTCATGAGGCCCAACTCCTCTGGCTCTTCCAAACTGACGGAGAGCTAAGCAGGGATTGTAAGAGATTCCTCCTTGGATGCCAATCAAAGGGACATTAGGGTATTCTCCGCATCGGTCAATAACAGCTACCTCATCCAAACCTCTGAGAGTCCAGGTGATGTCATTATCAGTGAGAGACATTAACCTCCGAGCTCAACCTTTTCCTTCTTCATTCTTCAGCACGAACTTAGGAAGGTGCGAAATAAACCACCTCACTAGCAAAGGAGCACAACACCACAGAGTTCCCCGTTTTCGAGCAGTACGAGCATAGAGTTGTTGCAGGATATCACCCAAAAGAGTGGGTACAGGATTCCGAGACATGAAGATCCTTATGGCATGGATACTGATAAAGGTGCCAGGATTGGAAAACAGTACCAGACCATAAATCAAAAGAGCCAGAATATCTTCGTACGCCTTGAAGTCCAAGTCATTCCAGAAATCATTAGCCTTGCCAACCAGAAATTTGACCAAAAAGCCCTTGACTCCACTTCTAGTTTCCCAGTTAGCTAATACCTCTTCTTTGGTCAAGGGGAGAATTGCAGCAATCTCTTCAGGCCTAGGAGTCTTTTCCAAACCAGTGAATGGAGTTTGTTCCAAGACAGGGATCCCAAGCAAATAAGTGAATTCTTCCAGGGTAGGAACCAGCTGGAAGTCTTGAAAGGTGAAACAATGATACAGAGGGTCATAAAACTGGGTCAGAACACTTATCAGTTGTTGGTCCCATTTTGAAGTGATCAAGCCAAGGAGAGAACCATGTTTGTTGATGAAGGAAGAAGTGTTTGGAATCCTACCAACCAAATCCTTGAGCAAAATTGGTGGTTGAACAAAGTTGAGCCGGATAGTATTCCTACGCACGGGCTTCATGATGTCCTACAAAACAGAGCAAAGATGAAACTCTTTTGTCTTTAAAATGGGTTAGTCCTTTATACAGGATGCATGCAATGGTATGATGGCATGATGCTATGATGAAGCACACCATAAGTATTCACATAGGCAAGCATGGTAAGGCACACAAGTCACACAAGACACCCTTAGGTTTCAGGCCAGCATGAATTTCAGGTATTACCCTCTTTTGGTTTTGTTGGTTAAAACCTGTCCTATCAAAAGTAACCGGGTTCTAGAGGATCTCAAATCATTGGCTACCCTCAATCGGTCATAACTCCAGCATCGCAATCTTTTCTTGCGGCCAGAACCATCTCGAGAGTTTAGCCTCAATGAGTGTAGCATACTGCTACTGTCCTAATAGCCAAGTTGGTCAATTTAGGGTTCTAAGGTTGGTTGGTGTTTAATGACTCCTTAGAAGACCTATATTCTCCTCATTGCAACACAAGGGATATAGGTACAGACCAAGGTGCCACACCAACGTAGCCACTGCTTCACCCATGTAGGTCTATGCCGGACAGGTCCCTCACAGATTATGCTACCTAAAAAGGGTATTTCCCAGATCCGGGTTAGGATCTATGAAACTCTGATGCAAAGCCCACAAATATAAAAGCAAATAAAGCAAACAATTGAAAACAAAGGTGATCTAAGCCCTAAGGTTACTCCACTTTATAAGAATCCCCAGCAGAGTCGCCAGTTCTGTGATACAGTGGGAGAACTGACTTGAGGTTTTGCGTTTGTTTTCGCAAATGTTTCGGTTGAGCAAGAGTCGCCACCGACTTTTTATTTTATCCTAAGGAAAGGTTAAAAAGCACAGCAAAAACTTTTGAGATGTTTTCTTGGGTTCGGGGAGTAGATTATAGAAAGGGAAGGTATTAGCACCCTTTCTATCCATGGTTATCCATGAGCTCTTAGTTACTTGCTTAGATCACTTGCCTTTTATTTTCAATTGTTTGAAATGGTGCTTGTGTGTGTGTGGGTTTGAAAGTGTTTTGAAAATGAAGCCAATGTGGTGGCAACCTTTGTAATGATCCATGTGGGGATGTATACAAAGGTATATGTCTTTTGAAAAGGTTTTCATTTGTTTTTGAAAGTTGTTTTGAAAAGTGTGGTGATGTGTGGTTTGAAAATAGGCAAGTGTTATGTTTTGCAAGTTGATTCAAGTAACTAAGAGGTTATCTGCTCCTTAAATTTCTCAAAGTTTATTGCTATGTTTTTAAACCCTTTTAATAAGTTTGTTCCACCATTGCATTTGGTGGACAATCTCATGTTAGGATGTGAAAGGGACGGGCGCGGGTCATCGTTTAGACCATAATTGCAATGGTGCCAAGTATCTTTGGGCATTTTCTTTAAGGGACTTGATCATTTGTTTAGGCAACATTTTGAAAGTGTTATCAAGGGACTATGATCATTTTGATTTGTTTGTTTTGCCCAAAGAGACCTAACATGCAATATGGCCCAATTTTGAAAGGCAACAAGTGGAATACCCTAGGGGGTGCAAGTGTGACTTGTGTGTTCATTTTCATGCTTGTTTATCTTGAAATTAGGTCAAAACTATTTTTCGTTATTTTTCGCATACAAACCCTAATTCTAACATGGTATAATTAGAAAGCAATAAAGTGCGAAAATAAATTTACTAAGCTATTACAAAACCATATATGGGAAGGGGGGTACAAATGTTCGAATGGGGATTTTGACAAGGAATTTAAACCTAAAACTATTACATCAATATTGAATTATTCACAAGGTGATTAATTTGCATAAATTAAATAAAATAGAACAAATGTGCAAGATGCCAAAAATGGTTTTTATATGTATGGAAAAAGGTATTTTTTACATGTCAAAAAGAAAGTATTATTATTTTTTAAGTTTTTTCATATTTAGGGTCAAACCCTAATTCTATAAAAATGCATTATTTATTTAATATACACAATATTTATTATTCATATACAAAAATAAAATAAAAATAAAGTATATTTGTAAAAAATGATTTTTTAGTGTTAAATATTAATAAAATAAAATATGTATATTTTTAGTATTTTTATCCTAAGTGTATTAATATATATATATATATATATATATATATATATATATATATATATATATATATATATATATATATATATATATATATATATATATATATATATATATATATATATATATATATATATATATATATATATATATATATATATATATATATATATATATATATATATATATATATATATATATATATATATATATATATATATATATATATATATATATATATATATATATATATATATGTGTGTGTGTGTGTGTGTGTATTATTCATTAAATATGTATTATATATACAAATTAGTAATATTTAATATTTAATAAAAAAAAGTATTTTTTCTATAAAATATTTTCAGAAAGTAAAACAAAATAAAAATGTATAAAAAATATATTTACACTATTTTAGTATTTTAGATAAAAGTATATGTATTTATTTATTTATGTACAAACTAAAAGAAAAATCAAATAAATGCCTAATAAATTCAAAATGGTGAGAAAAAATATTTTTATATTTTTAATATCATGAGAAAAAATAAATGAGTCAATCAAAAAAAGAAAAAGTCAAAAAACATTAAAAATAAGCCAAATGGGCTCAGGGGGTTCAGAAGCAATTGTGTGGTGTGAAAAGGAAATGCAAAGCAAGCCCAGCCCAGTTGACCTTTCTTCAACCTCTGGCCAGAAAAGTATCAAAAAACGCGCGCCTTGTTCCTCCATTCAAACATCTTGATTCCTGGCTTTTTAGTGAAAACTCATAACATAAAAAATGTTCAGCATCATGAGACGAATCTAACCATATGCAGAACTTGTCTTAACTCTCTAAGATGAGGGAGAATTTCTTCTCCCCCAAATCCTGACCTAGATTTTCTTCCATGTTCAGACTCAAAATTCTTGCAACACACATAATATAAATAAAATCTAATTATATGGGCATGTTCAGGGCAATGATTATGACATATTCTCTTCACAAACCTAAAGCTAACAATGCCTAATAAGAGAGATACGAATTCAAAAACTTACCTGTTCAGTTGAAGTTCTATCTGGCAATGGAGGAGCTTTCAGTGCAAGGTGGTGATTGGGATAGTTTCCTTGAGGTCCAGGGATGCTATTCCAAGCTTTACTTTGTCTTGAAAGCTTTTGAATCGAGCTAGAGCACTTCACCTGCAAATCAGAAAAGTGAAAATGGTAGAACTAGTTAGAGGGATTACAGGTCGTGTTTTAGACTTTGGTTAGCTTGCGTAGATGGTATGGAAGGTGTGTGAACTGGTTTGGGCAAGAAAGCTTGAGAGGAATGAAAGATGGCACTCAAACTGCAGGCCCTGCCCTGTTCTTGCAGTTTGAAGGTGATTCTGAGAAGGGGAGTGTATGAGGGATGATAGGGTCGTATATTAGCTCAGTTGGTATCTCTTGAATGTGTTTTGCAAGTTTGCTTAAGTGTTTGTAAGATGATATGAGAGTTGGTACCAGTTATGCTATGTTTCTTCTTTTTTAAGCAACAAAAGGCAAGTTGATCTTCTAGACTGATGCAGGCCCCTATAACATGCTGCAATCCTTTGCCTTGATCAGTGTAATGTGTCTCATAACTTGTGCCTAGAAGATTTTGATTGTACCACTTGGATTTGCAAAATAGACATAAAGTTCTACTTTTTCAAAATGGAAATAATGCTTTATCTATAAATGGATTAATCTTCTAGGCAATGCTTGAATACACAAAACATGGTCTTGGCACAAAGGTTTGGCATTAAATTTATGAGTGTCAAGGGGTTTTAGGACCTGTAATGTAGCAAAAACTATGCTGATTTGAAAATGGCCTAAGTTATGAACATGTTCATGATCCATTCAAAAGTGAATTTTTTCCATATTGTGAAATTCGATTCTCTCAAGTTATGAGGTTGTTTGAGAAGTTCTTGGACATTTTGTAAAGCTTGGAATGTGTACTACAATCCATCTTTGAAATAAAAATTGAAATTCCAAGTGGAAATGTATGGAAAATGGCCTTGAAGTTAGGTAGAAAACCTTGTCAAAAAGGTCAAATTTTCACTAAGTTAAGAATGGTTTGGCACCCCTATTCAAAAAATTGTAACTTGAGATACAAGCTTCATTTGGGAAAACTTTGTGAATCAAAGTTGTAGATTATGCAACAAGCTACAACTTTCATGTTTTGACTTTTGTTTGAATCCAAATGAATCTTGGTGAGAAAATGGGGCAAAGTTGGGGAAAAATTAGGGTTTTCCATAACTTAGAAAAATTTTAAGTTATGAAAAATTCCCATTTCAAACCCTAATTTGCATTTCTTGGTTTCTTGGTGTACAAGTTTCATGATTTGGCATGTTTTGGTGAAAAAGGAATCTTGACTCTTGATTTTGACCAAAAAGTCAAAGTTTGACTTTTCAGTATACAGTCAAAATTGATCAATTGACTGGGAAATTCAATTATCAATCTTGTGTATTTGGGATCTTTTGAACTTGTTGAGCATGTCAAGATAGTTCCATGGGGTCTTTGAGTCCATATGTAAGTTTGGTTTGCCATTGGCTAGGTCAAACAGTCAAAAATTGCCTTTGTGCAGTCAAAACCCTAAAAATGACCATTTTGCCCTTTTGATGATCTGATCAAATTTATTGGGGAATTGTGATCCAAACTTGATCAAATGGTTCAAAGGAGTTCATAATGTTGATGTGGGTCAATTTTCATGAGATTTGACTGTCAATTGGTCACAGTTGACTTTTTCCCCAATACAGCTGATTTCTAGGTCAACTGTCCAATTGACTGGGCAAAGATTGGAATCAAGGCTTGAAACTTGGTATGGATAAACTTGGGAGTCCAACATGAAGCATGAAAGTCATCTTAGGCATTTTAGGTCAAAACATCTTTGTTCAAACACAAACCCTAATTTGGGTCCACAGTGCAAGGAGAAGTCTTGAGCAGAGGAAACCCTAACTGGATCTTGATCTTCAAGGATTTTGTGATGAGAAAATGTTGAGGAAATGGGAGGGCAAATTTTGGGGTACAACAATTACCCTGGTGCATGCTTTTAATATTCTTTTGCTTCTTGCAGGATATTTTAAATCCAGCTTTTACCACTTCGACCTCACCATCAAAAGCTGCTGCTCCGATCAACTCCTCTCCTCAAGGAGACTCCAGAAACCTTGTACAGAACAAAGGTTCCTCCAATATGGCGATTCTGGCTGGGGCTTCTGAGCAGCAAGATGATCAGAGTACATCTCCTCCTCTAAAAGAAACAAATGAAGCGACGCTTCATGAATCTGCAGAGGCTTTACAAAGAACTTCTCTCCAAAAGTCCCCTCTCGAAACCCTTCAAGAGGACCCAAAGGACACTCAAGCTGAAGGAGAGAAAGCTGATTCTGGTCAAAGAAACGAAGAATCTGCAGAAGAAGAGTCTGAGGAGGAGGATTCCAACGATGGTTCGACTGCTGGGACAGAGTCCAATGCAAATAGCAGCGAAAAAGAAGACATCGAAGTGGTGGATTTGGATGACGATGAAGAAGATAATGAGCACGAAACGAATGAAGGGGATGGTGACACAACCAATAAACCCATGGAAGTCGAAATGGACGTGACTCCCCTGCGTGTGGAACTCCCTCAACCGTCTTTGTCTCGAATGACTGAAGAGGAGCTTGCACTCCTGAGACGAAATGACCCTATTGGGTACATGAAGGCGAAGCTGGCTCAAAGGGATATTCCACCTGCTAGGGTTGGCACAAGTTCGACTAGCCATCCGCTGCCCACAGATGAAAGAATTGTACTTCTTAACAGGATCAGGAGAACAATTCTTAATATGGATATATTCGAAGTGCTCAAACAGGATAGCACTGCTTGCTACACTATGAAGGAGTTGCTTACAAAAGTCAACCTTGCTACCTGCTCCTTTCCAGTTAGTACTATCTTGTTCGATCTTCAATCTTTGCTGGACAACGTGACTGGGTACCTTCTCCAAGATGAATTTGCTGCCAGAAAGGTTCAAGAAAAACGCACTGCAATGGATGCTGCTTATGAACAAGCTTCGAAACTCTCTCAAGAAGCTGAGGATCAAGCTATGCATCTAAAGCAAGCAAAAACTGATTATGAGGCTCGAGCTGAGTCCATCCTTCTCTGGGAAAGGCAAATTCAGGAACTTCAACAGAAGATTAAAGAGGCTAAAGAACAACAAATAGCCTACGAAAATAATATTGCTGGTAACCAATTCGAAGAGCTTCTCAACCAGGGGCTTGCAGAAATGGAAACTGCAGAACAACTCAAGGGAGAAGTGGCAACCTTGGAAGGAGCCAGACGTTTTGCTCAACAGAGACTTGAATCTTTTCGAAGTACCTTCAACAGATTGAAGAATAATTCTTATTTCTAAATTTCAGTGTTCATTTGATTAAAATTTGGTTTTTATATGTAATATTCGAACAACGCCATTTTGGCATCCCATATTGCCATTTTGGCATTTTTATGATATTTTGATTACGTTGTTACTATTCGAATCTCCTGCAGGCGTGGCTTATATTTCTTTAAATACTTCCCATTAACCTTTAGGATACGTTTATGTTCCTTCAGCTCTTCGATTTCATATGCATTGTTTGAGAATACCTTTATTATTCGAAAAGGCCCTTCCCAATGAGGTGACCATTTACCTAGTCTTTTATTTTTCTTGTCCATGGGCAATATGACTTTCCAGACTAAGTCATTAATAATGAATGCTTTCCTCTTCACCCTTTTGTTATATGTCCTGGCCACTCTTTCTTTTTGTCTCATCAATATTTCCAATGCATGTAATCTAACTTCGTCCAACTCAACTAATTCATTCATCATCATCTCCCAATATAATGCAGCTGGAAGTTCGTTTTGTCTTTGAATTCGAATTGATTGTAGATGAATTTCTACTGGCAGCACTGCATCATGACCAAATGTGAGTTGGAAAGGCGTAGTGTTAGTAGCTTCCTTAGGAGATGTTCTACAGGCCCATAGTATTTGGTCCAAAGTTTTGTGCCAGTTCCTTGGCTTTTTACCAATATGTTTCTTGATTAACCCTATTACCACTTTATTGGCTGCTTCGACTTGACCATTTGCTTGAGCATAATATGGCGTTGATGTTAGTAATCTAAACCCCATTTCGGGCAAATTCTTGCATCTTTCTACCATTAAACACAGAGCCTTGGTCTGTGGTTATGCTCTCTGGCAATCCGAACCTATAGATAATGTGTTTCTGTATAAACTCAATAATAGCCTCTTGATCAGCAACTATTAATGGTATAGCTTCGATCCACTTGGTAAAATAATCTATTCCTACCAAGATATATTTGCATCCTTTAGACGAAGCGGGATTTATTTCTCCTATTAAATCCAATGCCCATCCTCTAAATGGCCATGGTTTGATGATTGAATGCAACTCACTTGCAGGGGCATGTTGAATCCCTGCATGTCTCTAACATTCCTCACAACCTTTAGCAAAGTCTATACAATCTTTGAGCATGCTAGGCCAATACATGCCATATCGAAATAACAGCCATTTCATTTTATGACCTGCTTGATGTGCCCCACATGCCCCATTGTGGACTTCTGACAATGCTAAGTATGCCTCACTTTCTCCTAGGCACCTCAATAATACGCCCTCTTGGGTCCTTTTGAACAATTCGTTCCCCATGAGGACATATGATAATGCTCTGTATTTTGTCTTCCTATCAACATTCAGAGTTGGGTTTGTTAAATAACTCACCAGTGGACTTCGCCAATCTGCATCTGATAAAGTGTTTATGGCTAATATTTCGAATCCCTGTTTCTCAGCATATCCCAATTTCATACTTTCTAGATCTGATGGTGTGAATCTAGTAGCCATAACTCTACCCCTTAATTCAACTAAATCCTCAAAGTTCCTAGCAGAAACTTTATAACCCGAAGCCAACTGCGCTAAGTCATTTGCTTCTTAGTTCTCTATTCTTGGTATATGTTGAATATCCATGTATTCAAATTTCCTAAGTAGCCTGTTGACTATGACGAAGTATATCATCAGGTTTTCCTTTATGCATTTATACTCCTTTGTTATTTGCTTGACCACTAATTCTGAGTCTCCTTTAATTTCGACTATAGTTTCCCCCAATTCCAACAAACCTTCAAGTCCAACAATGAGCGCTTCATACTCAGCTTCGTTGTTCGAACAACGAGGACCATCTAATTTATACTTGAATTTTGTTGGAATTCCTTCAGGAGAAATTAGAAGGACTCCAACACCACTTCCATTCCTGTGGGTTGAACCATCAAAGTATAATTTCCATGGTTGCATTTCGACGTAACTCATGACAGTCTGCTCAACCAATGAATGGTCCACAATGAAATCAGAAATCACTTGGCCTTTCACAGCTTTTAAAGGCATGAAAGTCAAAGAATATTCTGTTAAGGCTAAAGCCCATTTACCAACTCTGCTATGCATTATTGGTTTTGAAAGCATATGTTTAATGACTTAAAAATGAGATGAAACATAAACATCAACAGGCTTTATATAATACTTGAGTTTCATATAAGAGAAATACAAACAGAGACATAACTTTTCTAAATTGCTATATCTAGTCTCTGCATCATTCAATACTCTACTTAAATAGTATATGGCTCTTTCGATACCATTGCTATCTTCTTGTGCTAACATACTACCTATACTAACTTCAGAGGCAGATATGTACAATCTCATGGGCTTCCCCCATGAAGGTGGAGACAAGATAGGAGGCTGAGAGAGGTATCTTTTTATCCTGTCAAATGCCTCCTGATGGGCTTCGTTCCATTCGAAGGCTTGGCCTTGCTTTAGACAAAGCAACAGAGAGAAAGCTTGGGTTCTTCCACTCAGATTCGAAATGAACCTTCTGAGGAAGTTAATCTTCCCTAGCAGAGATTGCAGCTCCCTTTTTGACGTAGGTGCTTTCGTCTCCATTATGGCTTTGGTTTTGTTCTGGTTGATCTCAATCCCTTTCTTGTGAACCACAAAACCAAGGAAATCTCCAGCCTGCACAAAAAATGCACATTTAAGGGGATTCATCTTTAAGCCATGTTTTCTCATTCGTTCGAATGATTGGCTCAAATGATGCAAATGTGTTTCTGCAGATATAGATTTGATGACTATATCATCAATATACACCTGCATAAAGGTTTCAATGAAATCATGAAAAATTGAATTCATTGCCCTTTGATAAGTTGCCCAAGCGTTCTTTAAACCAAAAGGCATCACCACCCATTCGTAGGTGCCTAAGGCTCCTGGGCAACGAAATGCTGTCTTGGCAACATCTTCTTCAGCAATAAAAATCTGATTATACCTAGAGTATCCATCTAACATACTCAAGTATTCGAACCCTGCAGCAGAGTCTACTAGCATTTCTGCCACAGGCATGGAGTACTCATCCTTAGGGGTTGCAGTGTTTAAATCCCTAAAATCTATGCAAATTCTTAAAGAACCATTTTTCTTAATAACAGGTACTATATTTGCTAACCATTCGACGTACCTTGTGGTTCTGATGAATTTGCAACGCAGCAACCTTTCGATCTCAGCTTTAATCTTTGTGAGAACAGCTGGTGCGAATCTTCTAGGAGTTTGTTTGATGGGCTTCTTGCCATCTTTGATTGGCAGTCTGTGTTCGACCAACTCCCTCTTTAAACCAGGCATTTCGTCATAATCCCATGCGAAGCAATCTTTATTTTTCTTGAGGACCTCGATCACTTCCTGCTTGAGGCCTGGGCTAAGTTTTTCACTTATGTAGGTTATTCTCTTCGTGTTTTCATCCCCTAAGTTGACTTCTTCGAGTGGATCCTGCGCCAACATTTTGGCACCTGAGTCTATGGGGTCCCTTTCGAAGCCTAAGGGTTCTTTATCATAGATGGCGTCCAGCCTTTGATCTATCCCAAGTTCTTTAAAGGGTGAGCATTTCGAGCCATCTCCACTTATTTCGTTCATCTTCACAGCTAATTTATTTATTTCAGCCTCTAAGGCCGCCTTTGATTCGTTCTCAGCCATATAGGCCGAAATCCTTTCAAAAAAGGAGGACTCAGTCATGGATAAGGTTGTCGAAGTCCCAGCCTGCTGGTCGTCTTTGTATAGTACTTTCGACTCCCTCTTCTTCACTGATTATTCTTCTATCCCAGTATAGGCCATCATGGCGAAGGGTCATATAGTAGTGGGCGTTTCTGGTTTCGTTGATTTCATCATTTGGGACACACGGAGCAATCTTTGCCAGATGTTTGTCATAATCCCTCTTGTCAACTAAAATGACTGTTGACATGAAGTAACTCTGGTCTGCTTCAATGTTTTCCACGATCCCATCTTCTCTCCATAGAACTAAACGTTGATGCATTGACAAAGGAACTGCCCATACGCCATGGATCCACTCCCTTCCCAGCAACAAGTTGTAGTTGGCCTTGGCTTCGATCACCATGAACATGGTGGGCCTACAGCTTGAGCCTATTGTCAGGTCCAACTGAACCACCCCCAGTGTTTTGCCCACTTTCCCTTCATAATTAGATAGAACCATATTGTGGGGCTTGATGTCTCCTTCGCGTATTTCTAGTCTTTTCAGCATGAAGTGGGGTATCAAATTGACTGCAGCACCCCTATCCACTAGAACCTTATTCACGCCATGGGCACCAACTTTTGCCCGAATAAATAGTGGCTTAAGATGGTTCTTCATAGCTGGTTCTGGACGTTCGAAGAACGCATTTTGCTCCTCGACAGCCCCATTGTCCATCACATAGTAGCACACATGCCTATGCTTCATCAAGTCTATGGTATCTTCTTCCTCATATTCATCAATTTCAGTTTCCTGTCCAAATTCACAGGGAAGCACAGATACCATGTTGCAGTTTAAGTTGAACGAAGACTCCCCCTCAGATTCGAAGTTATCCGTTATCATATCTTCGTCTCCTTCTGGGCCTGGAGTGTATTCCTTTGGTTCATCTAGTTGTACTTCAGAGAAAAGCCTCCTATTAACTGGGGGTTTGTCTTCAGTTTGATTTTTTGGTGTGGGTTTGTTGGTGCTAGATTCACCTTGGTTCTTTGTTGAAGTTGCCCCTTTATTTGCCACAGCTTCCCTTTCAGCCTTTCGAATCCTCTGTTGTCTTCGCCACTGGGATCTCGACATGGGGTTCCTTCCTTTGTAGTTCTCTAATCTTACCTCTTCCCTCTTTGCTATGTTGAATTGCCTTCTGTATGTCATAGCATGGCGTGCATTTCGTTCGGTGTTTCTCCATCTGTCTTTGCCTTTGTCATTTCTGACTTGCAGCCATCTATCGGTTGGCACTTCAGCAGGGAGTTTGAACGTCACTCTTTGAGCACCCTTGGGATGAGGACTATCAGGCCTTCGTTGTTTGTATTTGCTATCGAAACGTGGGCCCATCTGAACAGTTTCTTGATGGTTCCAGCAAGGGGCGAAGGGAATTGTTTCGAAGGCTCTGGCCATGCTTTGATCATACACAGTAGAACACCTTGGGCATATCAAGCACTTGGTTGCCCCTTTGTAGCAGCGAAACACAAATTCCAGCAAACTTTCTCCAGCCTTAGGATAACACCTGAATAGCTGGTTATCCTGGCGCCAATTGTTGCCAGTTCGAGCCCTCTGTACCCTCTCGAAGTTCGCAGCGATTCTCTGATTGTAGAGGATGCTGCACCTAGGGCATAGTATCATTCCTGTATCTCCCTTGTGGCACGTCATGAGGTAATCCTTGAGATTAGCATCTCCAGCATGATTATCCTCCATTTTATACTTCTCTTTTTATAAGTATCTTTCTACCTCCTCCATCTCAGAGAGAGGTCTCTCCATATCCACCATGTTTACCTCAACATCCTCCCCCTTAGCTTCATCATCTCCCCATCCTGTGGGTTTTATATCTTCAATGTGGACTTTTGAACTCTCTGGGGCAGAATATTTGACCAAATAGTCAAATTTTCCGCTGGGTTCCCCTAAAGTGTCCCATATTTCTTTCTGGGGGGAAGTTGGCTTCATGATTTGGACTTTCTCCAATTCCAGCCTCAGGCCTTCAGTGACCTGTGTCAATTCTTGGTTTTGATTTTCCTGGCCTTCAGTAGCCTGGATGTCTTCGGCAACAGCTAAAGGTGCTTCTTCAATCGAAGTCTCTGGTAGCTTCTGGACGTCTTCAGTAACCTCCTTATCGACTTCGACTATCACCCAGCTTTCGTTTTCAGTACCTTTCTCTCCTATTGGGGCATCACTTTGGTCAGCTTCCACCATGTTAATCTCTCCAACGCATGCAGGCTCGGAGTAATTGGTGTCTGCCACGTCCAAAGGATCTTCGTCCACTTTCATTTTTGCTTTATCAGCAAACTTCAGTCTGCCATCTTTGATTGCATTCTGAATTAGGTCCCTGAAAAGAAAACACTGTGAGGTTTTGTGGCCTAGGAAACTATGATATTTGCAAAATCCTCTCTTCTTTCTTTAATCTAAAGGAGGTATTTTGACATTTGATGGCACAATGAGTTGGCCATCTTTGACAAGTAAATCAAAAATCTCGTCACATTTAGTGACATCGAAGGTATAAACCTTCTTTGGGAATTTGTCACTTTTCTCATTTTCAACAATCTCTTTCCCTTTTGTGGGAACTAATAATTTGCAGGAGTAAGGTGGTGCCTGTTTTAATTCAGCGAGGTCGATTTCGACCTCTTCGAATTCGAATTCAGGGTAATCTTCTGCTTCCTCAGTTCCGATATAGGAGATCCTTTCCTTCTTGTTATTTTTAAAGACTCTGGCCTTTTCGGCCTTTAGCCTTTCGACCTGTCGAACCCTGTCGGCTAACTGAGCCATGTCCCTCAAATATTGAGTGTCTAGTTTCTTTCGAATAGAGTAATCTAAGCCACCAGCGACCATTTCGACTAACTCATGTTCAGGCACCACTGTGTAACATCTGGATTTCAAAAGCCTGAATCTATTTAGATAATCATCTATGGGTTCAGTGAACTTTCTCTTGACACTGGCTAATTCCTTCAAGCTTATTTTTGACTGTCCCATGTAAAACTGTTCATGGAATAATCTCTCCAAAAGAGCCCAAGTATCAATGGACCCAGGAGGCAAAGTGGTGAACCATGTGAAGGCGTTTTTTGTCAGGGAACTTGGGAAATATTTGATCCTGAGGTCTTCATTATTGGCTATATCTCCCGCTTCGGTTAGATATCTGGCTATATGTTCGACTGTTGACTCATTGGTATCCCCAGCGAACTTTGTAAACTTAGGGACTTTATATCCCCTTGGTAAATCAGTATGCATTATGTAATCTAATATAGGAGAAGCATAATTTTCCTTCTAATTCCTGTGTTGAGGCCATTCTGGGCCATGACTCTCTCTATCATGGTGGTTAAATTGTTTTCTGCCAAGATGTTATCGTTTCGAATTCTATGAACGACTGCATCAGCATCTTGATTTCGACCCACCATGACAACCCCCCTAGGTTGTTCTTCTCGAAACTCTGGGACTTCCAGCCTTTCGACCCTTGCCCCTGGTTCCATAATTTCTCTTTGTGGGCCTGGGATCATTGGGGCTTCTAGCCTTTGTGCCCTTGCCCCCAAGTTAACTTCTTCTCTAGGTGGTCTATAGGTTGGGTCGTTAGCAACTTGTTCCATAATAGGTATGTTTGCTCGAACTCCCTCCTGATTCTGCCTACGCCTCTCTGGGGGAGCAAAGAAATCTGCTATTCGACTCATGTTATCTGCATTTTCTCTGTTTGTCACAGTTACATTTTGTACTATTGGGGCAAATATTTCCTGCATAGTTTGTGCTAACACCCCTATCATATTATGGTTACTGTCATCCATCAATTGCCTAAAAGCCAAATGGTTTTCTGTGGTTAAAATAGGCATTGCGCTATAACCCACTGACCATTGGTTATTTGTCATAAACTGATTCGCCCCAGACCCAGACCCTGATTGTGGTGATGAATTCGATGTAGAATTGTGTAAACCTGCCATAAAAGATGTTGGCATTCCATAAGAGGAATTTCTGGTTCTATTACCATCGAAACCGGGTGGTCTAGTTAGTGGGGTGGCGAAATGGGTTTGTGTCCCTGATGGTGGAACGAATCCCCCAGGATAACCAATGGTTCCAGTATTTCCTAAGATCGAACTATTAGTTGATACGCCACTTACTCCATTAGTGGCTATATTACTGGTAGAAGATGCAACAGAATGTGCATTCGAAGGGATCGCATTAGACGTTCCCATCGAAGCGGACACATTAGTGCCTGTTGTATGTGGGGCATTTTGCTCCTCTTGTTGATTGTCAGAATTAGACATCTTGTTCAAACGTTTTCTTCTGGATAAGGGTTGGTTGCTGTTGGTTATTTTGCCACTTCTTAGGTTCATAAAACAATAAACTAATCACTCAGAGGGTATTTTTTATAATGGTTACGTCTCAACAATCTTTATTTTTGTTCTAAATTCCGCGATGCCCAACGATTGGTCCCACCGGGTGTGCCAATTTGTTTACAGTGATTTCTGGTAAACAACCGCTAGTCCTCCAAACTATCGAATAAACTTACTAACTGTTATTCAATTTCTCTGGTAACTCGCAGGATCGACTAGATTGATCCTAGGACGTGTTGGTCATTAGGGTAACTCTCATGATCGAACTGGTATTCATGGTTAGTATTTAGAATGTTGTGTAGGTGTTTAACTTATTTTGATTTCTCTCTTAAAGATCTAAAGGTGTGATCAAATAAACGTGCGCGAAACTAAATTACATGAATAAAGGTCAATTGTAAAGACATGTAAAAACTGCATAAAAGACAAATAAATGACTTCGAATTATAAAACGGTTAATGTAAAAGATTCGAAATATGAAGAAAGCGTTTAAATGCAAGAAAACTGTAAAATGGCTTTAAGTGAAAAAGGTGTTCGAAGGATAAAAACTTGAAAATAAAGGCATGAAATGTATAACAGTTTCTGAAATGTAAAGTATTTGAAATGGAAAGAAAGCATTTAAATGTAAGGCATCAGTGAAAAGATTTCGAATGAAAATACTTTAAATGCAAAAACTTGTAAATGGTATTGACATAAAGATAAAGGAAAGTACTGGAAATGATAAAGAGTTTTCATTAAATCATAAACATGTGGTGTTATCATACGTACATTGCTCTTGCATTCGTTTCCCTAGCCATGTGGTAATTTGAATGTTTATTGAGTTTTTTTTTTTGTACAATAGATATGACACACGAAATCCTAATGCTAAGACTTCTATTTATACTGCTTCGACCATAACGGTCTTACTATAAGATTCTGCCACGTTCAGAACATGCAGAACAATGCCTATCTCTTGCTTCCACGCGTCTTCGAATGCTCCAGCGCATATATTTCAAATTTCGAACATCCCGCTTGCATTTGAATTTCAAATGTTTTTGGCACTTCTTCGTTTCGAACGCATTTCTTAGACACAGCCTTTGTTTATCATTTCGAGACTTCTTTGAATATATTCTCATAACTGTCACTCGAAGCTCCAAGCTTTGATATGCCCATTCGAAGCACTGCTTCTACCATTTCGAAACATGACGTTCTGTTTCATTTCAATCGAAACGTCCAATTTACTTTGCTTCATAACATCATCAAAATCTTCAGCCAACACCTTGCTGGTGAATTAACCTACTTTCTTGGTCTGCAAGTTATACAAATGGAAGATTCCAAACTTTTATCTCAGAGCAAGTATGTGAAGAATATAGTAAAGAAATTTGGGATGGAAAATTCCAATCACAAAAGAACACCTTCTCCCACACATCTGAAGTTGTCTAAGGATGAAAAAGGAGTAAGTGTGGATCAAAGTCTCTACAGAAGTATGATAGGCAGTCTCCTATACCTCACAGCTAGCAGACCTGACATTGCCTTTGTTGAAGGGGTGTGTGCTAGATATCAAGTTGATCCTAAAGTTAGCCATGTCAACCATGTGAATAGAATTTTTAAATATGTGAATGGAACAAGTGACTATGGTATGCTATATTCTCATGGATCTAGCTCTGCCTTAATTGGCTATTGTGATGATGATTGGGCAGGAAGTGCTGATGATAGAAAAATTACATCAGAAGGATGTTTCTTTCTGGGAAATAATCTCATATCTTGGTTCAATAAGAAGCAAAATTATGTGTTATTTATCCACTGTTGAGGCTGAGTATATTATTGCAGGAAGCAGTTGTTCTTAGTTGGTTTGGATGAAACAAATGTTAACAGAATATAACGTCAAACAAGATGTCATGACATTATTTTGTGACAATCTAAGTTCCATAAATATATCAAAAAAATCCTATTCAACACAGTAGGACCAAATATATTGATATCTGTCATCACTTCATAAGAGAGCTTGTGGAAGAAAAGATTGTTGCCTTAGAACATGTAGCTACTGAATTACAACTGGCTGACATTTTCACTAAGGCTTTGGATGCAAATCAGTTTGAGAACTTAAGAGGAAAACTAGGGATATGCATATATGAGGGTTTGTAGCAATTAAGGGCGTGTCGGAATATCATTAAAGTGATATTATATTATTTATGTTTCCAACAAATAAAATTACGTAAGCAATTATTTCAAGACTGTCTCAAATGCTCTCCCATACGCTACGACATTACCTCATTCTATTTTCACAACCTCTTCTTTCTCCTTTATAGAAAAAGAACCCTTGTTATTCTCCATCTCATTGTTCAAAACTTTTCAAAGATGTCACAACATCATGATTCATCTCCCTCAAAGTGTTCTTCCAATGAAGCCAAGGCTTCTAGGTCAAAGAATGCCAATCGTCCTGAGGACCTATCCCTTGATAAAGTTCTGGTTGTTGCTCCTTTGTCAACTATTCCACCTCTTGAGAAGAAGGTCAAGAAACCCATATCGTCCCATGAAAAGAAATCCAAAGACGAGTTTGACACTTCTAAATGTAATGCTTCTACTGATGTTGATGATAGGTCAAAATAAGAAATTGTTAATGTTGATAGAAGTATTAGAAGGTTGGTATATAGGGTGTTAAATGAAGGTTTGGTTGTTCCTTGGATTTCTACTCCTCTTGCTCATATGCCTGCTCTGGCTAACAAAGGAAATGATCCTAAAAGTGATGTTGGATCATCCATCTTCAAGAAAGATGCTGCTGAAACAAACTTGGCAAGCTTGATACTTCTTATATAGAAGAAGTGGAAGCTAATGTTGAACAACATGTTGAGACATCATCTGCCGAGAAGGACCCTTTTGTTAAGGAAACTGCAAGAAATTCAAATGCTGAGAATGTGGTGAATGTTGATGAGTTTTTTGACAATGACCTTATTACCAATGTGGTGCCTGGGATTGCTGAAAGGATCAAATTTAGGAAATTGAAGGATGTGAATGTCACACCCCTGCCAAGATTATCAAGAAGAAGACTATGTGTGGTCCCCCAAATCCCAGAATTAAAGTGGTTCCTACCTCCAACAAAAGAAAAGTTAGACCTGATGACTCCTCGCGTGATGATGAGGATGATATCCAGAACATTTCTCCTATGAAGAGATCCAAAAGTAAGAAGAAAGATGTATTAGTAGAAGAAGATGATTCTGACTATGATGTCGAGGAAGATGTCCACGGCATCTCTCATGTGAAGAAGTATGCAAGAAAGAAGCTTTCTGTTAGGGTACCTGATTCCCCTCTAGACAACATTTCCTTCCATTCTATTGGGAATGTTGAAAAGTGGAAATATGTATTTCAAAGAATAATTTCCCTTGAAAGAGAGTTGGGAGCTGGTGCACTGGAGTGCAAAGAGATTATGGAACTGATTTCTTTTGCTGGCTTGATGAAGACTGTCACCAGCTTTGCAAAGTGTTAGGAGACTCTTGTTAAGGAATTTATTGTTAATATTCCTATTGACTGTGATGATCATAAAAGTAAAGAGTATAGGAAGGTGTTTGTTAAAGGTAGATGTGTAGAATTTTCCCATGCTGTCATCAATAGATACTTGGATAGGTTTGAAGATGATTATTGTAAGTTGGAAGTGACTGATAATCAAGTGAGCAAAGTCATCACTGCACACAAAGTGAGTGAGTGGCCTATGAAGAATAAGCTTCATGTTAGTAAGCTAAGTGTAAAATATGCTATCTTGCATAGAATTGGAGCTGCTAACTGGGTTCCTACCAATCATACCTCAACCATTACAATTGGCTTAGGAAATTTTATCTATGTTGTTGGAAATAAGAAACTGTTTGATTATGGTGCTTACATTTTTTATCAGACTATTAAGCATGGAGTAACCTGTGCTATCAAGATGCATATTTCCTTTCCATCACTTATTTGTGGAATTATTCTTAATCAAAATCTTGGAATTTTGAGTGGTAATGATGTAGTTTGCAAGAGGGAGTCTGCTCTGACCCTTCACTTCAAGTTGTTTCCAGGAAAATATGTCCCAGACATTGTTTTGACATCTACATCCTCTGAAAACAAGACCTCAAGCAAGGATGATATAATTACTAAACTAATGGAAGCCTACAATGAACTTGATGAGGTAATCGGAGTTAGCTCAGCAAGAAAGTTAAAATTTGAAAAGCTGATCAAAGAGCTGCAGAATGATAACAACCTTGATGATAGTGTGGACATTGAAGAAAGAGAATCTGATAGTGAAGGAAGCTCTAAAACTGCCAAGTCTACTGATCCTGAAGACAGTTAGACTTGTTGTACCCCAATTTTTGACCTAAAGATCCCATTTGCATTTTTGCATTTTTTACAGAAGGCAAGGTCACTAAATACAGTTGGTTTTTAACCTCTCACCTTCGAGCTTTGATTATGCAGAAATTGTCAAGTGTTTTGAACATTCTTATGTATCACTAACTTCTAACCAAGCACGAAATGTGTGTTTTTTGTTTGATTTCATGTGCTGACAGGTCTCCTTCGATTTAGCCTGCTTCGATTGGACAAGTGCTGCCTGCAAGCCTACTTCGATTCAGCCTGCTTCAATTGGACAAGTGTTGCCTGCATGCCTCTTTTGAATCTGGACAAGTTCACTGCCTGCAAACATGTTTCGATTGGGCAACATTGCTTCCTTCGAATACCAGATTTCATTTGGGCAATATGTTTGTTTCGATCCACATGCTTTGATTCAGCAACATTGCTTCCTTCGAACACAAGCTTCGATGGGCAATACAGTCTCCCTTAAGTCACAAGCTTCGATTTGGAAATACAGTCTCCTTCGATTCACAAGTTGGACCACTGAACCCTTCGAAGTATTCAAAGAGTTTGTTGAACTAAAGTCCCATATACTGCCAAACTCAAACCTGCTACAAAACTGCTACACAGTCCTGCACCAACCTGCCACTAAAGTCCAAAATACTGATAAAGCCTGCGTTGACAGTCCTGTGCTTGACCAAAAAGGAGTGCACAAGAGCTGCATTGACGAAAACAAGGGGGCAATATACCCAAATAATTCAAATATTATTTTGTTTTCCCCCCTGTTGTACCCCAAAATTTGCCCTCCCATATTCTTCAAAGTTTTGACAAGCATCACCTCAAATGGTTCAAAGTCTACTCAAGGGCTACACAGTCAAGCACCCTCCTAAGCCAGTCAAATTAGGGTTTTGGCTCCTTCAAGGAAGTTGAGGTTTTCAAGGGCTCAATCAAGTCCCGTATGCTCATACACATTTTCAATCACCTACATGTCAAGTTTCAAGGCTCACAAGGTCAAGTTGCACAGTCAAAAATCCCATTTGCTCAAACAGTCAACTGTAGGGGTAAAATGGTCATTTGGCAGTCAAAAGTCAAAAAATTTGGTCAAAATCTTATTTTGAAGCCACAATCATCATTTCGTCAAGTCTTGACCATGATTTCACAAGAATGGCTCAAAAATCATCAAGATGCAAAAGTTTCTATTTTTGGACAGCTGAAAAGTCAACTGTAACTTGACCAAGGCATAACTTTTTCATCGTTCATCAGAAAAATCCCATCCAATGCTCATATTGAAGGGGAAGACATTTCCTACAAATCATCTTCACATTCCAAATCCAAGAAATGCTCTCAGAAAAAGTTATCAATTTCAACATTATAGGTCATTTTCAAAAGTCAACAAAAAGGCACTTTAAGTCAAAGACCATAACTTGAGATTGGTAAATCAAAATGACATGGGACCAAAGGCATTGGTTAGAGGACTTCAATACCTTTCCAAAATGTCCAAGAACATGTTCATATGATCAAAATTGAGCAAGATATGCATTGGAGAAGTTGGGAAATTTTTGTGAAATGGCAAAAGTCAACTATCCTTGAAACTTCAATTTTTGACAAAGGGGCCCACTTTTTCCACTTGATTCATCCTTGTCATGCCATCCACGTGTCCCATGATTTATTTCAAGATTAAAAATTAATTTTTCTATTTTTGTTTAATTTTATTTGATTTAATTCATTTTAAATCTTTAAAATTCAAATAAAAATCAAGAAAATTAATTAAGGGATATCTTTTGGTTTGAATAACTTTGATACACCATAATCCACATACCAAATTCGTGTAAAGGTCCATTATGAGTATGGAATTCAAATTTTGGACAAAAAAGGCAAATGCTTTAATGGTGATAAAAAGGAAATCTCAAGACTTCATGGCAAGGGTTAAAGGCTCATGTATTGTTTGATTCTTATTCACTAACATATATGTAAGCCTCTCATACAGTATACACAACCTAGAAACACCTAGAACGGCAACCCTAATTCTCTCAAATTTTCCACAAAATTGACAAATTCAGATTCATTTTTTTAGCAAGTTTCAAGGAGTTTTAAGGATTCAATCGTGTTCCTAGGCATAGCAGCAAGCATTCCCAACCCTTACACGAAGCCAAATCATCCCAGATCGTGCTCCCTAATTCTCATTGGTTTGTTAAAATTCTTGAATTCGTTTTTCATATTTCATGCGTCATTATTTGTTTTTGATGGTTTGTGTGAACTCAGGACACTTATTAGAATGCATTTGATGCATAACATGCAAGCTCTAACGCAGGAACAAGGACCTGCCATTGCTAGGGCCGTTTTGGTTATCTTCTTCGAAGCTCCCTGTACAGTCGTTTTCAGGCCAAAACAATGGCACCATTGAATCCGCAGGGGTCGAATTAGGGTGACTAGGTCTTTCTTTTGCTTTGATTTTCCCTATTTTGCAGGATCGGCCATGGTGCTCGCCGGAGAAGACGACCGGAGCTAGGGCTCCGGCGTCGTTGACTGGTGTGGACTCAGGCGTGGCTGGCGTGGCACGATACCGCATTTTGATTCGTTCCCATGTTACACTTGGGCCCCACGCGTGTTGACTGTGTTTAAAATTCAAACATGCCACGCTTTCATTTCTAACCAATTGCTTGCAGAGTATAGACACCAAAGACAGTTGGCTCAGTTGGTAACGTGTTGGTTCATTTCTCCAGAGGGCATGAGTTCGATTCTTGGCCCTGACATTTTCTCTTTACTATTTTTCATAATTAACATGCTTTCTATATTTTCTATTTTTTTTATATTTTCATCCTAATTTAGTTTATCTTCAAATAACTTTCTCATGCATTTAAAAAATCACAAAATATTTTCCTTTTGCATTTTAATCAGAAAAATGTTTATTTAATTTTTGACATTAAAATTAATATTTTTTCATGCATATTTTAATTAATTGTTAAATAATCATTAAATTGACTTTTAATTGCTTTTAATTATCAAAATTGATCCAAATTACCAAAAATTATTCTATCATTAAATTAACAAAACTAACATTTTTCATAAAAAACCAAAAAAAAAACTAATATTATTATTATTTATTAATCTCATGTTATTTTTGTAAATAAAATTATGATTAATTAATTAGTTTAAATAGGCAACTTTAATCTTTTTCTTAATAACTAAAATAAATTTAGAACTAGGTTTTTTTCTTCTTTTAATCTTAATTCCTTTTGTTTCATTTTTCATAATAAAAAAACAAAAAAACAAAATGTTTCATTTATTACTATTATTAAATTCACTCTTTTATTTTGTAAATAAATTCTAAATATCATTAATGTAGTTTAATTTAGGTTTAATTTTAATCTCTTCATAATAAATAAAATCAACTTACACTTAGGCTTTTCTTTTTAACATTTTATTTCTTTTTTACTTTATTTCATAAAAACATAAAAATACAAAAATATTTTCTTTTAATAAATTAATTAATTAGTTATTAATTTTAATTTCATTTAATCACAAAAAAGACAAAAAAAATTCAATTCTTTTCTTAAAAGGGTCAAAACCCTTAGGACGTTCCCGATTTAATTCTTTCGCGCGCATTTACTTTATTTTGATTATTTATGTAACTGTCTCCGGATATGTAATAGTTAAGTAGGAATTTTACCGCTTTATTTAAATTTCTCGCACTCATTTACCAAAACGGGTCTTTGTTTTTTTGGCGATGTATAGACCCGCGCCTTGTAATAGTTAGAATTTATATTTCCGCAATTTACTTTTCCGCACTACTAACTGTTAACAATGCATGAAAGAATGTATGTAAATAAAATTAATCTGTAGCTCACATATAACATGTATAAGATAACCTTAACTGAAAAACAACACATAAAGCACATGCCACTTCTAGGGTACGCTTCACTGGTTGCCTCGAACGTGGTCATCAAGTATAGGATGTCTTAGAGGTTGCCCTTTGTCTAAAGATCCAGTTGCTTCAAAATGGTTGCCTCGGATAAAAGGATCTAGGATGTTAGGGTTACTTCTAAGGTATCCTACCATTGCTTTGGTGACCACATTGTCCCTACAATCGAATTGACCCGAACACCTCCAACGATGGTGCTACCTATCTCTCAATGATGGGATAGCACTATCTAAAGGACTCTTACACAGCTTAATTCCTTAGAGTAGGTAGATTCTCTTAAGTACTTGCTCTTTTCAAAACAAAACAAAAACATCTTTTCACACCTCACACTTTCTAAAAGTTTTCAAACAAATTTTTCATACACTCTTGAGGACAGATACAAGAGTTACTTAGAAATTTTTCAAACGAAACTTTTTCAAAACCCACACACACTTGAAAAGCAAACAAATTTTGAAAACATAAGAGCAAGTACCTAAGAGCCCGTGGATAACCACGGATAGAAAGGGTGCTAACACCTTCCCTTTCTATAAATCTACCTCCCGAACCGAGAAACATTCTCGAATAAGGAATTTTGCTGTGCTTTTGTCCTTTCCATGTTGGAGAACATAAAAGACGGTGGCGACTCTTGCTTACCGCGACATTTCGCGAAACCAACTTAAAAAACAGTCAGTTCTCATTTCCACCGATCACAGAACTGGCGACTCTGCTGGGGACACTAATAAGTGAGGTGTACCTTAGGAATAGTTCATCATCATGTTTTCAATTGCTTGCTTTGCTTGATTTAATATTGTGGGCCTGTTTTGGGAGTTTCATAGATCCTAACCCGGATCTGGGGGATACCTTTTAGAAAGTAGCAATAAACTGTGAGGGAACTGTGCGGGGTATACCGACATGGTTGAAGCAGTTTGCTACGTTGATGTGGCACTTTGGTGAGTACCGGTAACCCTTGATTCAACTCAAGGAGAGTACGGGGCCGCCGCGTGGTGTCGTGAAACATCAACTGACCTTAGGAACCTTACTTGACCATCCTGGCCTCTTTAGGGGTAGTGAGATGACTGACTTTGGTGCAGTCCGAAGTTGGTTGATACTCGATACTACACTCATTGAGGGTTGTTTTCTTGGAATATTTTGATCTCCAGTCCAGTGGCTAAATCAAAACAATGAACATAGAAAACAACCCAATGATATTGAGCTCCTTAGAACCCGGTTACTTTTGATAGGACAGGTTTTTTGAGCCCACCAACTTCAAGAGGGTAGTACCCCAAACTTCATGCTGGCCTAAACTCTAAGGGTTGTCTTGTGTGACTTGTGTGCTTTCAAACTTGACTACTTGCATGCTTGTTATCTAACACATGAGTTTCTTGCAGGGTTTGTTTACAGTCCTTAACCTGGACTCATAACAGGGTTTACTTACATCACTCCACGCATAGCATAACATCATACCATCATACCATTGCATACATCCTCCATAAGGACTAATCTATTTCAAGGATCTCAAGGGTTTGTGATGCAGGTCATGATGAATCAAATGTCTAGCAAGGGGCAAAGGGGATTTATTTTCCTCTAGCCAAGGTTAATGACCTGAGTCAGGGGCTGTGACCCACTCGATATGGTGAGCTTTGACTCTTGAAGAAGGACTCTCAGCAACATGAAGTTCCTCCAATCAAGCTACCCAAATTCAAATTCTAACAAGTTTCTCTATTTACCCCGCGAGATCCTTGAAAACATCGCATGCATACATACATATCATTGCATTACAGGTACTCTGTTTACAGGTCACTTACCTTCTTCGCTGTTTATTTCAGCAGTCATCATGAATCCTGAATCATCCAATGGACAAGCTATCAAGGCCTCCAGGCCCAGAACGCCCAGTTCCAGGAGCTGGTCATGAGCTTAGCACAAGGACAACAGGATCTGAAGACTCTGCTTTTGAAGAAGAAAAAGAAGAGGACAGTGCTGTTCAACCCTAGACGCAAATCTGGGAATGGATCACGAAATGAGGCTGAGCAGACTACCCCATCTGTTGGAAAGGACAGTCCCCATGAGAGAGAGGTTCCTAGTCCAGTGGTCTCCGACAACGAGACGGAGTTCAATGATGAACAGTACCCTCCAGCTGAGGACAAATACAAACAGCTCGAAGACCGGTTGAGCGCTATGGAGATACAAAAAGTGCCCGGCCTGGACTTCGAGGACCTAGGTTTATCTTCTGGGGTGGTGATCCCTCACAAGTTCAAGGCACCTGCCTTTGTAAAATACGACGGGGCTTCCTGCCCTAAGCTGCACCTCCGTTCATACGCGAGGAAGATCCAACCCTACACGGCAGACAAGAATATATGGGTCCATTTCTTCCAGGAGAGTCTTTCAGGGACTCAGCTCGATTGGTTCTATCAGTTGGATGGAACCAGTATTCGTAACTGGGAGGACTTGGCAACTGCTTTTTATAAGCAGTATCAGTATAATGCCGACCTTGCTCCTACGCGTACCCAACTCCAGGGTATGTCACTTGGGACGAGTGAAGGTTTTAAGGAGTATGCGCAAAGATGGAGAGATCTGGCTGGAAGGGTGCAGCCGCCTTTGACTGACCGTGAGCTCGTTGATATGTTCTTGGGGACCCTGTCTGGTCCCTTCTTCAACCATCTGATTGGGAATTCTTCTGCTGGGTTTACAGATTTGATCTTGACCGGGGAGAGGATAGAAGTTGGTATCAAGTCTGGAAAGATACAAACCGGTGACTCCTCGAACACTGAGAAGAGACCATCCAAGAAGGAATCTAGTGCTGTCAACGCGGTGGTTATTTCAAAACCGGCCTCTGCTCCTCAACATCGCAACCAACAAAGGGAAGAGAGACCTAAAAGGCAATTCACTCCCCTCGGCATGACCTTGTCCCAGATATTGTGATAGCTGCTGGAGACCAAGTTGGTAACTCTAAGGGACCCTCCTAAGAATCCCAACAGGACTCCTTCAAGGTATAACCCCAACGTTCGTTGCGCCTATCATTCTGACAGCCCGGGGCATGCCACAGATGATTGTTGCACTTTGAAAAACAAGGTTCAGGATCTGATCAACGTAAAGGAAGTCCAGTTCGACTCTCCAGAGACTCCCGATGTGACCACTGCTCCCTTGCCAAAATATGGCTAGGATTGGAAATTTTTTGTTCATTCGAATGTTCAAGTTGTATTTTTCTTTGATTGTTTAAAACATTGTATTCATGTCAAACGTTGTATTTCATTAATGCATTACACATGTCTGTTTTGAAGTAATTATTTCATATTTACTATATGCAAATTGTTTTCATATTTTTGTGATGACCAACTCTCAATTAATAATTATAAGCCTCTTGAGGGAGGATGACGAAAACGATACCACGATCTACAGTATGCTTTTGAACAGACCCCGCTGATGAGGTACAGGCATTGTTTCAATTCCTAAACACTGGAGTTATAAGTAAGATAATCCCTCGTCAACCCCTTTTGAGCCAAAGAAGTCGGAGTTTTTCTTTTCAAAAATTAAAACCCTTAATCATAACCTGGGGAAGGGTAGTTCTCTCAGTTGATCCAAGTGCACAACGAATAGCACCAAAGAGGTCCTCACAAAACAAAGGACAGTGATCGTTCCGAATGATCATAAAGACAGGCAGTCATCATTTCTCAAAATAAAAGCCCAACAAGTCAAAACCTATGAAGGAGACTTACAAAACTGGGGCATCCCGCTGACTGTAACCACAAAAGAAACAGTTCAGGCAAAAAAAAATAGGGATAACAAAATCAAAAAAGAAAGAGGTCCTACAAACCCTCAACCAAAAAAAGGAATGACTGCCTATTCAAAATAAATCGTCAATATCCGAACCATCACTGATATATCAAAGCAAAGAGGTCTAACGCACGATTAGCTGAGTTTAGGATTGAAGAACATCACGAAGAGCGGGTGGGTACAAATACTTTGAGCCTTTATCTTTTGTTTCCTAAACTTGAACCAAGCCACGCTACAACCCTCAAAAGTCCTAGCTGAAGCATGGGTTAGTTCGAAAACATACTGTTACAAAAGGTATCCTGACTCCTTAAGGCTTGCGGTAAAATAACGAGTTGACATCACAGTTTACAAAAAATTCACTTGTTTTTATGAAAAAATGCATTTTCAAAATTCAAGACAGACATAAAGCTTTGCATTTTTAATATAACATTGCTTGCATATGACTATTTGTTTGAACAGCATAGAAGTTCACACGACGAATGTCTAATGAACAAAAGCACTTCCAATCAAGGGGCATGGCATGATCATTGTCCATCATCTGGGGCAGTTCAGTCAAGATTTGGAGAATCTCTCAAAAGGCCAACCAATTGGGGGCAAATCTCCATCTGGATCACTTGGGGCATTGGACGATCAAACGAAGATCTTCTGGTAGTAGGGCAACGCTGCACTACTGACAATGACAACTCCCTGCATTCTGAGCACGGACATAGTCGAAAAATACTACGCATAATCAAAGACCCACTAGGTTGACACCCCTAGGCAAAAATAAGGGCTTCCCGGTGAACCAAAAGGGTTCGGGCAAAAATAAGGGATGAAAATGAAAAAATCTGTACACCCGGCAAGTCGAAAACCTGAAAAGGCGGCTTGGGCAAAAATGGGTATCCCGTTGGATTGAAAACCCGAAAGGGCGGTCCAGGAAAAAATTAGGGATCAAAGCGTACGACTATGTCCCGTCATCTTGTCACTTGCCTACCAGAAGAAGATTTGTCAAATCGGCAGTCCTCAAGCACCTCTACAGGTACCCTCTCCCACAGAAGCTGGGGCAATAAGAGTTGCCCAAACTGTACAGCTACTTTCCTCCAGGTACAAGGTAGATTCAGTTGAAGAATTTGACCAAGATACCTTTACTCCTCGTAGAGTAAGACCAGATTCAACAATACTCTCCCCCGAGAAGAGTTGGTCTCCCGTCAGTCCTAACAAGGCACAGTATCTCCAGCAAGTCAGCAACACTCTCTCCAAGCAGAGTTAATCTACTGTCATCCTTAAGGAAGTTGGGTATCCCCAGAAAATCTCAATATTCCCCAGCGGAGTATACAGATATTCCTAAGCAAGCATCCCCGGCAGTCTTGATCTAAGATTGTTCCCCGGCGGAATACAAAACATCCAGTGGAGCCACTTCCCCAATACAGTCCAAAAGGTTCCCCAGGAGAGTTGAACCATCTCCCTAGTAGATTCTGGAAGCTTATCCCCAGTAGGTTCTGGAAGCTTATCCCTGCAGAGTACATACGTATCTCCCCGGCTTTATTCAAAGTTATTTCCCACCAGAACTTATAACTGGGTTATCCTCATCTAAAAACCACGGAAAGATCGTCCTCGGTGAAGTTCTTCCTATCCCCGGCGGAGTTCATCGGATCTTCCAACATAACTCGTCAACGGTATCCCCAGCAGAGTTATCATCAAACCTCAGCGAAGTATCTCTTCCCACAGGGTATTCCCCGCAGAGTAATCTCCCCAACAAGTTTATTCCCCAACGGAGTCATCTTCTCCTACCGGTTTATTCTTGCAACCATCATCCCCAGCGGAAATGAAGAACTTTGTTCTTCAACATCAGCCCAGGATTCAACTTCCCGGCATGCGTCAAGGATTTACTTTCCTAGACGAAAATACATTCATAAACCTCACATCACGATACATGCATATACGCATCATGTCATACATTCTCATTTATGTCAAGAACATCATTGCTTGATCCATATCGTGCATTACATGCGACTGACCTTTACCTTTCAGGAAGGATACGGTTAAATAATACGCTATGTCAAAAAAGACAAATCCAGTCAAAGAAGACAAATCCAGTCAAAAAAGACAAATCCAGTCAAAGAAGACAAGTCCAGTTAAATCCCAAAGGTTTTTCTGATGCTCATCCAGTCAAAGAAGACAGGTCCAGTTAAATTACTTCCTAAAGTCAAAGAAGATAACCCGTCGTTATAGACACCCGTCATTATAGAAAACTCGTCATTTAAGACAACCCGTCAGTATAGACACCCGTCATTGAAGACAACCCGTCAGTATAGACACCCGTCATTGAAGACAACCCGTCATTATAGACACCCGTCAGTATAGACACCCGCCATTGAAGACAACCCGTCAGTATAGACACCCTCCATTGAAGACAACCCGTCAGTATAGACACCCGTCATTGAAGACACCTCGTCGTTGAAGACTACTCGTCATTTAAGACAACTCGTCATTGAAGACAACTCGTCATTGAAGACAACTCGTCATTGAAGATCACTCGTCGTTAAAGACAACCCGTCCATGAAGATAACCTGTCCAAAGAGACAACTCGTCAAGAAAGACAAAACCTCCTCTGGTTCGGTTAAATCCCAAAGATTTTTCTGAGATAACCTGTCAATAGAGACAACCCATCAACCTTTTGAAGTTCCAGATTTGATACCTGTATCTAGCCAGGGCATGTCTGTGAGCGACTGAGTGAGGATCAACACCTGTAACAGGCCAGGAAATTATCTTTCTCAGGTACGCAAGTTCTCGCTAAGGAATCTCTTACGCGATCGACACCTAGATGGCATCTATGAGCCCATCCACATACCAACAGTCTCCAAATGGCATCTATAAGCCCATTCCCGACAAGGTTCTGTCACATATCCAGATGGCATCTATAAGCCCATCCTCCTATCCACCATATCTCCAAATGGCATCTGTAAGCCCATTCCCGCCATCACACTACTGATACTCTACTATGTGAGTGCAAATTTCTGGGCACTCTAGTGTTCAATCATCTTCCACCCTCGGATCACGAAAGGCACACAAGCCAATCTACATCCTCAGGTCTAAGAAGATTGAACAGGGGCAACTGTTGTACCCCAAAATTTTCCCTCCCATATTCTTCAAAGTTTTGACAAGCATCACCTCAAATGGTTCAAAGTCAACTCAAGGGCTACACAGTCAAGCACCCTCTTAAGCCAGTCAAATTAGGGTTTTGGCTCCTTCAAGGAAGTTGAGGTTGTCAAGGGCTCAATCAAGTCCCATATGCTCATACACATTGTCAATCACCTACATGTCAAGTTTCAAGGCTCACAAGGTCAAGTTGCACAGTCAATAATCCCATTTGCTCAAACAGTCAACTGTAGGGGTAAAATGGTCATTTGGCAGTCAAAAGTCAAATATTTTGGTCAACATCTTATTTTGAAGCCACAATCATCATTTGGTCAAGTCTTGACCATGATTTCACAAGAATGGCTCAAAAATCATCAAGATGCAAAAGTTTCTATTTTTAGACAGCTGAAAAGTCAACTGTAACTTGACCAAGGCATAACTTTTTCATGGTTCATCAGAAAAATCCCATCCAATGCTCATCTTGAAGGGGAAGACATTTCCTACAACTCATCTTCACATTCCAAATCCAAGAAATGCTCTCACAAAAAGTTATCAATTTCAACATTATAGGTCATTTTCAAAAGTCAACAAAAAGGCACTTTAAGTCAAAGACCATAACTTGAGATTGGTAAATCAAAATGACATGGGACCAAAGAAATTGGTTAGAGGACTTCAAGACCTTTCCAAAATGTCCAAGAACATGTTCATATGATCAAAATTGAGCAAGATATGCATTGGAGAAGTTGGGAAATTTTTGTGAAATGGCAAAAGTCAACTATCCTTGAAACTTCAATTTTTGACAAAGGGGCCCACTTTTTCCACTTGATTCATCCTTGTCATGCCACCCACGTGTCCCATGATTTATTTCAAGATTAAAAATTAATTTTTCTATTTTTGTTTAATTTTATTTGATTTAATTCATTTTAAATCTTTAAAATTCAAATAAAAATCAAGAAAATTAATTAAGGGATATCTTTTGGTTTGAATAACTTTGATACACCATAATCCACATACCAAATTCGTGTAAAGGTCCATTATGAGCATGGAATTCAAATTTTGGACAAAAAAGGCAAATGCTTTAATGGTGATAAAAAGGAAATCTCAAGACTTCATGGCAAGGGTTAAAGGCTCATGTATTGTTTGATTCTCATTCACTAACATATATGCAAGCCTCTCATACAGTATACACAACCTAGAAACACCTAGAACGGCAACCCTAATTCTCTCAAATTTTCCACAAAATTGACAAATTCGGATTCATTTTTTTAGCAAGTTTCAAGGAGTTTTAAGGATTCAATCGTGTTCCTAGGCATAGCAGCAAGCATTCCCAACCCTTACACGAAGCCAAATCATCCCAGATCGTGCTCCCTAATTCTCATTGGTTTGTTAAAATTCTTGAATTCGTTTTTCATATTTCATGCGTCATTATTTGTTTTTGATGGTTTGTGTGAACTCAGGACACTTATTAGAATGCATTTGATGCATAGCATGCAAGCTCTAACGCATGAACAAGGACCTACCATTGCTAGGTCCGTTTTGGTTATCTTCTTCGAAGCTCCCTGTACAGTCGTTTTCAGGCCAAAACAATGGCACCATTGAATCCGCATGGGTCGAATTAGGGTGACTAGGTCTTTCTTTTGCTTTGATTTTTCCTATTTTGCAGGATCGACCATGGTGCTCGCCGGAGAAGACGACCGGAGCTAGGGCTCCGGTGTCGTTGACTGGTGTGGACTCAGGCGTGGCTGGCGTGGCACGATAGCGCATTCTGATTCGTTCCCATGTTACACTTGGGCCCCACGCGTGTTGATTGTGTTTAAAATTCAAACATGCCACGCTTTCATTTCTAACCAATTGCTTGCAGAGTATAGACACCAAAGACAGTTGGCTCAGTTGGTAACGTGTTGGTTGATTTCTCTATAGGGCATGAGTTCGATTCTTGGCCCTGGCATTTTCTCTTTATTATTTTTCATAATTAACATGCTTTCTATATTTTCTATTTTTTTTATATTTTCATCCTAATTTAGTTTATCTTCAAATAATTTTCTCATGCATTTAAAAAAATCACAAAATATTTTCCTTTTGCATTTTAATCAGAAAAATGTTTATTTAATTTTTGACATTAAAATAAATATTTTTGCATGCATATTTTAATTAATTGTTAAATAATCATTAAATTGACTTTTAATTGCTTTTAATTATCAAAATTGATCCAAAAAATTACCAAAAATTATTCTATCATTAAATTAACAAAACTAACATTTTTCATAAAAAACCAAAAAAAAAACTAATATTATTATTATTTATTAATCTCATGTTATTTTTGTAAATAAAATTATGATTAATTAATTAGTTTAAATAGGCAACTTTAATCTTTTTCTTAATAACTAAAATAAATTTAGAACTAGGTTTTTTTCTTCTTTTAATCTTAATTCCTTTTGTTTCATTTTTCATAATAAAAAAACAAAAAAACAAAATATTTCATTTATTACTATTATTAAATTCACTCTTTTATTTTGTAAATAAATTCTAAATATCATTAATGTAGTTTAATTTAGGTTTAATTTTAATCTCTTCATAATAAATAAAATCAACTTACACTTAGGCTTTTCTTTTAACATTTTATTTCTTTTTTACTTTATTTCATAAAAACATAAAAATACAAAAATATTTTCTTTTAATAAATTAATTAATTAGTTATTAATTTTAATTTCATTTAATCACAAAAAAAACAAAAAAAATTCAATTCTTTTCTTAAAAGGGTCAAAACCCTTAGGACGTTCCCGATTTAATTCTTTCGCGCGCATTTACTTTATTTTGATTATTTATGTAACTGTCTTCGGATATGTAATAGTTAAGTAGGAATTTTACCGCTTTATTTAAATTTCTCGCACTCATTTACCAAAACGGGTCTTTGTTTTTTGGCGATGTATAGACCCGCGCCTCGTAATAGTTAGAATTTATATTTCCGCAATTTACTTTTCCGCACTACTAACTGTTAACAATGCATGAAAGAATGTATGTAAATAAAATCAATCCGTAGCTCACATATAACATGTATAAGATAACCTTAACTGAAAAACAACACATAAAGCACATGCCACTTCTAGGGTACGCTTCACTGGTTGCCTCGAACGTGGTCATCAAGTATAGGATGTCTTAGAGGTCGCCCTTCGTCTAAAGATCCAGTTTCCTCGAAACGGTTGCCTCGGATAAAAGGATCTAGGATGTTAGGGTTACTTCTAAGGTATCCTACCATTGCTTTGGTGACCACACTGTCCCTACAATCGAATTGACCCGAACACCTCCAACGATGGTGCTACCTATCTCTCAATGGTGGGATAACACTATCTAAAGGACTCTTACACAGCTTAATTCCTTAGGGTAGGTAAATTCTCTTAAGTACTTGCTCTTTTCAAAACAAAACAAAAACATCTTTTCACACCTCACACTTTCTAAAAGTTTTCAAACAAATTTTTCATACACTCTTGAGGACAGATACAAGAGTTACTTAGAAATTTTTCAAACGAAACTTTTTCAAAACTCACACACACTTGAAAAGCAAACAAATTTTGAAAACATAAGAGCAAGTACCTAAGAGCCCGTGGATAACCACGGATAGAAAGGGTGCTAACACCTTCCCTTTCTATAAATCTACCTTCCGAACCGAGAAACATTCTCGAATAAGGAATTTTGCTGTGCTTTTGTCCTTTCCATGTTGGAGAACATAAAAGACGGTGGCGACTCTTGCTTACCGAGACATTTCGCGAAACCAACTTAAAAAACAGTCAGTTCTCATTTCCACCGATCACACCCCCAAAAACCATATCAAAGCTTCAGCCACCTCGCCTATAAATACAAGGCTTCACAACATGTACAAGGAGGATTTTTTGGGCTAGGGGAACGAAACCTCCAAAATCTTCTCAAACACAACACAGAAAAATTCTCAAAGTTCATCCACACTTGAGAAATAAAAAAAACAAAATCCCACACACTTCAGTCTCCTTCGATTCTGAAGAGCACCCAACACACATTTTAAAAGAGAGTATTTTTTGGGCTAGGGGAACAAAACCTCCAAAATCTTCTCAAACACAACACAGAAAAATTCTCAAAGTTCATCAACACTTGAGAAATAAACAAACAAAATCCCACACACTTCAGTCTCCTTCGATCCTGAAGAACACCCCACACATATAGTTGTTTCATTCAAACTCAGAAAGACAACCTTCTGTGACAACCCTTCGAACCAAAAGCAACACCCCATGTACCTTGTTACCGTTTGAATCCAGCAGGAAGGACTTCACGTCTGTTATCCTCTTTCAAATCCAGCATCAAAGGCCAAACCCCTGGTCCCTCCCTTCGAATCCAGAAACGCTCCAGGCAGCCACCACTCAAGGCCCAGCACACGTTCCAACCTGAAGCAAGGTAAGTCACTCTTACCCTTGAACTTTTCGTTTCATGGAATAACATATAAATAATACTTTTATTCGTTTCCATCATGTACATAACACTTTGAACTTTTTGTTTCATAACATGTAAATACAATTCCTTTTCGTTTCCACATTTTTAACATACCTTTCAGAACCACCTCTTTCATTTCTGCTTACTATTTACTTGAACTAGTTGTAATTATTAGACTGTTTTACTAGCATGGCCACAGGCCATGTTGTCGTTTAATGTTTGAAATGAAAGAAACAGGAAACAGGAAATAGGGAACGAAGTTTCTGGCTTCTACCATCTTTCTCCAGGTCAAACGAAAGAGACAACCAGGAGGCAAGCCATGTCCAATCGAAAGACATTCCCTCACTGCTTTCAACCTCCAGTCGAAGAAGGCAACAAGACAGAATCAAAAGACTTTGCCATACACTGACTTCCAGGCCAATCGAAGGACAGAACCTCACTGGTGCCAGCCCTAGTCGAAGGATACAACTTGTTGCTGCCTTTGCCCAATCGAAGGACAGGACCTCGCCCCTGCCAAGGCCCAATCGAAAGACATGACTTTGCTGCTGCCAGCCCAATCGAAGGAGGTCAACAGAATTCCAGTCGAAGTGTGCTCCTGCCTGGTTCGAAATGCACTCTTTTTCTTACTTTTGTCTTATTATTTTTTTTTCCTTCATATTTTGTATGTTTGTAATAGCGTAGGTTTTTATCTTTCTGCATTTTTATTTACTTTGTACAAATGTTAGTAATTAGGCAAGATAAAATAAACAAATAAACAAACCAAAAAGATCAAAAACACTCTTTAATCATTACTTGAACATACTTTAAAAATGCAAAAAACACTCAACAAATTAAAACTCCCCCAAGGGCATGTTATCTCCGTTCTACCGCGATATCGGTCGTGCCTATTGCTAGAATGCGTGTGTTAATGTCGCCCACTAAAAAACACAAACAAATCAACCTTTTTCTAGAGGAACTATGGTGTTTTGATTCCTTCATAGGATAGGTAAGCAAAGGGTCGCAAAACCCTCACGAACGCAATAATAAAAACTCATTTTTTTTCTCTTAAGCAAACACTGTTGTAGATAAATACACCCTTGTACATAAACAATTTTAACCAAAAAAACATATATTTCAAAAGGTTCCTGTGGAGTACCGCAGATGCATTGGGTGCTAATACCTTCCCATTGCATAACCAACCCCCGAACTCTTGATCTCTTTCAAAAAACGCATTGTATTACTTTTATTTTACATTGCATGTTTTTAGGGTTTTATTTCACTCTTTTCCCTTTTCCCTTAGGAAATAATAAAGTGCGGTGGCGACTCTTGCTTTTGTGAGTCAAGTTAATTAATAGCTTGATCTCCGATTTTCACCGCTACAGAATTGGCGACTCTGTTGGGGACAGATTGACCTCTTGCTGGTCCATCCCTATGTGGGTTAAGCCTAGTTTGTTATATCTGTTTTGTTATTATTACTTGTTTGTTTGATTATATGTGATATATTGTGGTTATTTGGGTGTTGATAATATTTAAGTTACACTTAGGAATAGGACGGGTGGTATAGTCATGTTAACTTTGAGGGAGTAATCCCGAAGAAGGAGGCATGAGATCCCCCACTCCGTGGAAGCCCCTTTGAACGTAGTATTTGTTTACCGAGTAATCGGGAAGACATTATTGCTTTTGACCTGGGAGCCAGTGAAGCTGAGAACCGTAGAACCCTAACCCATCTTGGCCTTTTAGGTATAGCGCGGAGATTATAACGGAGTAATCCGGAAGTAATTGTTACGCGATGCTACGCTCGGATGAGTTTCTCTTGAGAATATTGCTAATTATTGAGTAATCAAGACGTTGGTAATATCCGAAGGAGGAATGTAGACTCCGGGAACTCTTAGAACCTTGTCTTGCAGGTGTGATTAAACCGTTAGTACATACCTTGGGATGTTCTTTACCTCTGACTCCATGCTCGTGACGTTGAACCTTCCGAATTTATTTGTGACCTTGCTTGTGGTTGTTGCATAGCCATGCCTTCATGCATCCATGAAACCCTTTTCACTTGATTTTCAAGGAATTTGGAGGTCTTTCTTTGTAAACATCACAGGTTTCATCAAGCTCAATGGATCTTGGGTGTTGATAGGGTGAAAACCCTAATCCACCAAAATGGATGATTGATCTTGATGATAACTTGATCAACGCTTTGATCCAATTTAAAGTTCATCTTCTATCTTCATACGTTGATGTTTACAACTTAATATCTTGAGTTCCTTGAAAGTCAAATAAAAACTCTCTTTGCATATCATGCATCATTCTACATTTTTGGTTTCACTTTCAAAGGTCTTTTCCAAGTCTTAATTTTTCCTTTGGTCTCACCAGTACGACACTCGCGCTAAGAGAACAATGGAGAATATCAAACAAGCAGTTTCTGAACTCCGCGGAGAGATGACTATTTTGAAAGCTAGTTTGGAGCACTTAACCAGTTTGGTTGAAATTTTGGTTGTCACCAAAGTCCACCCCTTTGCTAAAGCATAAGTGAATCTCTGTTGATTTTGGCCTTGAAGTTAAGGAGAGGTTTCCTTCAGCACAAGTCCAGATGGAAAGCCTTCCCGGATTATTAACTCATTTCTGTTTTTTTTTTAATTCTTCTTGTTTATCAAAACATTGTTAGCATGTAAGAACTTATTTACATCTGAATGATTATCTTAATACAATGAGTGTGTTTGTCTTGAAGAAATTCATATTTGTTTTCAAATTTTAAATTTCTTTTTGCATTATGATACCAACTTGGTGCCCATTCTCTTGCCTAGGCAGAGATTGGAGGGAGGATGATGATCTAAAGAACACAAAATCTCTGGTTGTATACTTTTTGGATAAAATCTTGCTGACGATGTACATGCATTGTTTCAAATCCCTAAACACTGGAGATATAAGGAAGATAATCCCTTGCTAACCCCTTTTGAGCCTTTGAAGTAGGAGTTTCTTTTCTATACGAAAAAAACCCTCAAATTTTAACCTGGGGCAGGGTAGTTTTCAGTTAATCTGATTGAGTGTTCAAAATTCATAAGGAAGATATTTCTGAAGAGAAACTACGAGGGCCATCCTTCATGTATAATGAAGCCAGAAGATGTGGAACCATAATGTTATCCCTCATTCATTAAGAAACTAGGAATTCACAATCTTCTCAACAAGTAAAGACAAGCTAATGTCACACATTTTGTTCAAAAGTCAAAAATCAAGAAAAAAGAAAAAAAGCCTGCTAAGTCAAAAAACATGAAAACAAGTGACTTAGGCAAAATTAAGGCATTCTGCTGGACTATTAATTCAAAAGAATTAGTTCAGGCAAAAGTTAGGGAAAATAAAAATTACAAGGAAAGGGCTACAAAGAAAAGTCCTCAGCAAAGAACAAATTGGTGACTACAAACACGAAGACATGAGGATGGTTTCTACTCCGAAAGCCTCGTTGTTTCCTTAACTGTCACGAAATCCTTTTGAGAGATGAACACTCATGTTGAATTAACTTAACATAGGGTTGGAGAACATCATGAAGAATTGGTGGGCACCTATAAATTTCGAGCCTTAAAAATCTTTTTTCTAAAAAACCCATGAGCCAGACCAAGTTACAACCTTCAAAAGTCCTAATTGAAGCAAGGTTATTTTGAAAGCATACTTCAATGAGATAGTGTTCCTGACTCCCATGAATGTTCTAAATAGTTATGTTGGTATCATATGTTTTTCCTATACAAAAATAAATGGTGCTCTAACTCGCAAAATTTGTGCAATATCTTTTCAAAATCTTCAAGACTTACATAACTGTTGCATTAGAATTTTCATTCTCATTATAAACTTTTTCTAACTGCAAAGCATTTGTTTGATATCAAGGAAGCTCACATATAAGCACTTAAGGCTTGAAACTATGTTGAATAATTGGCGAATCATTTCAAGAAAAAATCATATCCAGAGGCATGTCACTTGAAGACCCTAAGCACGAACATGTTACTTCTCCCAGTTAATGCTTCCCAACTTGTTTACTCTTTTGGGGAAAAATTTAAAGACTTTGTTGTGCCAACTACAGTCAATCCAGGGCAATCACGTCGAGATTTGATGAATCTCTCTAAGAGTTTGAAGACACCAGAGCATGGTGAATGCCAGGTCTTTTGTAAAATCCTCTTGAGACGATTTCTCCTCATCAACCACATAGCTTGGGGCATTTCAGAAGTGAAGTTATTCGCAAGAATTATCGTGCAACACGCAGCTTATCAGCAGTAAACTTGGGGCATCCAAAATTATTCCCAGGGGCAATCCAGATTTGTCAAGATGTGTTTTCCACACATTATCAGAGGGTGGTGCTCCCAGTATCTCCAGCTAAGCATGACTTTTTCCAGCTGAAACATTGTTCGTGTTGTTATCCTTTCAACGGATTGTTTGCGATAGAAGACTGGACTTTGGGTTCTCCACCTGAAAATATCTTCCTCTCCAGAGATATTTAAGCCTTGTTAAAGGACCTTGCTCCAATGATGGCCTGTGTTCTATCTCCAGTAATGTTCCCATCTTGTTGAGATTAGCCGAGTGTCGGGTTGTGCTGTGATGTCTTATTGTCTTCAGTCTATCTCCCCTGTCTGTTTTGTTAGCATATACATGACATTCATTTATTCATTCACACTTGCATCTTGCACACACATTTGTATTTGTTGATGTCATTGAGTTCGTACACCTTGGTTATGTCTATTCAAATAGAGTATTTGATCTTTCCAAATAGAGTGTCAACTTAAGCATAAAGTGCGCCTCCTTTCTAATTCCCCACTGAGTTAACTCTCGTGGAAGAATCTTGCTTTATCTTTCCTTTTCCATCTCTGGATAGGATAAATCCCCATTTGAGTTGTTTCCTCATTGGGTGGAGTCTTATTTGACTATTTTCTCTCCAGTTTATTCCTGGATTGAGCTTTGTCTCTTGTGAACGATACCCTGTGGATCTCTCTAGGCTGTGAAACCTAGATGGAGAGTGCATTTATTTTGCAATGTAAATACTTAGTCTCCTCAAGAAGGATTTATTCATGGTTCCCCATTGAAGATGAACTTTATTCCCTAGTAGTGTTATCATAACCTTCTTCTGGAATATTGACGTGACAACAAGCGACTGAATCTTTATTTGAGAAGTTTGATTATTTCTGAATTTCTTCATGTTATGACAAATGGCGGCCTCTTCATGAGCAGTTTGTCCATCCCAGATGAAATTATTGATTCTCACCTCCAGCAATATCTTCACGATATTTTATGAGTATCTCTTAGAAAGCAACAAGTGGCAGCTTCTTTATGAACAACTTGTGGGTTATTGGCAACAAGTGGCAGACTCTTCATGAGCAACTTGTGTGCTTTAATATTCTTTGAAGACAGCAAGTGGCGGTCTCTTTATGAGCATCTTGTGGGTTATAATCAGCAAGTGGAAGCTTCTTTATGAGCAGCTTGTGTGCTTTGATATTCTTTGAAGACAGCAAGTGGCAGCTTCTTTATGAGCAGCTTGTGGGTTATTGGCAATAAGTGGCGGACTCTTCATGAGCAGCTTGTGTGCTTTGATATTCTTTGAAGACAGCAAGTGGCGGTCTCTTTATGAGCAGCTTGTGGGTTATTGGCAGCAAGTGGCGGTCTCTTTATGAGCAGCTTGTGGGTTATTGGCAACAAGTGGCGGACTCTTCATGAGCAGCTTGTGTGCTTTATAATTCTTTGAAGACAGCAAGTGGCGGTCTCTTTATGAGCAGCTTATGGGTTATTGGCAACAAGTGGCGGACTCTTCATGAGCAGCTTGTGTGCTTTGATATTCTTTGAAGACAGCAAGTGACAACTTCTTTATGAGCAGCTTGTGGGTTATAAGCAGCAAGTGGCAGCTTCTTTATGAGAAGCTTGTGTGCTTTAATATTCTTTGAAGACAACAAGTGGCGGTCTATTTATGAGCAGCTTGCGGGTTATTGGCAACAAGTGGCGGACTCTTCATGAGCAGCTTGTGTGCTTTGATATTCTTTGAAGACAGCAAGTGGCAGCTTCTTTATGAGCAGCTTGTGGATTATAAGCAGCAAGTGGCAGCTTCTTTATGAGCAGCTTGTGTGCTTTAATATTCTTTGAAAACAGCAAGTGGCGGTCTCTTTATGAGCAGCTTGCAGGTTATTGGCAACAAGTGGCGGACTCTTCATGAGCAGCTTGTGTGCTTTAATATTCTTTGAAGACAGCAAGTGGCGATCTCTTTATGAGCAGCTTGTGGGTTATTGGCAACAAGTGACGGACTCTTCATGAGCAGCTCGTGTGCTTTAATATTCTTTGAAGACAGCAAGTGGCGGTCTCTTTATGAGCAGCTTGTGGTTTATTGGCAACAAGTGGCAGACTCTTTATGAGCAGCTTGTGTGCTTTGATATTCTTTGAAGACAGCAAGTGGCAGCTTCTTTATGAGCAGCTTGTGGGTTATAAGCAGCAAGTGGCAACTTCTTTATGAGCAGCTTGTGTGCTTTAATATTCTTTGAAGACAACAAGTGGCAGCTTCTTTATGAGTAGCTTGTGGGTTATAAGCAGCAAGTGGCAGCTTCTTTATGAGCAGCTTGTGTGCTTTAATATTCTTTGAAGACAGCAAGTGGCAGCTTATTTATGAGCAGCTTGTGGGTTATAAGCAGCAAGTGGCAGCTTCTTTATGAGAAGCTTGTGTGCTTTAATATTCTTTGAAGACAGCAAGTGGCGGTCTCTTTATGAGAAGCTTGTGGGTTATTGGCAACAAGTGGCGGACTCTTCATGAGCAACTTGTGTGCTTTAATATTCTTTGAAGACAACAAGTGGCAGCTTCTTTATTTGAGCAGCTTGTATGTCATAGTATTTTTGGAAGACAGCAAGTGGCGGCCTCTTTATTTGAGCAGCTTGTGTATCCCCAACAATAATGTCTACTCAGCAAATGGCATCCCTTCGGAAAAGTCCCGTGGGGAAGTTTGCATTTTATCCTTTTCAAGCAATATCTTGGTTAAAGAAGAAATGTGTTACCACTCTTGATAAAATTCAGAAGTCAGAGATGTTTATTTCCAGTCACAGTACTGATGTCAATCATTTCCTTTTCCAGTCACAGTACTGATGTCAATCATTTTGTTTTCCAGTCACAGTACTGATGTCAATCATTTCCTTTTCCAGTCACAGTGCTGATGTAAATCATTTCTTTTTCCAGTCACAGTGCTGATGTAAATCATTTCTTTTCTAGTCTCAACATTGATGTAAATCATTCAAGAGTCTCTCATTTGAAGCCAATGACTCTTGTTTCCCCAGTTGAGTTAAAATCTCTTCCCCTGTAGGATTACTGTATAATGTGCTTGGTTTCTCCAGCATAGTTTGTCTCATATGGCGTCATTCCCCATAAAATTCAGAGCATTGCATTCATATCATATCATAAACACAATTGTGGTATCTTAAGGCCAAAAATTGTGTATTCTATATTTAAGTCCCTTCAATCTCGTCGAAATGAAGATTCGAATCTTCATATCTCCGGATAGAAGAAACTTAAATAGGGGCAGCTGTTGTACCCCAATTTTTGACCTAAAGATCCCATTTTCATTTTTGCATTTTTTACAGAAGGCAAGGTCACTAAATACAGTTGGTTATTAACCTCTCACCTTCGAGCTTTGATTATGCAGAAATTGTCAAGTGTTTTGAACATTCTTATGTATCACTAACTTCTAACCAAGCACGAAATGTGTGTTTTTTGTTTGATTTCATGTGCTGACAGGTCTCCTTCGATTCAGCCTGCTTCGATTGGACAAGTGCTGCCTGCAAGCCTACTTCGATTCAGCCTGCTTCGATTGGACAAGTGTTGCCTTCATGCCTCTTTCGAATCTGGACAAGTTCACTGCCTGCAAACATGTTTCGATTGGGCAACATTGCTTCCTTCGAATACCAGAATTCGTTTGGGCAATATGTTTGTTTCGATCCACATGCTTCGATTTAGCAACATTGCTTCCTTCGAACACAAGCTTCGATGGGCAATACAGTCTCCCTTCAGTCACAAGCTTCGATTTGGAAATACAGTCTCCTTAGATTCACAAGTTAGACCACTGAACCCTTCGAAGTATTCAAAGAGTTTGTTGAACTAAAGTCCCATATACTGCCAAACTCAAACCTGCTACAAAATTGTTGCACAATCCTGCACCAACCTACCACTAAAGTCCAAAATACTGATAAAGCCTGCGTTGACAGTCCTGTGCTTGCCCAAAAAGGAGTGCACAAGAGCTGCATTGACGAAAACAAGGGGGCAATATACCCAAATAATTCAAATATTATTTTGTTTTCCGCCAGAAAAACATATCAAAGCTTCATCCACCTCGCCTATAAATACAAGGCTTCACAACATGTACAAGGAGGATTTTTTGGGCTAGGGGAACGAAACCTCCAGAATCTTCTCAAACACAACACAGAAAAATTCTCAAAGTTCATCCACACTTGAGAAATAAAAAAAAACAGAATCCCACACACTTCAGTCTGCTTCGATTCTGAAGAGCACCCAACACACATTTTAAAAGAGAGGATTTTTTGGGCTAAGGGAACGAAACCTCCAAAATCTTCTCAAACACAACACAGAAAAATTCTCAAAGTTCATCAACACTTGAGAAATAAACAAACAGAATCCCACACACTTCAGTCTCCTTCGATCCTGAAGAACACCCCATACATATAGTTGTTTCGTTCAAACTCAGAAAGACAACCTTTTGTGACAACCCTTAGAACCAAAAGCAACACCCCTTGTACCTTGTTACCGTTCGAATCCAGCATGAAGGACTTCACGCCTGTTATCCTCTTTCGAATCCAGCATCAAAGGCCAAACCCCTGGTCCCTCCCTTTGAATCCAGAAACGCTCCAGGCAGCCACCACTCAAGGCCCAGCACACGTTCCAACCTGAAGCAAGGTAAGTCACTCTTACCCTTGAACTTTTCGATTCATGGAATAACATATAAATAATACTTTTGTTCGTTTCCAGCATGTACATAACACTTTGAACTTTTCGTTTCATAACATGTAAATACAATTCCTTTTCGTTTCCACATTTTTAACATACCTTTCAGAACCACCTCTTTCGTTTTTGATTACTGTTTACTTGAACTAGCTGTAATTATTAGACTGTTTTACTAGCATGGCCACAGGCCATGTTGTCATTTAATGTTTGAAATGAAAGAAACAGGAAACGGGAAATAGGGAACGAAGTTTCTGGCTTCTACCATCTTTCTCCAGGTCAAACGAAAGAGACAACCAGGAGGCAAGCCATGTCCAATCGAAAGACATTCCCTCACTGCTTTCAACCTCCAATCGAAGAAGGCAACAAGGCAAAATCAAAAGACTTCGCCATACACTGACTTCCAGGCCAATCGAAGGACAGAACCTCACTGGTGCCAGCCCCAATCGAAGGATACAACTTGCTGCTTCCTTTGCCCAATCGAAGGACATGACCTCTCCCCTTCCAAGGCCCAATTGAAATACATGACTTTGCTGCTTCCAGCCCAATCGAAGGAGGTCAACAGAATTCCAGTCGAAGTGTGCTCCTGCCTGGGTCGAAATGCACTCTTTTTCTTACTTTTGTCTTTTTTTTTCCTTCATATTTTGTATGTTTGTAATAGCGTAGGTTTTTATCTTTCTGCATTTTTATTTACTTTGTACAAATGTTAGTAATTAGGCAAGATAAAATCAACAAATAAACAAACCAAAAAGATCAAAAACACTCTTTAATCATTACTTGAACATACTTTAAAAATGCAAAAAACACTCAACAAATCAAAACTCCTCCAAGGGCATGTTATCTCCGTTCTACCGCGATATCGGCCGTGCCTATTGCTAGAATGCGTGTGTTAATGTCGCCCACTAAAAAACACAAACAAATCAACCTTTTTCTAGAGAAACTACGGTGTTTTGATTCCTTCATTGGATACGTAGGCAAAGTGTCGCGAAACCCTCACGAACGCAATAATAAAAACTCATTTTTTTCTCTTAAGCAAACACAGTTGTAGATAAATACACCCTTGTACATAACAAACAATTTTAACCAAAAAAAAGATATTTCAAAAGGTTCCTGCGGAGTACCGCAGATGCATTGGGTGCTAATATCTTCCCATTGCATAACCAACCCCCGAACTCTTGATCTCTTTCAAAAAATGCATTGTATTACTTTTATTTTACATTGCATGTTTTTAGGGTTTTATTTCGCTCTTTTCCCTTTTCCCTTAGGAAATAATAAAGCGCGGTGGAGACTCTTGCTTTTATGAGTTAAGTTAATTAATAGCTTGATCTCTGATTTTCACCGCTACAAGAATCTGTGTTGGTGTCTCCTTTTTTATTCCTTCTTTTATACCTATGTTCTTTTTGGCACTTCTATGTGCTTGTCTTTTGGATATTTTGGCCTTTACATCTATTTTCTACACTCTCTTAAATGCATGTTTATTTGGCATATTATGTCTAAAAAGGGGGAGAGAAACTGACTGACCTCTGACTGACTGTCCACTAACTGAGGGGGATCTTTATTGGTTAAGGGGAAGCCTCATGTCTTAGTAGGTGTCCTGACATCTTCCTCTGCTAACTGCTAACAGTTTTTTTTTGTGCTGTTGCTCTGATAATGTGTGCTCAAATAATATTTTAGCCAAAATTTTCCAAAGGGGGAGTTTGTAAGTGTTTGTTGGCAGCAATTTTGGTAAAACACTGACTTGATAATGTTTTGCTTAATGCCTTGACATTTGAAGCAAATTGTTTTTGAATGGTGTCAAAGCAGATGTCTTGACATTTGCCTCCTGATCTGAACATGACTTAATATTTGTTTCCAATATTCTGTTTCCTGATTTTATACGCACCATTATTCAGGATTTGTGACTCATAGCTTGCGAAATATGTGGAGGAATATTTTTCGATATGTATTATCTTTATATATTATATCTTGGCCTGTTTTCATGGAAATATTTAACGGGTTGGAAAATTTGTTTTTCAGCCCAAGCCCACTGCTGCGCATTTATAAGGACTTGCATCCTTATTCATTTGACTGCAACTTTTGAAGAAGAATATATTCTTTCTATTTTAGAAGTCTAAGTCTTTTTAATTGTAATACACTCTAAGTATTGGTTTAATACTTGAGTTGTAATTTGAGTTGTTAATTATGCATCATTCATAAGCTTTTAAGTATTAAATTATTGAAGTCTTTAAAACTTAATAATTTTGTTGTTGTTCATTGTTAGTGATTGAAGGGATTTGAGGAAGGCCTCATACCTAGGTGTGTCTTAGGTAGAAGTATAGAACGGGTAGTGATTAAGTGATTAGATCGTAAACTGGTTGTTTACTAAGGGTCTATGAATTGATACTATTTAGTGGACTTGTTCCTGGCTTGGTAGCCCCCATAGTAGGTGTTGTTGTACACCGAATTGGGTTAACAATCCCTTGTGTTTTTATTGCTTTTCATATTGTTGCATTTTATATTGCCCTTAGATATTTGTGTCGTGACATCTCCTTCTAAATCACATATCTGATACTAGAATTTCACATATCATGCATATCACTATATAACAGGTGTTTCAAGATAAGTTTCTTATCTTTTTGTTGTTTATTTCAGCAGAAAGAATGGCTCTTGAACAAATAGTTAGGGATCTCCATGCTCAGAAGGTCCAGTTCTAGCTAATGTTCCTGAATCTAGCCAAGGGGAAGGAAGAGCTGAAGTCCTTCATCACTAAAGAGAGGGAGGGAAAAATCAAGAAACCAATTGGCATCCTTAACATGGGTAGGAGGCTTAAAGGTCCGGTCATGCGAGCTTTGGATTTTGAAGAAGAAAATGATGACCAAGAGGAAGATGATAAAAGTATGAAGGCTGAGAAGAATAACAACCAGGGTTTTGATGAAGAATAAGCAGACTATTTAGATGAACAATATCCTCTGGTTGACGATAAATACAAACAGCTGGAAGATTTTCTCAATGCCATGGAGATCCAGAGAGTTCCTGGGTTGAATTTCAAAGAGCTGAGTCTTATCTCATGGGTTTTTATCCCTCACAAGTTCAAGGTCCCCGTCTTTTCCAAATATGATGGTGTGTCTTGTCCTAAGCTTCATCTGTGGTCTTATGTCCAAAAAATCCAACCCCATACTGCTGATAGAAAATTGTGTGCATTTCTTTCAAGAAAGCTTGTTGGGAATGCAATTAGAATGGTTCTATCAACTGGAAGGAGACAACATTCGCACTTGTGAAGACCTGATTGTAGCCTTCTACAAACAATACCAATACAATGATGACCTTGCACCAACTTGCATACAATTATGGAGTATGACTATGGACTAGAACGAAGGCTTTAAGGAGTATGCCTAGAAGTTGAGATATTTGGCTGGAAGAGTGCAACCTCCTTTTTCTGATAGGGAGTTGGTTGATATGTTCATGGGAACTCTGACAGGGCCTTCCTTTAATCATCTGATTGGAAGCTCTTTAGCTGGATTCACCGAGTTGATATTAACTAGAGAACAAGTTAAAAGTGGAATTAGAAGTGGGAAAATTCAGGTGGATGTGACTTCAAATGTTGTGAAAAAGCCTTCCAACAGGAAGAAAGAGGCTAATGTTGTGTACGTCCAGAAGGATTTTGGTAAAAGGGATCATCATCAAGTAGTGTCAGCAGTAATGACTTCCAATCCTACGCCAATGCAACAACGAAATAATCAGCGCAGGCAAGATGCACCCATGAGACAATTTACTAATATTAATATGTCATTATCTCAGGCATTGTAACATCTATCGAAGGAAGAACTGATTACACTAAGGGAACCTCCTCAAATCCCAAGACTTCCTCTCCCAATTACAATCCCAATGTTAGATGTACTTATCATTCCAACAGTCCCGGGAATGACACGAACAATTGTTGGACCTTGAAAAACAAAATCCAGGATATGATTGACATGAAAGATATTGAGTGCTCTGTAAGATATCTTCATCAGTTCTCAACACAAAGGGATAAGGACTCCAACAAATGAGTAAAGACTTCATAACTTTACAATCTTCGCTTGATCACAACCCAGCTGTGGAAGGGATTACACTCAGCTAGAGAAATCCACATCAAGACCTAACTGGGGAATATGGGATAGAGGTATAAAACCACCCAAACCAACACCACATATCAACTGGTATGAAATCCAACAAACATAAGTGGACTATACATATATCAGTAAGAGGAACCCGAGAATACTTATTGGGGATTCTTTTCAAAACTTCAGAGTTCGTCCGTCCTTGGAACCACTACTTTTGTCCTGATTGAATCACATAATTAAAGTAAAAAGTAATTTACAAATTCTTTTCAAAAACATGTTTTTATTATTAAGTCTTTTTGTTTTGACAATTACTATCAGTAACAAATGAAATATTTGTAGACAGAATAAAATATGAATTACAAAGAATTGGATAGAGGCTCAAACTTTATTAATAGAATGGTAGTCCGCAAATGGTGTGACTCCATGGATGATTACAAAGTTTTGAAAAATGGTAAATAAATGGAAAAGATACATTGAAACACAATGACCACTATTCTCCCTAACAACTTTGAACTCCTCAGTATAGGCTTGAACTGAAGTGTGATGAGAATTCGACAAGATTGTTGCTTCAATGATCAAGTCTTGTCTGATGCAGTTACTTTCCAGGAAATCCCTAACTTTTGACTAGGTTGCCCTTGTGGGTTTTCAACCTATCGGGAAAATTTATTCTGTTTATGTCTCTAACTTTTGCCTAGACCGCCCTTTCAGGTTTTCAGCCTACTGAGATGCTCTTTTTTTGCCTAAGCCGCCCTTTTGGGTTTTCAACTTAGCAGGTTGTTCTTTTATTTACTTAGGCTAAGTATTTCTTGATTGCGTCGGCATTCATGGGACGTGGGAATTCCTCACCATCAATAGTTTCGAGAATAAATGCACCGCCAGAGAAGGCTTTCTTGACAATATATGGGCCTTTATAATTGGGAGTCCACTTGCCCCTAGAATCACCATTAAAAGACATGATCTTTCTGAACATGAGGTCGCCTTCTCTAAATTCACGAGGATTGACCTTCTTGGTAAAAGCTTTCTTCATTCTTCTCTAATATAACTGACCATGACATAAGTATGTCATTCTCTTTTCTTCAATTAAATTCAATTGGTCAAACATGTTCTGGGCCCATTTATCCTCTGACAACTTGGTTTCCATTATTACACATAAAGAGGGAATCTCAACCTCAACATGGAGCACTTCTTCCATACCATACACAACAGAGAACGGGGTTGCCCCTGTTGAAGTGAAGATGGATGTACGATACCCATGTAAAGAAAAAGGGAGCATAGCATGCCAGTCCTTATAGGTAACAACCATCTTCTGGATAATCTTCTTAATGTTTTTATTAGCAGCTTCAACAGCCCCATGCATCTTAGGCCTGTAAGAGGACGAGTTGTGATGGATAATCTTGAATTCTTCACAAAGTTATGTCATCATCTTATTATTCAAATTTGAGCCGTTATCAGTAATAATCCTACTTGGCACACCATAGCGACATATAAGATTGTTCTTGACAAAGCGTACTACCACCAGCTTGGTGACATTAGCATAAGAAGCTGCTTCCACCCACTTGGTGAAGTAGTCAATTGCCACTAAGATGAAACAATGTCCATTCAACGCCTTGGGTTCAATCATTCAAATCATATCAATACCCCACATAGAAAAAGGCCATGGGGAAGAAATAACATTGAGCATTGTTGGAGGCACATGAATCTTGTCAGCATAAATCTAAAACTTATGACACTTCTTTGCAAATTTGTAATAGACAGGTTCCATTGTCAGCCAATAGTAACATGCCCTAAGAATCTTCTTTTCCATCGAATGTTCATTGGCATGTGTACCAAAGGAACCATTATGGATATCATGCATTAACATGTACGCTTCGTGTATATCCATGCATCTGAGCAAGACCATGTCATAATTTCTCTTGTATAACACATCTTCATTGAGGAAAAAGATACATTACAACCTTCTCAATGTCTTTTTATCTTTGTCGGGTACACCAAGCTGGTATTCTTGAGACTGAAGAAAGTGCTTGATATCATAATACTAAGGTTTTTAATCTGACGTCCCCTATGTAGCAAACACATGATTTGTTTTATCAAGACGTTGAATTGTAATCTGAGGTACATCGTTCCAAGCATTTACTTGGTACATGGAAGCCAAAGTGGCTAAAGTATGTTCCATTTGATTCTCATCTCTAGGAATATGATGGAATTCAACTTTATTGAAGAAAGGTAATAATCTTCTTGCATAATCTTTGTAGGGAATCAAGCAAATGTGACGAGTCTCCTATTCTACTTTGATCTGATTTATTACAAAAAGTACACTTATTTGGATTCAAGTAGACACGATACTTCCTCATATGCTGAAACAATTTCAACAAGTCTTTCATATGCCCTTCCCCAGTCTATGATTTGGTGATCATATCATCAACATATACTTTGATTTCCTTATGCATTGGGTCATGGAATAGGGTTGTCAAAGCTCTCTGGTACGTTGCATCAGTGTTCTTCAACCCTAAAGGAATCACTCTATAACAGAATGTTCCCCAAGGTGTGATAAACGTTGATTTTTCCATGTCCTCGGGAGCCATCTTAATTTGATTGTATCTGGAAAATCCGTCCATGAACTAGAACACTTTGAATTTTGATGTGCTATCAACCAACATATCAATATAGGGCAATGGGAAATCATCTTTCAGACTTGCTTTATTTAAATCTCTATAATCAACGCACATGCAGACTTTTTCGTCTTTCTTTGGTACTGGAATAATATTGGAAATCCACTGAGGGTCCACAGATGTCACAAGAAAACCAGCATCAATATGCTTCTAAACCTCTTCTTTAATCTTCACTGCCATGTCAGGATGAGTTCTTCGCAGCTTCTGCTTGATTGGTGAACATTCTGACTTTAGAGGCAAATAATGTTCCATAATATCAGTGTCCAAACCAGGCATGTCTTGGTAAGACCAAGAAAAGATATCAACATACTCTTTCAGCGGCTCAATTAACCTGATCTTCACATCGAGATAAAGAATTTCCCCAATCTTGACTTCTTTCGAATATTCTTTTGAACCCAAGTTAATCGTCTCCAACGACTCTTTATACGGATGAATGGTATTTTCCTCGCGCTCAAGCAACTGTGAAACCTCTTCTGGGATTTCACCATATTCTTCTTCTTCAGCCACATACATAGGATATTCAAAGTTGGGAGAGGGTGCAGGGTCATTGCATTCAACGGGTTTTTTAATTAATCTGTACATATGATTTATGATAAATTTTAGAAACTGACACATGTAATAAGTGATTATGCAGATTTATTTACAGTTATTACTTATTTCAAAAGGTTTTTTATGATTACCATTTTCCAAGAAAAAACAAAAGACACGTCCATACAACATCACTTTCACCTTAGGGAGAGTGAAAAACTTTTGAAAAGACAAACAAAAAACAAATTACTTTGAAATGTGAATGCAAGAAGGAACATCAACAGTGATCCAATTCTGGATTCTGACTCCATGTGTCACAAAGTATGACATCTCTTGCTCTGGTTAATCTTTGAGAATAACATTGATCTTTGGAGTAGTCAGATGGAGATATCCTACACTGTGAAAGATGTCTTAATATTTACTAAAAACAAACTTTGGCTTCACAAATTCATTCTTCATAGAGAAACCCAAACCAGTTCCATTCTTGTTCGCAGGTGAATTAATAACCTGCCCCCACCTTGCTAGGGCCCTTCTTCACTACCTATTGTGCATCCTTAAATGATGTGATAGAATCTTCATTCTTCCTTATACTATCAATAGACAAAGCTTGGAACTGAGTTCCAACAGTGGTTTCATCAGCTTATAAAATGCTAAAAGAATACAAATGAGATATCAATAGAGCTTGCTCACCATTCATAATAACGACCTTTCCTTAATGGACAAATTATAGTTTGTGATGTAAGGTTGAAATAACAGCTCCTGCTTCATGGATCCAGGGTTGTCCAAATAAACAACTACAGACTGGGACAATATCCATAACTTGAAAGGTGATTTGAAATAAGTGTGAACCTATGTGAATAGGTAAATCCACCTATCCAATGACAGATTTTCTCGAACCATCAAAAGCTTTTACTATAATTCCACTAGGGTGCATAGGAGTTCCCTAGTATTTGAGTTTCATGAGAGTGCTTCTTGGTATGACATTCAAAATGGATCCATTTTCTATCAGCATATTGGACAAAGAGTCATTCTTACAATTTATAGATATATGTAGAGCCAAGTTATGGTTTCTTCTTTCATCAGGAAATTCCTCATCAAAAAAACTCAGATTGTTATAAGACATAATATTCCCCACAACAACGTTGAACTGATCTAGAGACACATCCCTTTCAACAAAAGCCTGATCCAACACCCTCATCAGAAATTGCTGATGAGCAGAGACTTCATCAACAAGGCTAAAATGGAAATATTAGATGGAGTTTGCAACAACTGATCCGTAATCTTGTAGTCACTCATCTTGATGATTTTTAACATATCATCAACATCTTTTTCCAAGGCGGCGCCACTAGATTTTCCTACCACTTTCTTAGGTTCAGCATTCTCAACAACTTTCTTAACATAATTAACATATCCTCGAAATGTAGGGGCAAAGACAGAACAATTACGAGTTACCCGACTAGCTTCAGCAATATTCTTAACATGGGACAAACGTTAGATAGGAATTTCCACACCATCTTCCAGGATAGTTGCATTGTACTTATAAGGCACAACTTTATCTGATTCATATGGGATAATACCAGGCAGACAAATAACTACGGAAGAAACAGCAGGTTTGCTGCGATATGTAATCTCTATCAGAGCGGGAACACCAAAATGAAGCACAATGACATTCACCCCTGCTTCTTCAGAATACTCAGGAATCACGGAATTATCATAAAACATACTTTGATCAGAGGGAAATAATTCATCAGCTTAAACATACTCATCATTACACATGGCCCCAACAGAGAAGTCTTTAATCATATTAACTTCATTATAATCATTTATGTTTCATGTAACTCTGATAGTACCTTTGTCTAATAGCAGTTGAATACCTCTTCTCATAATAGAACAACCACGGGAATCTCTGCAACAAATTTGACAGGAACCATAATGATGTATCTCCTGACCATCCATAATCGTCATCCATATAATTCACGTTATAAATATGGAATTCACTGGAACATCCATAAACCATATTCACATCATTATGATATTGTGCCTTTGGTCTGATGATATGGATAAGACCTTGATCCAACATCTCTTGTAAATCACCTTCTACCACAGAATAACCGCGAGTACTTTATCTACATACCCGGTAGGATTTATGGTCATGCTCATAGTGACTGTATTGACATAGCAAAGCATGCATCTTCACCAAATTCCGTCTTACCATGTTTATGTCAAAGATTCTGAATTCTCCTGGACAACCAGAAACCATATTCACAATACTTCCACCTCCATGCTTGGGTAGTGGATTAGCCTTCACATTGGTACCAATATATTTAAAAGACAGGAGACCAGATCTTACCATCTTCTGCACTTCAGACTTCAATGGATAATAGTTTTCAATGTTGTGCCCAAGGGCTCCTTGATGAAAAGTACAAGTCTAGTCAGCTTTATAATATTGTGAAAAAGTTAGAGGTATAATAGGGGGAGGCCTAGTCTGCACTTGGTTCTTCTGAATCAAAGTTGGAAATATTTTTTATAACTCATTGGAATAGAATCAAAAGCTTCCCTCTTCTAAATTTTCCCTTGATTACCTTGTTGAGGTTCTCTCTGATAGGAAACAGCAGTCGGAGCTACATTGACGATCGAAGTTACTGAAGCAACCTGTTGTTGATGCTAATGACGTCTTCTTGGAGGTTTAATTCTTCTTTATTGAACAACACCATTCGTTTCTCCTTCCTACTTTTTAGAAAATCCATATGATAATTTCTTTGTTTCACTAGAATCTTCATCTTTTGACAATCGTCCTTCCCTGATGGCTTCCTCTAGACGAACACCCATACTTACCATGTCTGTGAAATCACTATGTGCACTTGCAACCATTCTTTCATAGTAAAATGAACCAAGGGTTTTTAGGAAGACATTAGTCATTTATTGCTCTCCCATTGGGGGTACCACTTGGGTAGCAACCTCGCACCAATGTTGCACATACTCTTTAAATGATTCCTTATCTTTCTGAGCCATCGCTCTTAGTTGGTCATGGTCAGGTGCCATAAACATGTTGTAATTATACTGCGTCACAAAAGCTTCACCCAAGTCATTGAATTTATGGATGTTGCTACTATCCAATCCCATATACCACTACAAGGCAGCACCAGCTAAACTATCCTGGAAGAAATGAATAAGTAAACGTTGCCCTTGTACTTCTCAAATTATGGTACTTTAAACTTTGATGGCACTTTTACATTAGTAACCAAGCAGAGGTCATTGACATTTTGTCTGAATAACATTTTCCCTCGGAGAGCATTCACTTATTTCTGCATTTCTCTGAATTGATCCTAAAAGTCATCTATTCGGTCATGAAACCCAAGCTTTCACTTGGTGGAATAGAAATATGATAAACCTCATCATTATTAATAGAGACTGCATTCACCATAGAAGGTGCAGCTTGATAAATATCATTATTAATAATAGGGACAAAATGCACCCAAGAGGTGCAGAAACTACTACAGTTTGAACAAATGGAGCAACTTGAGCAGCAGGATTGTAACCCTCTAGCATGAAATTCTCAAGAATTCCCCACGGGTAACCGCGAGGCATACGGTATTGAGTAGCAATAACTGGAGTAACCGAGACGGGAACTGACATAATCTCTTAAATAATGGTCGTCTGCTGTGGTTGAGTAGTATGAGGAGACAGAGAAGGAGGGGTGGTGGGTGATGATGAGCAACCACCAATGAATCTATCAAAGTAGTTAGATCAGCCATACCAGCTCTCAAATTAGTAAATTCTTCGCACAACTCGCGACTCTCTTGTTCAAGGTTTTCAATATCCCTTCTAGAATTAGCTCGAGTATTGTAGCGATGAGATAGCTTGCCGACTGAATGAAATAGAGAAACAAGTAAGACACTTGGGAAAAATGCAAAAATATGTGCAAAATGATGCATGATATGCAATGCATATGATTTATTGTGTTTATTCAAGGAACTCAAAGAATTATAAACAATAGCAAATATTGAGGAACTAACACATTTGGAAATACTGAAAATTCTCATTTTAATAATAACTTTGGAATGGATTACAACTTTTAGTACAAGTTTCAATAATCCTAAGTACAAGAGAATGAAGATAGAATTAAAAAAAATCTAAGGAGCCAAAGTTGATGAAGATATTACCACACACTAATGTTTTCACTTGAGTCTTGCAATCCGAGCCTTCAACTGCTTGTTCTCTTCTGCATACTTGTCGGCGACTTCTTTCTATCCACCAGAATTAGAAAATGGGTGACTGGAACCTGGATGAACTCTAGAAGAAAATAAATCCTCCTTCTTTTCCATCATCTCCATAACATGACTCTCAAGAATCTCAATCAACTCATCCTTCTCTTTCAATTTCGTTGAGTAGGACACCTCCAAAGTCTGGTACTTGTTCTTCCATGCTTCCTTTTCTTGTTGCATCCTAAGTAAGGCAAGCTGAAGTTCTTCCACATCATCTAAGAGAGGAGAAGTAGTCCTCACTAACATGTAAGCTAAAGGTTTTTCACGAGAATAAGGCATCTTTAACTGAATTACCCTTTCTTGTATCCAACGGACATGAGGCTCTAAGGAAACAACTCTTCTTGGTACCAAATCATTTCTACCCTTCCTATAAATATGGTGCCAAGCCTTTTCAATCTCTTCCTTAGCTTCCTTGTGATCTTATCCTTCTTTGAGAAAGAAACCACTCAGATAAATGTTGCTTGGCTTGTCTCTCATTGGATATCACAGTTGGCAGCATGCAAGAATAGGATTGTAGTTAATTCCTCCCTTTATACCAAGAAGAGGCACATTGGGAAAAACACCACAACTATCAATAATCTTCACATCATAATAATCTTGATTATACCAATCAATGTCAGAATGAGTGAGAGCCATAATCTTCGGTACCCAATGTCGTTCCTTCTTAATATCCTAAAAAGTAGTAGACCGGGGTAAGTGAGAAATAAACCATTGATATAACAACGGTGTGCAATAGATGATCATCCCTTCCTGATAGAAATTCCGAAGATGGATGGAATAATATGTAGTTCCTAGTGGTGTAGGGACTAGGTTCCCAATCAGAAAGATCCTAATGACATTAACACCCACAAATTTGTCGATGTTAGGAAACAAGAACAACCCATAGGCAAGAAAAGAAAAGATATCCTCAAAAGCAGATGTACTCTTTATCTTGGAGAACTAACGAGCTTTTTCAATATAAACCGAGCAGGTAAACCTCTGATTCCTCCTTTTGTAGTCAAGTTAGCCTCAATCTCAAATTTCCTTAAGTGTGTTATGGTGGAAATCTCATGAGACTTGGGCTCTCCTTCTAATTCGGTGAAAGGAACACAATAAGTAATAGGTAAACCAAGTAAGTAAGAATACTCCTCCAATATGGGCATCATCTAATAATCAGGAAAAGTAAAACACCAGTATAACGGATCATAGAACTAGACCAATGTAGAAAGAATACCCTTCTTTATATTGAGCTTCATAAGAGGGATAATAGCTCCATACTTATTTTGGAAATCTGTAAGACTATCAATCTCAGAAATAAAACTCTCAAGTTCCTCTATCTTAGGATCCTTAAAATTATACTTTCTAGTCTTTCTCCTTCCAAAATCCATGGTCAAAAGAGTACCTGAGATATTTGCAAAAGTCAACCTTAAGTTCCTTGAAAAATTGTTTAAAGAATACTCATGGGTGCATGAATGTATGATGATGCAATAATTACACAAGAGATCACAAACATGGGGGTCCATAGGTTCGACGTCACAAGCATGAAGTCAAAGGTACTACCCACAAGGTAAGAACTAATGGTTTATCACCTTCCGAACAAGGTTCTAAGGAAATCCTAGAGTCTACATTCTTCCTTCGAATATTACCAACGTTCCAATTAGCTCGTTAATTAGTAATATTCTTAGGAAAAACTCGTCTGAGTGCAGTAGCGCATGACAACTACTTCCTGATTGCTCCGTTATAGTCTCCACACTACACCTAAAAGGCCAAGATGGGTTAAGGGTTCTACGGCTTCTCAACTTCACGGGCACCCAGATCAAAAGCAACACGTCTTCTAGATTACTCGGTAAACAAATACTACAGTCAAAGGGGCCTCCAAAGAGTGGGGGATCTCATGTCTCCTTTTTTCAGAATTACTCCCTCAAAGTTAACATAACTATACCGCCCATCATATCTTAATTTTTCCCAAGTCCGGGTATAGGACTTATAAGAAATCACCAAGCACCCTGAAAACCATAAAAATCCAGACATACATATATAAAACAAATAATAGCACATACACAGATAAACAAAGATATGCTCAACCCACTTTAGAGATGTTTCCCCAGTGAAGTCGCCAGTTTTTTGTAGTGGTAGAGATATTGATACTAAGCCATTGGATTGACTTAACTCGTACACATCAAATAAAAATCGCCACCGTGCTTTATTATTTCCAAAGGAAATGGGAAAAGAGAGAATAAACCCAAAAGGAGGGGGGAGAATATAGGTATGTGAGTTGTTTATGCAAAGGGAAGGTATTAGCACCTTAAACATCTATGGTACTCCGCAAAAACCTCTTTGAAAATATGTGTATTTTGGCTATAAAAGGTGTATTCAAAATAAGATGATGGAGATGACAAAAGAAGTATATTATACAATTTTTGCACCTGCCGCGGTTGTGAACCTTTACTGTCTATGTACCACCTTTCGTGCAATAGGGGATCAGGGTACTCATAGTTCACCTCAAATATTTTAAAACACACGTGTGTTGGTTAAATTTAAGAGAAGAGACATCTCGTCATATCCGAGTGGAAAATATACTTACTACCCACAATTATAAGAAAGGAGCATTTGTGTCATCTCAAAGTGGAGGATATAACTTGGATTTAAAATCCATCATTCAACACCCAAGTGGAAAATAGCTCTCTTCACTACATATCATAGAAGTATAGTAGCTTACGTCACTACAAGAATCAACATAAGTCTAATCTTTTGAGAAAAATTTTAAAGTAAAAAGCCAAAGTGGCAAAATGGTTTGAATGAGGTTAATGACTTTTAGTCTTTCAAAAGATATCAAAGTATGGTTAAATTGATTAAGGGTTTAGTTAATAAAAGGTTTTAAAAATGCATGGATCTAAGTCCAAGTTTATTATGAGAGCGGTTCAAGTTAGAAAACAAGAAGAGTTTTGAAAAGGAGGGAGATGATTTTTAAAATTAAAGAAGATAGGAGGAGATGAATGAACTATCCTAGATACACAAAGTAAAAGCTAAGGAAAAGAATGGTCTAACCAACAAGAAGCCAACACTTGACATAAAGAAGTCAATATAGAATTTTCATCCTTTGGATTAAAACCATGCTTCATGTGAATTAAGAACCAAGCAAACTCTTCATTGACAAAAATTGGCCAGAGTAACAACTGTACACAGAAATTCTCAATCACAGACAAGACATGAAAATCAGAATAACCTACAAACAGAAAAAATTCAAACCAACACCTTGGAGTAAACCCCGAGGATTTCAGAAGGTCTTCAAAAAAATATCAACCAAAGATTACAGAGTTCCAAGGTCTCATGGCTTCTATTCCTAAGTCTCAGGAATCCGCAACTCCATAGTTCTAGGGATAGTAACCAAGTAGTCCAAGTAACCTCAATATTTTTAATGTCTAAGTTGATTATTAAGTATAGTTACAAAAAAAGAAAATAAAGCTCAAGTGAGAAAAGATAAAAAGGCAGAAACTAAATGCTCACGTGAGCAAAAGGCAAATAGCATGAGATGTAAATGCTAAAAAGTAAATGGTACATAAAAGTAAAGGCATAAAATAAAGTTATAAAGTAAAGTTAACTATTAGTGAATTAAAAGTTAGAGGTCAAGCATAATAAAAGATTAGTTGAATGACCATCTTGAAGCTTCCTTTTGAAAACTCATTAGAAGATTGATAAAATCAAAGCCTATAAATAACCAGTTTCATTTGTTTTTTGTCAAGTACATCATTCATTTTATGTACTCAAAGCCAACACATGGGACTAACGATAATTGATGATTGAACTTAGGCCAAAGATGATGAAGGCTTGTTAGAGAATGGTAAGACCAAAGCCTCCTAACAACAAGCTTCAAAGGTTTTGAACTAAAATCCAATAATCAATTGTACTTGGGCTTTCAAACATAAAGTTTGGGCTACAAATGATCATTTTTTGAATCCAGACAAATTTAGCGTTATGTTAAGAAATCGTAAGTGGACTTATGTAGAAGTCACGCCTATTTTGAGATCCGTCAATAGCAATCTATGTACCATACATGTTAGATAAATGATATGTAGATTATTCTCCAAAAACATGTAGCACAAGTAAAACCAAGAAAGGGATAAGATGAAGAGGAAGGGGAATGATAGTGTAATCAATGCCTCAGATGAAATTAGGGTTTCAAATATCATCAACATCATTAATCCATTTTAGCAGATTTAGTTTTTTTAACCTATCAACACCCAAGATCCAATGAGGTTGAGGAACTTGTCCTAAAATAACACCCAAGTGTCTCCAAATCAGAACCAATCACAAAAGTAATAAAATATAATTAATAAAAAGCAATATTTAAATGACTAATAAAAAGAAAGTAATTGGTAAAATACATAAAGTGTGTGAAAATACCAAATAAAAATCCCAAAAAATATTAGAGATCAAACATGAGCCAACAAGTGTTGACAAAAAATTTCATAATTCTTAAAAGTCATGAACTATTTTTTAAAATACAAAACCTAATCAAAGTAAAAATAAACAACAAAAAATAGTATAATCAGAAATAAACATTAAACAAGGTCATCAATATTTGTCAAAATACCATTGGATCATTCCATAAAATTTTCAGAATTTTAAAAGATCAAAAAGTATTTTTAAACAATTAAAACATGTCAATAAAGTGAAAAATCATCAAAAATACCAAATCTTAAAATAAAATTCTGAAAAAATTAAAATCAGAAAGAGAAAAATCAAAAATGTTTTGGTAATTTTTTCACAGTTTTAGAAGTTGAAATGTATTTTTTATGAATTTCTGAATTTTAAAACAATTAAATAGAAAAATCAGAAAAATAAAAATAAAGCTAAAATAAGATAGACCATTGGATGGATCTGATGTGTTGTGCAGATCTGATGGATCTGATGTGTTGTGCATGTTATGGTAATCCTTGAATTTCACAACGGATCATCCATTTTAAAAAATATAATATAAAACAAGAAAAAATATAGAGCGTTGAATCTAAAGGTATTTTAAAACATGCTTGCAATCTGAACGAACCAAAGGTGTTGACACACACTGAGACAGAGTCAATGCACGTGTTTGTAACACAAAATAGTCAAGCCAATCAAATTAAAACAATTGGCCAAGGTTCATTGGTTGAAGAACAACACGTAGGTCTTCTTCATCCTCCAGCCACCCGCGGATTGGGATTTTATGAGATTCTTCAAACGAAAATGTTAGAATCTCACAGCGGTATCATTGAATTTGTCTCATTCATACGATTCTAACCAACCCCACACAAAAATTTATTTAAACCGTAGCTTACTCGATTTGAAAAAAACTAGAGAATTTTGAGAATATTGAATTTAAAAACAGAGGTATCAAACGCATCAATTAAAAAAAATTAAACCATCAGTAAGCATCAATGAATATCATAGACCATTCCAGTAATTTGAGTTAGAATAATTGATGTCAATTCCTATCTGAACAAAGTCCACTGAAATTTCTCTGAAACTTGACTTGGCTAGCACAATTTAGAGCATCTCAAAGCTTAATTCTTATTTTGTTAGCTTCAGTGAAGTTCAAGAATGAATATTCAATCAAAAACTAAGGGCTGGAATTGAAGGAAATGAGAAATCAAAAACTCAGAAATGTGAGCTATGGAGAGAGTTTGGCATAGTGATTTTGGTTTTTCAAGCTTAAGAAATGAAGAGGGGGATGTCTCTATTTATAGAGGAAATGAAATGGAATGCTGAGATGGGGTGAATGATAAGAAATCTGATCAAATTATGTGCACCCAATTCATGAGAAAAGTGTGACTTGAAACTCCTCGAAACTCAGCCAAAACTTACGTTTCAAAGCTCTAATCATGCTTTGCAACTTTGTTAATCATGTTTAAGTAAAAAACGCAACAAATTGGTCATTAGTGTGCACATTATGAAAATCAAATTCTGACTTAATGAGATAACTTCAGTTTCAAGGTACCAACTTTGCAACTATAGTGCAAGTAACTCAGGGACCTTTATAATGCAATCTTAGGTTCTTTGGAAAGCTGGATGATCAATCTTGACAATGTGCTTTAAAAGTTTTAATTTGGATTCTTGAGACGAAATTTATATCCATTTGAAATCATGAAAAACACACTGATTCTTTGTACTTAGAAAAATTCTAAGAGTTAAGCTTCAAAATGACCTATAATGTCTTGCAAACTTACAAGTCTTTCCACTCAAAATTTGATCTTGATCCTTGAAGATGAAATGAAGTAGACTCTTCAAATTTGAATTATGGAATTTAGATCATTCAAAAATCATAAAAATTGAAAGAGTTATGGTCTTTGGAAGATGAGGAACAAATTTGGGGAAATTCACAAATGACCTATAATCTTTTCAATTCTTAAAAATACTTCCAAGCATTTTCAAGCCTAGGACCTTGAAACAAAGTTATAGTAGACATCCTAAAGTTTAATGTGAAAAAGGAATAAGCTCAAGCAGATAAAAATTGATCAAATTATGATCATTTGAAGTCACACAAGAGAATTTGATGGCCTTCCCAAAGGACTTGTAATATTCTTCAACCATTAGTGATCTTCCATTAAAAATTAGCCTTAGATCCTTGAATAGAAGTTGTTAAGGACTCTTAAAAGATAATAATGGATTTGGAATCAACCTAATATCTCAAAAAATGAGCAAGATATGGTCCTTGGAAGTCAACCAACCCTTACTCAGAGAGTGCCAAAATGACTTGTAACCTCATTCAACTTTTGATGACTTTCTTTGCACAATTGGATCTTGTCATGTGAAGAGAAGTTGTTGTAGATAATGATAAGAACCCATAGAAAAAATAACCAACTCAAAATATTGAAAATTGAGAGAGTTATGTACTTGTGATCACTGAATCAAGCACTTGCTTATTTAGGTCAAACTTGTTGAATCAACTTTTAATCTTTTGAACTTTCTTTGCAAAATAAAGCATTAAATAATATTTTCTTGAACCTCTTATATTTCTCCCGCATGTTGAAGGAAGTCCATTGATCATGTATCTGACAGTGTTAGATAATTCTATGGGCTGTATTTTGGGACAACAAGATGAAACTAAGAAGAAGAAATATGCCATTTATTATCTCAGCAAGAAGTTTACTGACTGTGAGTCGTAGTATTCTGTGATGTAAAATATGTGTTGTGCTCTGGCCTGGGCGGCAAAGCGATTGCGGCAATATATGTTGAATCATACTACTTGGTTGAATTCCAAAATGGATCCAATTAAGTATATTTTTGAGAAGCTTACTCTCATTGGTAGAATTTCCCGTTGGAAAATGTTGTTGCCTGAATATGATATCGAATACCGTACTCAGAAGGCTATAAAAAGCATTGTGTTGGCGGATTATCTTGCTCACCAACTGGTTGATTATTATCAGTTAATTAAATATGATTTCCCTTATGAGGATGTGATGTTTTTGAAGGTAAAATATTGTGATGAACCTTTGCCTGGGGAAGGTCCTGATCCTGAATCCCAGTAGGGTATGGTATTTGATAGAGCTGTGAATGCTTAAGGAAAAGGAATTGGTGATGTGATTATCACTCTTAATGGATCGCATATCCCTTTGGATGAGTATGAATCTTGCATCATGGGTCTTGAGGAGGCTATTGATCTCAGAATCAAAGTTCTAGATGTGTATGGTGATTCAGCTTTGGTAATAAATCACATTAAAGGAGAATAGGATACTCGTCACCCAGGCTTGATTCCATACAAAGACTATGCTAGAAGATTATTAGCCTTCTTTAGTAAAGTTGAGTTCCATCATATTCCCAGAGAGGAAAATCAGGTGATGGATGCTTTGGCAACTTTGGCTTCTATGTATCAAGTAAATACTCTAAATGATGTGCCTCGTATCACAGTGCAACATTTGGATAGACCAGCCTATGTGTTTGCAGCAGAGGAAACGTCAGATGAGAAACCATGGTATTATGATATCAAGAATTTTCTCCAGACTCAGGAATACTTGGTTGGTGCATCAAATAAAGATAGAAAGACATTGAGAAGGTTGGCGTGTAGCTTTTTCCTCAATGAAAATGTGTTATACAAAATAAATTATGACATGGTCTTGCTCAGATATGTAGATGGACACGAAGCAAACATGTTGATGCATGAGATCCATGAAGGTTCCTTTGGTACCCATGCCAATGAACATTCGATGCCAAAGAAGATGCTTAGGGCAGGTTACTATTGGCTGACAATGGAATCTGACTGTTACAAATTTGCAAAGAAATGGCATAAGTGCCAGATTTATGCTGACAAAATTCATGTGCCTCTGACACTTCTTAATGTTATTTCTTCCTCGTGGCCTTTCTCTATGTGGGGTATTGACATGATTTGAATGATCGAACATAAGGAATCGAATGGACATTGTTTATCTTGGTAGAAATCGACTACTTCACCAAATGGGTGGAAACAGCTTCATATGCTAATGTCACTAAGCCGGTGGTAGTGCGTTTTATCAAGAACAATCTTATATGTCGGTACAGTGTGCCAAGAAGGATTATCACTGACAATGGCTCAAATCTGAATAATAATATGATGAAAGAGCTTTGTGAAGAATTCAAGATTGTCCATCACAATTCATCTCCTTACAGGCCAAAAATGAATGGGGTTGTTGAAGCTGCTAATAAGAACATTAAGAAGATCATCCAAAAGATGGTTGTTACTTATAAAGATTGTCATAAGATGCTCTCTTTCACTTTGCACGGTTATCAAACATTTGTCCGCACTTAAACAGGGGCAACCCCGTTCTCTCTTGTGTATGGCATGGAAGCAGTGCTTCTCGTTGAGGTTGAGATTCCCTTTTGACGTGTGATGATGGAAACCAAGTTGTTAGAGGCTGAATGGGTCCAGAATTGGTTTAACCAATTGAATTTGATTGAAGAGAAGAGAATGACAGCTTTATGTCTTGGTCAGTTGTACCATAAGAGAATGAAGAAAGCTTTTGATAAGAAGATCATGTATTTCAACGATGATTCTAGGGGCAAGTGGACTTCCAATTTCGAAGGCCCATATGTTTTCAAGAAAGGCTTCTCTGTTGGTTCATTGATTCTTGAAACTATGGATGGAAAGGATTTCCCACGTCCTTTGAATGTTGATGTAGTCAAGAAATACTTCGCCTACAGAAATAAAAGAACAGGTCGCTAAGTCGAAAACCCGAAAGGGAGGCTTAGGAAAAAAAGGAGCGTCTTGGTAGGCTGAAAACCCAAAAGGGAGGCCTAGGCAAATATTAAAGACATACACAGAATAAATTCTTCCCTCTAGGTTGAAAACCCGCAAGGGAAACTTAGGAAAAAGTTAGGGATTTATTGGCAAGTAACTGCATTAGACAAGACTTGATCATTGAAGCAACATTCTTCTTGGACTCTCACCATACTTCAACAGAAGTCGCTTCTCAGGAATTCAAAGTTGTTAGGGAGAATAGTAGTCATTGTATTTCAATGTATCTTTTCTAATGTATATTACCATTTTCCAAACTTTGTAATCATCTATGGAGTCTCGTGATTTGCAGACCACCATTCTATTAATAAAGTTTGAGCTTTTATCCAATTCTTTACAATTCTTATTTTATTCTGCTTACAAAGACTCCATTTATTATTGATAGTAATTTTCAAAACAAAAAGATTAAATGACAAAATTATTTTTTTTAAAAGAATTTACAAATTACTTCTTACTTTAGATTTTGTGACTCAAGGATAACAAAAATAGTGATTCCAAGGATGGACGAACTCTGAAATTTTGGAAGTATGTATTCCACAGGAAGGTTCTCCCAAGTCACTTTTGTCGGTATGCATATGATCTTCTTATGTTTCTCAGGTAGTTAAAGATGATACCAATTTATGTATGGTGCAGTGTTGGGTTTGTGATCCCACATTCCCAGTCAAGTCTTGGTTCATTTTTATTTCTGGTTTGCATGGTCTGATGTCTCTATACCAGATTCCCCAGTAAGGTTTTCACTCATATGACGAAAGTCCATTCCTCTTTGTATATTGAGATGGAATCATTTGCAAAACGCCACCTTTTGCATTATTGGCATTATTGTTGTTGTTTATTTCCCAGGCAACTAAACAAGGGAAGTATCTCTTCTAAGAAGTGTTGAAACAGTGGTTAAATTTTGGGTTTTCTCCTGCCAACTGCTGGGTTTGATTTGAAATCCCCGTAATTTTGATTTATTGTTGTATTGTTTATTTTTTAGATCCCTAAGTGAAGCTGAAATACTATTTCACTCTAAGAGTTGTCATCCCCATGTAATTTCATAATTTCTCCACAAGGAATTTTATGTAATTATCACTCTTGGTATTGGAGAAGGTATTTTTGGCTTCTCTCAATGATGTGGTGTTGTACTCCCAAATAAAGTCATCACGGGATCCCCAGGTGATATCTCGACAATGTGGTACTGTTTTCCCCATTGATGTCAGTATTGAAATCCATAGTAGAAGTACAGATGTTGAAGCATTTGTTTTCCCTCATTGAAGTATGTGCGATGTTCCCTGATGAAGCCTGGAGGAGGGTGTTATATCCCAGTATTTGCAATGATTCTTTTGTCTTGATTTGATTATTTTCGGATTGTATTTCTTCCCAGTGAAATTAATCCATGGAACAAGACTTTGTTAGTGTTTGATTTCTTACACATTTTCCTCCTGGATGTGATTTAGTCGAGTATTAACTCTACCCAATTTTGGTTTTGTCTGTTTATCCATAGTATGGTGTAACAATTTTATTAGCATACACATGACAACATTCATACATGTATCATGCATAGCTGAATTAAATTCGTTAATCATTTGCATCCATTGATACTTTATTGGCATATTACCCTATTTACAAAGTTATGTTACCCTCTTTTCAATAGATTATCAACTTTAAGTAGAAAGTGTAAATTTTTTCGATTTCCCACACTGAGTTATTCCTTGTAGAAGATTTTTTTCCTATTAAGTTCTTTATCTGAGTGGAATGTGATCCCCTGTTGAGTTTATTTCTCATTAGGTGCTATCTCGGTTGACTGTTTCACTCCGGTTTAGTTCTGGTTTGAATCTGTGGTCCCCAACAACATTATTATTTTGATTTCTACAAGCTTTGAGCCCTGGTTTGAGAATGTGCATTTATTTTGCACAAGAAGACTTTACCTCCTCAGCAGGAATATATTGGAATTTCCCTAGGAAGAAATTTCTCTTTCCCCAGGAAGCCATTTCTCTTTCCTCAGGAATCCATTTCTCTTTCTCGAGGAAGCCATATTTCTTTCCCCAGGAAGTCATTATTACAGTTCCTTCTCATAACAACAAGTGGAGGTCTCTTTATTTGAGCAACTTGTACTTCCTCAGTAAGTTTGTTAGTTCCCAAAGAGGATTCATGATTTGTTACTCCATTGAATGGTACTCTCGTCATTATGGGAGATAGTTCGTTGTTTATAATTTTTACTCCAATGAATGGTAGTTTCGTCATTATGGGAGATAGTTTGTTGTTGATATTTGTTACTCCAATGTATGGTAGTCTCGTCATTATGGGAGATAATTTGTTGTTGAGATTTTTTACTCTAATGAATGTTAGTCTCATCATTATGGGAGATAGTTCGTTATTGATATTTTTTACTCCAATGAATGGTAGTCTCGTCATTATGGGAGATATTTTGTTGCTGAGATTTTACTCCAATGGATGGTAGTCTCGCCATTATGGGAGATAGTTCGTTGTTGAGATTTTTTACTCCAATGGATGGTAGTATTATGCATTATGGGAGATAGTTCATTGTTGAGATTTGTCACTCCAATTAATGGTAGTCTCGTTATTATGGGAGATATTTCGTTGTTGAGATTTGTTACTCCAATGAATGGTAGTCTCGTCATTATAGGAGATAGTTCGTTATTGATATTTTTTACTCCAATGAATGGTAGTCTCGTCACTATGTGAGATAGTTTTTTGCTGAGATTTTACTCCAATGGATGGTAGTCTCTCCATTATGGGAGATAGTTCATTGTTGAGATTTTTTACTCCAATGGATGGTAGTCTCGCCATTATGGGAGATGGTTCATTATGGAGATTTGTTACCCCAATGAATGGTAGTCTCGTCATTATGGGAGATAGTTTATTGCTGATATTTTACCCCAATGAATGGTAGTCTCGTCATTACGGGAGATAGTTCGTCGTTGAGATCTTTTTTCCGATGGATGGTAGTCTCTTCATTATGGGAGATAGTTCATCATTGAGATTCGCATTACTCTGAAGAAATTTGGTCGTTTCCAGTCATAGGTACTGATGCCAATTATTTGTTACCACCCTTAATATTGATGTTTACGGGTGTTGTACCCCAAATGTTTCCCTCTCATTTATCAAGTATTTTCTCACAAGATCTCCTTTGGTTCAAAATTGCACAAGGGTTGATCGTCTCAAGACACCTCCTTAAGTACTAATGACTGAAATTAGGGTTTGAGATTTCACAAGGATAGTTGAACTTTTAATTCCTCATATGACTTTCATGGATCATTATAGACCCTCAAGATTTCTCATGTCAAGTTTCAAATCTTGGATCACATTTTTGCTCAATCAATTGATCAGTTGACCTAAAAATCAGTTGTATTGGGGAAAAAGTCAATTATGGTCAATTTACAGTCAAACTTCATAATTTTTTATCCATATCAACATTGTGAACTCCTATATGTCATTTCATCAAGTTTGGACCACAATTCCTCATGAAATTTGATCAGATCATCAAAGGGGCAAAATGGTCAAACTTAGGGTTTTAATTGAGAAAGGGCAATTTCTGATTTTTGACGTAGCAAATGGTTAATTGGTTTGAGACATGATATAAAGGTTTCAAATGCATAATTTTTACCTAATGGTATGACTCAAAACTTCCCTCAAGATCAGTTGATTGATAGTTGATTTTTAGTCAACTCATCAAAAGTTAACTACACACCGAAAAGTCAAACTTTGACTTTTTGGTCAAAATCAAGTGTCAAAGATCACAATTCATAAAAACATGTCAAAATATGAAACTTGTTCATCAAGAAATCAAAAAGTCAAGATTTCATTTTGAAAAGTCAAAGTTTCCAAACTTAGAAATTTTTCTAAGTGTTGAAAACTTCATACTTTTTCACAACTTTGAGCCAATTTTTCACCATGATGCAAGATGATTCAAAGGAAACTTTCAACATGAAAGTTGTAGATCTAAATGAGATATAAAACATTGCTGAACACAACTTCTCCTAGAAATTCATTGATTTCAAGTTATTATTTTTTGAATACATGTTCATGAAACTTGGAAAGTTAGTGAAATTTTGCCCTAGTTTAGGCAGGATTTTGACCTAACTTCATGGCAATTTTTCACATAGTTCCAAGGGGGATCTTCAAAAGTGTTTCAAAGAGGGGTTTTAGAGCACACTACAAGCTTTCTAAAGTTTCCAATAACTCCTTGAGATCATGTTTGAGCAAGGAGAATCGAAGGCATGAAGTTAGCATTTCATTCTTGAATTATAGGTCATTTCCGTGATGAACAAGAATTCAAATCCATTCTAGGTTGCACAATATTTGCTTTGCAGGCCTCAAACTTGCTTGGAACTCCATAATTAATATTTTGCACAGCTGTTAGAGGCTTTAGTCTAAGCATTCAATGCACTGGCCATGCTTAATGCCATTCTGGGAAGAAAGTGCACATTGCCATTTTGGAAAAGTAACTTTTATGCACAAAATCATTTCTTGAGCTTTGTACTTGTTTTCTTATGAACACATACAACCTATAACCTAAAAGAAACTTGTCTAAAGTCTCTAACAATTCAGCCCATGCTTGTACTTTGCCTTGAAATTATATTTCCACTTTTCTTCAAAATCAAGTAAGATAGTCATAACTTTATATCTCGCACTTCTGACCCTCTCAAGTGCAACAACTTTTTCCTTAATTATGCACAAGTTGTTTTCAAGCTAACACACGATTCCAAGCCTCCAAGAACTCTCCAAAACACCCTTGCTGCACAGAACTGTTCCACTTGACAGTTTTGAGCCAGAACTCTCCATCTCCATTTCCACTCATGCGTTTTGATTCTTAACCATCCAGACACCTTACTTACATCATACACAAGTGATCCAAGCCCCTGTTTTAAGACTGTAACTCCTCCATCACTATCCACCATTTCCAAAACTGAAGCTTGCAACTTGACTTGAGTTGGGAGTTTCAGCCATCCTCAAAGCAAAGTAGGAGTTAGAACACATTCAAGGAGGTCCAGGCAAGCTATAGAAATCATCAGGTCATCTCAAAGGTTGCTCAAACTCCACAAACGACTCCAGCTACAAGAGGTAACTTTTCAAACTTCTATCTCTTCATACAAGCATCATTTGATTCTGATTTATGAAGATAAGATGTAGATATCATTGCCATAAAGTTGTACATATCCATAGTTTGCATTTATATGGCCTGAGCTTAGAGAATTTTTGAGTTGAAGTTTTTTAAATTTTTAGGTTTTAAATTAGGGCCAGAAAAATTCTCATTCATCTTAGATTTATAGCTTTAGTTATTTATATGGTTGGATTCGTGGAAAGAAATGCCACAACATTCATGTTTGTACTTTCCATTTTTGTTGAGAGATGAACAAGTTGCAGGTTATTTGGCTGGGCGTGAGGTTGAAGATGATGTTCAGGCCATGGACTTGATTTGTAATATATATTTATGGTTTGATATAAGTAAACAGATGTATAGCCACCCCAGTGGTAAGGCAGCACGCTGGTAACCAAGAGGGCGTGGCTTCAACACCCAGCACGCTACCTTTTTTTTTCATTTTTCACATTTTCACTCTTTTTTGCTTCCAAACAGCACGCCTGGGCATCCACATTGGGCATTTATTCTTTTTGCTGGCTTCTAACTCCCTGCCTTACTTTAGCACCCCCTGGCCCAATTTTCATGATTATTTTCTTTTTCCTATTTTATTTTATTTCTTTTTCCTTTATTATTATTATTATTATTATTATTAATATTATTTTTATTGGTATTAATAAAAATCCAAAAAGATTTTATTTATTATTTTTACACTTATTTAGTTTATTTGTTTTATAAAACTAAAAGAACAAAAACATTTTCTTAATAAATTAATTTCTTTCTTAATAATTAATATTTAGGTTTAGGTTTAACTATTATATTATTTTCTTAAAATTAAAATTAATTTAGAACTTAGGTTTCTTTTAATTAATTAATATTCATATTATTTTTATTAATTTAAAACCTTTTCATAAATAAAACCCAAAAAAAAATGTTTTTTTTAGTTAATTTCTTTTCTTATTTAGTTTAAGTTAATTTTATTTAACTTTCATTAATCATTTTTCTTAATTAGGTTAAGATTAAATCCTTTCATAAAACCAAATAAAAATCATTTCTTTTTTTTTTTAATTTTTGCATTCTTGCATTTTTTATCTTCATTTTTGTACAATATTCAATATGGTTGTAATAATTATTTAGATTTAATTTTCTTGCAATTTCCCCATTTGTAAATTTGTACACCCTCTCCCCTATTGATGTAATAGCTTAGTATTTTTATTTTTCGCAATTTAATGCTTTATATATAAATGCTAGTAAATTAGGGTTTGTATGGAAAGCTTAAAATCAACAAGTTAGCAAACCCTAATACAAGGCAAATCAAGCATGAAAAAGACACACTTGCACACTTACACCCTTAGGGTAAATCCACTTGTTGCCTTGAGAAACAAATAGTCATAATACGCATGTAAGATTTCTTAGCAAAAACAAATAAAAATACAAGATCATAGTCCCTCGATGACGCTAGAAATGTTGCCTTATGAATGATCTTAGTCCCTTAAATAAAATGCTAAGATATCTTACAACATTGTTATTCATGACTATACGATGACCCGCGCCCGTCCCTTTACATCCAAAGATAGGTTTTCTTACCAAATCAATGGTAAGATAACAATGTCAAAGGAAAGAGGAAATAAACATGAAAGACTTTTGAGTAGGTAGAATGTTCCTAGTTGCTTGCTCATTTTCAAACCAAAACATCCTTGCTATTTTCAAAAACAAACACCAAAACTTTCAAAAACATCTTTCAAACTTGAAACATTTTCAAAAGATCAACACTTTGTATACATTCTTACGAACGAGAATCATTACAATGTTTGCCTAAATGATGGCGCCTTTTCAAAATACTTTCAAAAACCACATAAAGCACATTTTCAAACAAAAGCAACTGATCTAGCAAGCAACTAAGAGCCCGTAGATAACTACGGATGAAAAGGGTGCTAATACCTTCCCTTTTCATAATCTACCCCCCAAACACAAGAAAACATATCTAAAGGTCTTTCCTGTTCTTTTTCAGCCTTTCCTTTTGGATAAAAGAAAAGTCAGTGGCGGCTCTTGCTATTCGCAACATTTGTGATCAAACGCAAAACAACCAAGTCAGTTCTCCCACCGTGTTACAGAACTGGCGACTCTGTTGGGGATAATTTTAAAAGTGGGGTTACCTTAGGGTTATATGACATTTACTTGCTTTCATTGTTTGATTTGTTTGCTTTACATTTTGGTTCTTTATTTGGGTTTAAATCCTCTACCCAGATTTGGGATACCTTATAGGTAAGTAGCAATACGTTGTAGAAACTATGTGGGGTATACCGACATGGTCTAAGCAATAGCTACGTTAGTGTGACATGTTTGTGGGTACCGATAGCCCTTGAGTAGTCAAGGAGAATACAGGGCCGCTGAGAGATGTAATGAAGCACTAACTGACTTCTAGAACCATTACTTGACCAACTTGGCCATTAGGACGTAGTGAGATGACAGGTTTTGATGTAGTCCGAAGTTGGTAGATACTCGATACTACACTCATTGAGGTTTGGTTTTTTGGGATATTTCGGTCGCCATTAAAGAGGCTTGTGCTAAAACAATGCCCGAGAAGACAAACTAGTGATATTGAGCTCCCTTAGAACCCGATTACTATTGCTAGGACAGGTTTGAGCCAACTAAACTTCAAGAGGGTACTTACCTATGAGACTCCATGCAAGCCTAAACCTAAGGAATTGTTTGTTTTGTTTGTATATATTTACTTGTTCATAACATCATACTCATACTCACTAACCATTTAAAGGATTTTTGGGATTTATCTTTGTTCTGTTTTGTAGGACATGGATTCTATTCGCAGGAAAACCATTCAAGTCAATCTCGTAAGGATCCCTCCTCAACTTAAAGAGTTAGCATCAAGGGTTCCTAAGAATTCTCCATTTACCGAAAGACATGGTCGCCTCCTAAACTTAGTTACCTCTAACACGGATGAAGATATGATGAAGGTGCTCTTCCAATTCTTTGATCCTCTACACCATTGCTTCACATTTCCCGATTATTAAATTGTGCCAACTTTGGAAGAATTCTCCCAACTCTTGAGGATTCCCATTCTCAATCAACTACCTTTCAATGGTACAGAAAGAGATCCAAAACCAGAAGAGATTGCTTAAGCCCTACACTTGCAACAATCTGATGTCACAACTAATTGGGAAACAAGGAATGGTGTCAAAGGTTTCTTAGCCAAGTTCTTGTTTGAGAAAGCTTAAGACTGTTGGAACTCCTTGGACCTGCAAGCTTTTGAGGAAATTGTGGCCCTTCTCATCTATGGAATGGTTTTGTTTCCAAATCCTGACCAGCTCATAGATGTAAACACCGTCAAAATCTTCATGTCTCGTAACCCAGTGCCTATTCGGTTAGGAGACATCCTACATTCTTTTCACTCTCGCACTATGCGGAAAAGAGGTATCCTCATGTGTTGTAATCCTCTTTTTGCAAGATGGTTTATTTTGCATCTTCCCCGATCTGTATTGAAGAACGAGCAAGTTTCAATATGGTCTGATAGGTTGATGACGCTCATACATTCAGATATTCATTAGTGTTCCTGATCTGTGGAGAATGTTACTATCGTCGATCGTTATGGAGAATTCCCCAATGTCCCCCTACTTGGCATTAGAGGAGGTATCACTTACAACCCCTGCTTGGCCTTATGATAGTTTGGTTACGCCCAAAGGGATGGTCCACATGAGATGCTTATTCAAGGGTTGGTATTTGACTATGAGAATGACGATCAAGGTTACCTCCAGAGGTTTATCCGAGCTTGGAGGATGTTGAACAAGATAGATAGAAACACACTGGGGCACAAGAATTCCATCCCCCTTGAGCCTTACCTTAAGTGGGTGCGGTCTCGTGCTCAGAAACTTGTGATGCCTTATCCTTCCATCTTACCAGTTATCATAGAACTTGTTGTGGAAGGAGATGTCCCATATACTATCCTTCATCCTAACATGCCCACATCTCTCAAATACTTGCAAAGGGATTGGATACATCTTAAGGGGGAGCGAGACACTTTCGAGGCCTAATTCTACGCCACCGAGAAGAAAGTTCTGGAACTCATAAAGCAGCTTCATGAGGAGCGGAGTCTGAACGCCTACATCTCACCAAAGAGGATGCGTTCAATTTTTTTATCTTAGAGTTTTGTATTTTCTTTGTAAGCCCAAAGAGGCATGATGTACTCAAACTTTGATTTATTAATATAACGTGTGTTCCTTTTTGTCTAAAGAAAATTTAAATCTCTAATTTCCTTGAAATCATTTGCATATGCATCTTCATTCATCATACCACAAACATGTTTCTTACAACAGGTCTCCTTATCTTTCTACTATTTATTTTAGTGAGATGGATATTGAATAGACAGTAAAATATCTCCAGACGTAGAACGCTCAGTTTTAACAAATGTTCTTGACTCTGGCCAAAGGACAAGAGGATTTGAAAACTTTACTGATCAAAGAAAAGAAGAAGAAAGCAAAGAAACTAACCGGTGTTTTAAATCTGGGAAGAAGGTTCCAAGGGCCAGCCAGACGGACCCTAGACTTCGCAACATCATCAGGTGAAGGGGACAATCAAGAAGGGAAAAACAAGGAAGTGACTGACCATCCAGAATCTGAAGAAGAAGAAGAAGAGGATGATTACTCTGAAGAGCAATATCCTCCATCTGATGAGAAGTACAAGCAGCTGGAAGAGCATCTAAATGCAATGGAGACTCAGAAAATGCTCGGGCTGGACTTTGAAGAGTTGGGTTTGGTATCTGGTATTGTTATTCCACCAAAGTTAAAGGAACCAGTGTTTTCTAAGTACGATAGGATTTCGTGTCCCAAGATGCACCTCCGATCTTATGTGAGGAAGATACAGCCTCACACTGCTGACAGAGATTTATGGGTCCACTTCTTTCTGGATAGTCTATCCGGGACTCATCTAGATTGGTTCTATCAACTGGAGAGGGCCAATATCCATAATTGGGAAGACCTGGCCGCTGATTTTTATAAGCAGTGTCAGTATAACATAGACCTTGCTCCCACTTGTACTCAACTCTAGAGTCTTCCTATGGGTTCGAGCGAGGGTTTCAAAGACTATGCTAAGAAGTGGAGGGACTTAGCAGGAAGAGTCCAGCCTCCCCTGTCTGACAGGGAGCTAGTGAAAATGTTTCTGGGTACCCTGTCCGGTCCTTTCTTTAATCATCTAATTGGAAGCTCCTCAGTCGGCTTCACTGAATTAATCTTGACCGGGGAGAGAGTGGAAGTTGGGATTAAGAGTGGGAAGATCCAAAAGTACGCATCCTTCAGTGTCGTGATAAAACCATTCATTAAGAAGAAAGAGGTTGGTGTTGTGTACCCTCAAAGGAATCAGGACAGAACTGAACATCGTCCAACGGTATGGGCCGTCATGATCCCTAAGCCTACACCTACTCAACAAAGGAACAACCAGCCTAGAACAGAAAGACCAGTAAGATAATTTACCCGGATAAATATGACGTTGTCTCAAGTCTTGCCACATTTGTTGAGATCTAATCTGGTAACCTTGCGGAAAGCTCCGAAGAATCCCAACACTGCCTCTCCCCGTTACAACCCAAACGCCCCGTTGTGCTTACCATTCAGAAAGTCTAGGTCATGATACAAACGACTGCTGGGTTTTGAGAAACAAGGTGCAAGACCTTCTCGAGGCAAAAGAAATTGAATTTGACGCTCCTAAGATCCCAAATGTTATCACTGCTCCTATGCCCAAGCACGGTCGTGATGTTGACGTTGTTGAAGATGATGTGTTTGTTACTGTTGTTGATGAGCTTGTTACTCCTCTCCTAACCTACAAGAGGAACCTGTTGAAGGCCGGTTTATTTCCGGGTTGTGGCGAAGGCTGCCACCTCTCTTTATCTCTACCAACTGGTTGTCATTTATTGAAAGCAGGTGTCCAGCGCCTGATGGATCACAAAGAGATTTTGTTTGAAAAGACTACCGTTCTAACCATTACTTACAAGGATGTTTCAATAATAACCATTTCCACCAATCCTCCCATGGTCTCCACCAAAAGACCCGTTAGGATTACATCTGTTCCCAAGGTGACTCCACTGATAATTACTATGCCAGGGCCAATCCCATACTCCTCATATAAAATTGTCCCTGGAACTATGGGTGGTGACGTCTACTACCACGGCGTCAAGCAAGATTGGTTGGCTGATGAAGATTCGGTTTTTGAGAGGGATGACCCCGACATCGGCAACATTGTGGGAACCAGCAAAATAACCAGAAGTGGAAGAGTATTCTCCCCTGAGATTGCTCCTCCGAAAACTTTTACCGGTCCTATAATCATCCATTCTTTTGTTCCTGTTGATACTACTACTACAGTTCCTGTGGTTACTCCTGCTGACACCCCTATCACCGAGTCGATCGAGACTCAGGGCAAAGGAATTTTGGTTGAACCTATCCGGATGAAGGCGTAATCAGTATCTATCCCAGAGGCTTCCAAGAAAGAGATGGAAGAAATTTTGAAAATTATAAAGAGAAGTGACTACAATGTAGTCGAACAGCTAGGGCAGACCCCTTCAAAGATTTCTATGTTAGCTTTACTGTTGTGCTCCGAAGCTCATGCAAAGGCTTTGGTGAAATTTCTTAAAACTGCCCATGTGCCACAGAAAACCTCTACTGACCAATTCGAATATTGTGTGGCCAGTTTGACAACTGATAATGGTTTGGGCTTTTCTGATGCTGATCTTACACCTAGAGGGAGGAAACATAATGAGGCATTGCATGTCTCTGTCGAATGCAGGGGCACTACTTTGGCCCATGTCCTGGTAGTTACTAGTTCATCATTGAAAATGCTACCTAAGAAGGCTCTGGATAGACTAGGCTATGAAGGTTTGATCTTAAAACCCAACAACATAGTGGTAAGGGCCTTTGACGGTTCGAAGAGAATCGTGCACGGGGAGGTTGACATCCCCATTAAAGTTGGAACTCATACCTTTGATTCAAATTTCTATGTAATGGATATTTACCCTTCTTATTCATGTTTATTGGGCCAACCTTGGATTCATGACGCTGGTGCCATCACCTCTACATTACATCAAATGTTGAAATACCCAACCAAGGGAAAAATCATCACTGTCCATGGAGAGGAGGAATATATGGCCAGTCACCTTAACTCCTTCAGATATGTGGAAATGGATGGTGAATTCATCGAAACTCCGTGTCAGCATTTCAAGGAAGTCCCACAAACAGTTGTGGCAACCAAGACTGTTTCCAAAGTTCCAAAGATTACCAGACCTCCGTTGAAGATGACTTCTCTGAAAGATGCCAAGGTAGTAGTCGAAGAAGGTGGGTGTACTATTTGGGGCCAACTCTCGAATATTCCCTACAAATTTGACAAATTTGGTTTGGGTTTTACTTCAAGAGCCCAGAAATTTGTTCGTCGTGCTCATGCCGGGGGACCTCCTTTGGGATCAGCAACCATGGAGTTAACACAGTGGAGGATAGTGATGACAGCTGTGACCTGGAAGAATGTATTTTTCCAACTATCAGCGGAGGACTCAACAACTAGGAAGCCAAAGAATTTGTCCCTATTACTTTTATCCGACAGTAATTGTCCTTAAATTTTTGTCGGACTTGTAATAGTTAAACAATTTAGACTTTTAAAACCTTGTGTCTTACCCGAGGCATAACGGTCCATTTTTAAGGGTTGTTACTTCATTTTCATATGTCATCAATGAATCATGGACGTTTTGCATGAAAATTTTACGCTCTTTGTTGTTTTTTTTACATTTTTATTTCTTTCAAAGATAGCTATGCTCTTACGCACACTCACATATCAAAATATAGATCCACATACACTCAGGATCCCATGGGTAACGATTCTACTATGGCCTATTGTGACTTTGAAAATCCGATCTACCAAGCCTAAGACGAAGGTGAGGAAGATTGTGAAGTGCCAGGGGAACTAGCCAGGTTACTACAACTGGAAGAAAGGACCATACAACCCCATGAAGAACTGGTTGACACAGTTAACTTAGGTACCGAAGAGGACAAGTAAGAAGTCAAGGTAGGTTCCAATCTGGAACCAAGTATCAAGAAGCGCTTAACTCAGTTACTACATGACTATTTTAAGGTCTTTGCTTGGTCACATGAAGACATGCCAGGACTTGACGCTGATACTATGGTCCATCGTCTACCGACAAAAGAAGACTGCCCTCTGGTAAAACAGAAAGTCTGTCGCATGCGGCCAGACCTGTCAGAGAAGATCAAGACTGAAGTCATGAAACAATTCAACGCCGGATTCTTAGTCGTCACCTCCTATCCACAATGGGTCTCCAATGTTGTTCCAATGCCTAAAAAGGATGGTAAAGTACGCATGTGTGTGGATTACAGAGATTTGAATAGGGAAATCCCTAAGGATGATTGACCGCTTCCCCATATCGATATTCTGGTTGACAATACCGGCAGCATAAAGTGTTCTTATTTATGGATGGTTTCTCAGGCTATAATCAAATCAAAATGGCACCTGAGGACATGGAGAAAACGACCTTCGTCACACAGTGGGGCATGTTCTGTTACAAGGTTATGCCATTCGGGTTGAAAAACGCTGGGGCAACTTATCAGCGCGCCATGGTAGCCCTATTTCATGATATGATCCATCACGAAATAGAGGTCTACGTGGATGACATGATAGCCATATCTCAAACTGAAGAGGAACATCTTAACCATTAATAGAAACTGTTTGAAAGGCTAAAGAAATACAAGTTAAAGTTGAATCCGAGTAAATGCACATTTGGAGTGAGGTCCGGTAAACTCCTAGGCTTCATCGTCAGCGGTAAAGGTATCGAAGTGGACCCTGCAAAGGTGAAGGAAATAAAAGAAATTCCTACTCCTCGCACCGAGAAGGAAGTCAGAGGATTCTTAGGATGGCTAAAATACATCTCCATATTCATTTCTCACCTAACCGCTACTTGTGAACCAATCTTCAAATTACTGAAGAAAGATCAAGTGTTGGATTGGAACGGTGACTGTCAGGCGGCCTTCGACAAGCTCAAAGAGTACCTTCAAGAGCCTCTTGTTTTGATGCCACCAGTCAAGGGAAGACCTTTGATCATGTATCTAACTGTCTTGGAAAACTCAATAGGGTATGAGCTGGGGCAGCATGACGAGTATGGCCGAAAAGAGCATGCAATATACTACCTAAGCAAAAAGTTTACCGACTGTGAAACCACATATTCACTGCTCGAGAAAACTTGCTACGCTCTGGAATGGGTTGCTCGCCGACTAACACAGTATATGTTAACTCATACTACCTTATTGATATCCAAGATGGATCCAATTAAATACGTATTCGAGAAGCCTGCCCTCTCTGGGAGAATAGCAAGATGGTAGATGATCCTGACTGAATATGACATTTAGTACACTACCCAAAAAGCAATAAAGGGCAGTGTGTTGGCCGATCACCTTGCTCATCAGGCTGTGGATGACTACCAGTCCATGAAATTCGAGTTCCCAGATGAAGACATCATGATGGTAAAAAATTGAGAAGAATTCAGACCATATGACGGACCTGAACAAGGATCCCGATAGACCTTGGTTTTTGATGGAGTTTCCGACGCACTCGGCAATGGCATATGTGCAGTGATCATATCCCCTGAAGGATGTCATACTCCCTTCTCTGCAAGACTTTATTTCAATTGTACCAATAATATGGTGGAATATGAAGCGTGTATTATGGGTCTCAAAACCGTCATAGATTTGGGAATCAAGTCCTTAAGGGTATTTGGAGATTCAACCTTAGTCATCTATCAGATCAAAGGAGAATGGGACACGAAGCACCCTAATCTTATCCCCTATAAAGAACACGTGTTGACATTAATCCCACATTTTGAGGAAATTACCTTTGAGCATTTTCCACGAGAGGAAAATTAACTAGCGGATGCGCTAGCCACTATGTCATCCATGTTTAAAATCAAGTGGGATAACGAGGCTCCCCAGATCACTATTGAGTGGATGGATGAACCAGCTTACTATCATGAGATCGATACTTAAGAAGTAGTGGACAAGCCTTGGTTCCATGAAGTCAATAGGTATCTCGAGGCCCAAGAGTATCTGGAGGGAGCTTCAGTCAATGGTAATAAGTTCTTGAGAAGATTCTCTGCTAAGTTCTTCCTCAGTAATGGCATTCTCTACAAACGCAATCACGACTCTACTTTGCTTCGTTGCATGGACCAGAGTGAGGCAGACAAGATTATGGTTGATCTACATGTAGGAACTTTTGGCACCCATTCCAGTGGGCATACGATGGCTAAAAAGATCCTACGGGCGGGGTCAGTGGAGTGTATTTGGTGAATCGTCCTGCAGATCCCCTCTGCTCGCGGGGATCATGGGGTTTATGATCCCTTTGATTCTCGCCCATTCGTCAAGGATGGCCTGCATCCTGGTGTCGCAAGGTATTGGTCGGTCCAAGGTTCCTCGGGTCGCGGGCTTTATTGGCCGCCTCCCTCTCCTCGTAGTCCACATAGGCCCTAGATTTTTCGAGGAGAGCATCGAAATTCTGGGGTGGTTTGATGCCAACGGCCTTCCTGAACTCAGTTCCCGGGAGAAGTCCTCTCTTGAGAAAATATATTTCCATGTGATCGGTACAGGGACCTGAATGGCCTCGCAGTTGAACCGATCAATGTACTCCCTAAGGGTTTCATCGCTTCTTTGAATGATAGCCTCAAGGGCGGCCTCAGTCTTCGAATGTCGACGAGACGCTGTGAAAGAGCTGATGAACTGGTTCTTGAGGTTTCTCTAGGAGGTGATCGACCCTAGGGAGATATTCTTGTACTAGTCCATTGAAATTTTCCTCAAGGTCGTGGGGAACAACCGACATTTGATCGGTCCCCCGACATTGTGATAGTGGAGCATTTCCTCGAACTCGTCGATGTGGTCGACAGGGTCTGCAATGTCGTCATATTCCTTCACTAGGGGAGGTTTCTCCATTCCTCTAGGAATGGGCGCCTCCATGATTGCTTATGATAGAGGACCGCGGGGGTCGTCTTCATTGCTCTTGTAGGGAGAGTGGGAAGGGGACCGGTTGTAATGGCGGTCGTAGTGATGGCCTTGGCCTCAATAAGGGTCCCTTGGCCGAGGTTGTGTTTCTATGTTTCCCTTGTTTCTTTTTTCAGGGGATCGTCGTTCCCTTCACAGGGGGTGAGGTCACCTCTTCTGGTAGCTTCGAGCAGTGGTCTCTCCTAAACGGGGCGTCTCCTAGTCTGTCGGGGAGAGCGGCTTCACGATTTGTCTCGTTCGTGTCTCCGTGGAGTGTCAGGTCTCCTATGTATTCTGGGGGCTCACCGAGTATCCTCGAGCACCCTTAACCACTCACCTTGCGAGAAGATTAAGTATTTAGTTTGGTTAATGGCCACGAACAGAACCCTGGTCGTGGCATCAGCACCTGCGGACAGGGACCTCCTGGAAAACATTTGGCTCGTAGTTATGAGGCGGATGGGCATCCTCGTGCGGCCGAGAGCAGGATAATGAAGAGGAGGTCATCCTGTCTCTATAGTTCTTCTCGAGACCGGCCATGTAGATATCATTCCCGGTGTTATTTTTACCAATGTCGTCATCGACATTGTTGTTGAGGTCAGTGGGATGGGCGTTTATGTTGTTTTTGGCAGCTGGGTCGGCCATGACAATCACGAAGTTTGATAATTGCTTTAGTCTTAGGTATATAAAGACAGGGAAGCAGATTTTCCCACAGACGGCGCCACTGATCGTACCTGACCAGAATAGATTGTCAAAACCCACAAGCTATGAGTTGAGCAGCAGTTGAAGGTGAAATGGGGGGTACCTACAAGACACTCTAATGCCAAAGTGAGGTTCAGAGCTTAATGCAAGTAAGAGAGTATGAGAGTGTGAATGATTCAATACCCGACCCTCTCAAGTGAGAGGGTATTTATAGCCCCCAACGCTGGATCAAGGTCTCCAATGTTGGGCCACGATGAGGCCCAACAATAAAGACTGCAAGGGCTTACGTGTGTATGGAGTCCAGTGCGTGGCATCATCCCTGGTCAACTGCCCCGAGATTTAAATTTAAATTTAAATTTTTAAATAATATATACTCTCCGTCTCAAATTCAAATAGAGATGGAGAATTAAAATTTAAATTCGTTCTAAATAATTTTGAGTTGGATTTGAATATCTCTTGTTACCATTTATTTATTAAAATTAATATTTTAATAAAAATATTTATTTTTTTAAAAATCAAATTACATTATATATAATAAATTAAAATATTTTAAAAAATCTCATACATACACTTCAACTATAAATACGAATTAAATTATTAAAACGTTAACAACATATTTAAAATTTTAAATTATCAAAAATAAACAATAATGTATGTAATAAAATAAATGAGACATGTTTGAAGATAGGTTCGGGATGGGTACTAGTGTTCTTATTATCCGATCCATTCGTATATTTTATAATCAAAGAAAAATCAAACTCAAACTCAATCAAAATGAATTTTCTCTGTCAACTTCGAAATGAATTCGAATGAGTACTCGCGAATAAGGTTTTGTTGTCATGCCTACTCAATGTATTAATATTTCTCCTATCAAAATGTTATCTGGAAAACATTATCACTTAAAAATTATGCATTTTTTTCACCTGAATAAATTCTTAACCTAAAGAAATTGTTACAGTTGGTTATACATGTTGAAATATTAAATTAGATTTGTAAAAATATTAGATTAGATTAGATTTAATATTTAAATATAATTCAAGTTGTGTAGATCCAATTCCAATTAGAATTGTATATAAATAGTCCTAGTATGTATCATTATTTGTAAAATTCAATAATATAAATATTTATTTCATTTATTATTCTCTCCTCACTAAAAGTGTCTCACACACTAAAAGTTATTTTGACTGCAGTTTATATTTTGAATAGGTGTCCTACTAAGATATTAAAGAACAAAGTTTCTGAAGAAGTATGGAGTGACAAACGACCATCAGTGAGTCATTTGAAGGTGTCTGGCTCTATGTGTTACAAGCCTGTTCATGATGCAAGAAGAAGAAAGCTTGATGACAAGAGTAAACCTATGATTCTGGTAGGATATCATAAAACTGGTGCATACTGGCTATTCAATCCAGTTAATGATAAGATTGTGTTTAGTAGAGATATTGTGACTAATGAAAATTATGGTTGGGATTGAAATTCTAGCAATTCAATTAACAAGCCATTGATGACTTTGACTGTGGATGAAGAAACTGATGAAGTAGAGGTCGAAGGAATTGTTGAGAATCCAGTCAAAGTCAAAGAAGAAGCAGTTGCTGATATTCCCGACACAGTCAAAGTCAAAGAGGTTGTGGCTGAAACAAGCCAAAGACCTCAAAGAAATAAAGTTCTTCCAACAAGACTTCATGATTATGAAGTGGTGGGTGATGATGAAGTCGCACCAGATGGAGAATTAGTTCATTTTGCTTTACTTGTAGGTATTGAACCAATTAACTACAGCGATGCTTTGAAGACTAAACAATGGAAGTTAGCTATGTTCGAAGAGCTACAGGAAATCGGAAGAAATAACACATGGGAGTTAGTCGAATTTCCAGCACATACAAAAACTATCAAAGTAAAGTGGATATTCAAGTTGAAACATAATGTAGATGGCTCGATAGAAAGACATAAAGCAAGATTAGTAGCTCGAGGGTTTCTTCAAAGAGAAGGACTCGACTACTCTGAAGTATTTGCTCCAGTAGCAAGATTGGAGAGTGTTCGACTAGTGGTAGCATGGGCATGCAACCAAGGCTGGTCGACATTTCATTTAGATATGAAATCAGCATTTCGGAATGGTCCTTTAGACGAAGAGGTCTATGTAACACAGCCTCCAGGGTTTGTGATTCAGAAGGAAGCGAGTAAAGTATATAAGTTGCACAAAACGCTTTATGGCCTGAAGCAAGCACCTATGGCATAGAACAAGAAGATCGACTCATACTTAGTCGAACTGGGATTTGTCAAATGAAAATCCTAGTATGGTGCCTATGTTCAGGATGTAGCACAAGATATAACAATCATCTTCTTATATTTCAATGACTTGCTAGTGATTGGAAATATCTTGGAGAACTTGTCGAAGTTCAAAGATGATGAAGGAATTTGAAATGTCTGATATGGGAAAATTGTCTTATTTCTTAGGTATGGAATTTCAAATGTCCAAGCAAGGTAGGGTGCTACATCAAATGAAGTATGTCAAAGAAATACTCAAGAGATTCAAAATGGATTATTCGAATCATGCATCCTCACATGTCGAACCAAATGTAAAATTGGAGAAGAATGTAGAGGAAGACAAAGTCGATTTAACTTTGTTCAAGAAAATTTTGGGATCTATGAGGTATGTGTGCAACAGTCGACTTGATATAGGTTTCACTATAGAATTCGTAAGCAGATATATGAGTGAACCAAGACTGACACATATAAAGGATGCAAGAAGAATCTTGAGATATTTGAAGGGTTCGATAAACTATGGAATACTATTTAGACGAGATTCTAAAGACAAAGAAGCAATAGTTAATTATTTTTTAGATGTTGATTGGTGTTCAGATAAGGAAGATCGAAGAAGCATAATTGGATATTTCTTTTAAGTATTTGGTGCCCCAATCTCATGGTGTTCGAAGAAATAAACTTGTGATGGAATTATCATCTTGTGAAGCTAAATATATAGCAGGATCCTATGTTGCATGTCAAGAAATTTGGATCACGTCTATAATTGAAGAAATAAAGGTCGAAGCTCTTGTATTGCAAATCGGCACAAGTCATCCCTAAATCTGGCGAAGAATCTAGTTCTGCATGGAAGAAGTAAACATATTGAAGCAAGGTTTCACTTCTTGAGGGAAAAGGTAAATCGATGTGAACTTGAAGTAAGACATTGTTCGAGTGAAGCACAATTGGCCGATATTTTCACCAAAGGATTGAAGATTGTCAAATTCCTGAATTTGAGAAAGAAATTAAGAATATTTCAGATTGACTATTTTTTAGGATGTTCGAGAACTTGGATTATGGGGGTGTCTTGAAATATTAAATTAGATTTGTTAAAATATTAGATTAGATTAGATTTGAATAGATTTAATATTTAAATATAACTCAAATTGTGTAGACACAAGTTCAATTAAGATTGTATATAAATAGTCTTAGTCTATATCATTATTTATATAATTCAATAATATAAATATTTTTTTTTATTATTCTATACTCATTAAAAGTGTCTCACACACTAATAATTTATATTTAATTCCGAATGGATTCTTGTAAATATAATTAAGTAGGTTTTCTTCAAGATAAGGCCACGCACATGCCATACACATTTTTTTCCAATTATACCTACCATTTTTTTGGTGATATGATATTTGTACACCTACAAATTGAACACGAGACGGTGTGATTTGAAAACAAAGGTATATTCCACTTCCAATCAGAAACCTCTCACGCACTTCATTACAAATTAATTAGATTGTCAAGAAGAAACGAGGATTTTTTTTAAATAACCACTTTTTTCAAAAAAAAAATTCCTAAATAACCACATTTTCAAAAAATTTACCAAAATGACCACTTTTCAAACAAAAACATTTCGCCACACAGAGGAGTAGCCACTCTGTGTGGCGCATGCACTCAATTTAAAGAGGAGGCGCCATACTGCATGGCTTGTCCTCCTCTGTAAAGCCATGCAGTGTGGCGCATGCATGTGTTTTTGAGAGAAGGCGTCACCCTCCTTGGCTTGAAAGTGTAATTGCAATTTCTATAAATACAACCACCCATCCTCTTCATTTTTCCACACCATTTGTTACATAACTCTTAGAAAATGTCTTCAACTCCCTTGCCAAAGTTTTCACTGATCAAAAGAGATACGCATGTTATTTTTTCAGCGACAAAGCCTCCGGTGAAGATCAAACTCTAGAACACGCAGACATTCAAGCATTTTCAGAGGCACTTGATTCGCTGGTTAGAAGGAGACATTCCTGAAGGTGAATAAATCAGAAAAATAGAAAGGCACATCACAGTGAGGAACGAAAATGGAGTAAGCCGATCATGAAAAAAGGTGAGATGCGATGCTAATGTCATGATGATGATGCTTGGACCAGAGGATATTGTGTTGATGGTCTTTATCTCTTAGATATTATGATTTGTTTAGTTGTTTTGTCTGTTTATCATGTTGTTGTATTGTTGTCCTGAGTATGTGGTGTTGTAATTTTTTGTTTCATGATGTGAAAGTTGTTGTAATCGAATGATAAATTGAACATAAAATGGTAACTAGAATTTAAATTGAAATATATTGCATACAACAAATTAAACACTCCGGATAGTTTGCTATAAAAAAGTTATGTTGCAGAGCTAGACCCAATATTCGGACAATTTTTCCGATTGTATCTGGGAAGACGACATGTACCGCATAATCTTATCATTTTGTTGGCCGTATCCATTTCAGTTCTAATACGAGTGCTTTTCGGGCGCCCCTTTTTCTTCCATCGCATTTGTTCATTATGCCAAACAATGTCTCCTTCATAAGCAGGCCAGTAATCCTCCTTTGCCAACATGGAGAAGGTATTGATGTACACACTTAAAATGCTCTTTACCGTGTACACGGGGGATATATGTTGTATTGGGTCCAAGCGAACATGCGAAAATGCCGCTATGACATGAGAGCAAGGCATGAAAAATGCTTGAAACTTTCCGCAATCACACCAACCTCTATCTAGTTCGACTCGATAATATCCCCTTGGCCTCCCCTCATTATGATCCAGTGTCTCTTGTACATTGAACCAACCTTTAATACGGTCAAACACGGTGACACTATAGGTGTTTGCTTTTGCAGCCTCCTCATTAAATGTTTTCATCGTGAATTCACTGAACAACTGCCCTAATTGTAAGACTGCCCTCCATTTTGAACTTCTTGTGTCAAATAATGATCCCATTCTGAAATATGTTGCTCTAACCAAAGCGGTAATTGGTAGGTTTCGGATGCCTTTGAATATAGAGTTCAATGATTCCACCAGATTTGTTGTCATGTGGCCCCATCGTTGACCATTGTCAAATGCCCGAGTCCACTTCTCCACTGGAATGTCATCGATCCACCTTAATGCTTCTGAGTTTGCCAACCGGATTTCTTCGCGATAGTATCGGAATGACGGTTCTGTTAAGGCATATCCTGCATTAATAACTTTCTTTCGAAGTGTCTTGTCTTTGATGTGGAGCATGAAGTTTTGTGTGATATGTCTAATGCAATATACACGTGTCGAAGGGGGATCCTGCCAACCGTTATCAGGGTTATTGTATGCACTCACAATTGATGGATGTCTATCTGAAATCAAACAAAGGTTGGGTTGTGGAGAAATGTGTAATCAGAGATTCTTCAGAAAGAAATTCCATGCACCACCTGTCTCACCTTCAACTAGAGTGAAGGCAATCGGAAAAAAATTATTGTTCCCATCTTGTGCCACTGCCATGAGTAATGTTCCTTTATACTTCCCGTATAACCAGGTTCCATCAATCTGTATAATAAGTTTGCAAAATGAAAAACCCTTTATGCATGGTTCAAACGCCCAGAATAATCGATGAAATATTCCATTCCCACTAACACGAGTTCTGTCTGGGGTAAAAGCCGGATGTGTCTCCAAAATTATAACAATTCTCGGAGCATAATATTTTAGTGCCACCAAAAATCTTGGAAGTTCTTTGTACGATTCCTCCCAATTACCATACACAAGCTCAACTGCCTTAGTCCTCCCGATCCATGCCTTCCTGTAAGAGGGAGTATAATTGAATCTCGTAGTGATATGAGAAATAATTGTACTCACCTTTAATGATGGATCTTTTCTAATAAGAGGCAAGATTTCTTGATATATTAGTTGAGAACTAAGTTTCTGATGATCTTTTGTAAGAATGATGGTGATGCAAGTGTGGAGTGGATCAATGGAACCTATTTCCCATGAATCAATTCTCTTCCTGTAAGATGCAGTTAACCGAAAAGGGAAATTTGGTATTTGACGACATAAAATAACGTACCTCCCTGAATTATTTTTATCTACAGTGAAGTCAGCTAAAATTTCCATGTGGTATTTTTTGATAGCTCTAAGACACTCTTCTTTTGTTCGAAATTTGTCACCAACTTTCAAGGCCCCTTCAGTCTGCATATAAGGATCGTGAAAGATGTATGAGGCTGGTTCATCTTCCCCCAAGTTCAAGTTCGTCATGTGAAACGGAGGGTCGTACGCATGACTTGCAGGTATAGGTTCATGCTCTTGATCTGCAGCGTCATCATTGACCATAAAATCAATCATTGCCTCATTATCTTCTTCTTCTTGGTCAATAACATCGACTTTAGGATGGTTGTCCTTGTCAGATTCATCCTCTTCTTCAAAGTATTAAGAAGGATCTACAACCAGAGATTGATCTGGTTATTGTAATAAAACGTACAACTCAATCTCATCGAACCTGGATTATTCATGAGTCTTAAACATGTTTCGAACATCATCATCGTCATGCACCTTAAGTTGATAAAATTTGACTTAGTTGTTGTCAAATAGAAATGGGGACTTGTAAAGAATTTGGTAAACTGGACCACACTGCAATTTGGATTCTACTTTATCTTTGAAGCGTGCAAAACTTGATTTCTTGTTTATCCAAAAGTGGATAAAATCGGTATTATGGAAATTAAAACCTAAGTTATCACAGTTGAACGTCTCACCGTTAATATGGGCAACAATAGTATAATTTTGTGAATGATCCATGTTGTTGAGGTATGTTTTTTGTGAGTTATGGATGTATACTAGTAATGCAACCTACACAGACGATTAAATAGTCTGATATTCTGCATGCATGCGCCACCCTAGGTGGCTAATCCTCCTATTTACTCATGCATGCGCCACCCTAGGTGGCTTATCCTCCTATTTGTGCATGCATGCGCCACCTAGGGTGGCTTGTCATTGAACAACAAAACTTGCATGCATGCCATCTGATCCCTGCCACGCTGCAGGTTTGCATGCATGCAAAAAACAAGAAGCCATGTTGAATGGCGCCTATGTACAACAAAGAGAGCATGCACCACCTAGTGTGGCGCCTATGTGCAATAAGGAAGAGCATGCGCCACCTAGTGTGGCGCCTATGTGTATAAGTTGTATGCAAAGTATTCTTCAAGATTTTCCTATAAATACATGTAACATTCACCCTATATTTTCATCACAATCATAACTCATACACTATTTCTTTCTTGAAGTCTCAACAAAAACACAAGAGTAATCAAGAAAAAATGTCTCTCTTGACCATGGGTGATCAACATAGAGGAACTCCGAACAATATTGATACCTTTGTAAGTGTATTTTCCTCAATACCTATTTTTTGCCGACAATTTTTTGTTCCTTAATTCTTATGATTGTTATACGTAAATCTTGTATTTATTATATGTAATTCATGTTTTTAATAGGATGTTAAAATATTTCGTTGTCGTGTCCATGAGTATGTCTCTTATGACATTCAAATTGAACCGTACTTACGACACACCGGTTTTGGTCCGTTACTCAACATAGTAAATTACCATTTTGACTATAAAATTATTCTCGCATTAGTGGAGAGATGGAGACCCGAAACTCACACCTTTCATCTTCCATGTGGTGAATGTACAGTCACACTAGAGGACGTGTACATGTTATTCGGTCTACCGATCGACGGTAAGGTTGTTAATGGCCGAGTCAACCAAGACAACTCCATATGCGAGGAACTTTTGGGAGTCTCTTTATTTGAACAAGGATCAAGAGACCAAGGTATTAATCTTTGTCTTCTTAGAGAATATCATAGTAGTCTTGTAATAACCGAAAACTCTACCGAGCAATAAAAAATTGTAAAAGCTCGGTGTTACATAATGATATTATTTGGCCATTTTTTATTTCCTGAAACAACGGGTAATACTGTTAATATCATGTATTTACCCTTGTTAAGACAATTTGATAAAATAAACACATATAGTTGGGGTTCAGCTATTTTGGCCCATCTGTATAGTTCCTTGTGTAAAAATGCATCAAACGGTAGTTGTTCTTTCTATTCTTGCGCCTTTTTGCTCCAGACATGGTACTGGTCGAGAATGCCGACACTCGCCCCCTGCAACACAAGGCCATTCGTCTTCCCCTTTGCTACAAAGTAAGATTACAAAACCATAAATTTTATATATTATACACCGAGACATGTAGTGTATTAATTTATTACCCATTTTTTCTATGTAGGTGGTCTGTTCCTGGGATGAATTACAACAAATCCCCTAGAAACACAATAGTAGTCTACTGAAATCTTATTGATCATGTTGGACCCGAAGAGGTATTAAACTTACATATTTTATACAACACATTCAATATTTTAATTAAATTTAATACTTTATATAATTTTTTTTACTCTACAGTTTGTATGGAGGCCGTATAAGGATCTCGACCATGAGATTAACCCTCCTGATGCTGAAGTCTGGACTGCAAAAACAACACTCATCAGGTTCACTACTGTGGAGATTCACCACAGTGATCGTGTGAAGCTACAGTTCGGCATGCAACAGGGTATCCCCTTCCCCCAATATGTTTGGGCTAATGGCATCTACTCAGAGTTGACGACCAGTGGAGATTTAACGATTTGAGAGACTTCGCTAAAAATTAATGTCGTCAATGGAGGCATAAACGTGAATTGGTCCTAAGGGAGCCGATCTTGCAAGATGACTTAAAACTGAAGCTCCAATATTTGAGATGGTACACATCGGTTTCAAAAAAATTGTTTCTATCTCAAGAGACTTATTTGATTGACCCACGCCAAAGAGCTGCAACATATGCCCAACAACAACCCCAACAACCAACCCCTCAACAATACCAAACCCAACAACCAACCCCTCAACAATACCAAACCTAACAACCAACCCCTCAATAATACCAAACCCAACCACAATGTCAACCCACTCAAACCCAACAACCATACACCACCTCATTCAACCAAACTCGTCATCAATTCATGCCACACACACAAACATAATACCAAGAGCATAACCCGACCCACCACCAATAATATGGACCACCCTCATCCTACCACAACAGCCAAGACACATATGATACATCTCCTTCCTACCATACCACTCAACCTACATACAGTCAAATATCATACCATCGAAGTACCCAACCATCATACGAATTTCATACACCACAAGAACCGTTGCTTCGTTTTCATTACGATTCAACATCCCAATACTATCAACCACCCCACCACCCACACATATCCCAACCAACAAGACCAAACTTCAACAATATGGACACCGATCTCTTCGGAAGCACAACACAGTAGGGCGAAATGATCGATGAGATGTATGATCCTGATATACCAGGACCATCACATCAAGCACCTCATAATCAAGCAAGTTAGAACAGACCACAAACACCTCAGGAAAATCAACAGAGAGGAGTGAGACAAGGGCGAGGCAAAGGCGCGACCGTTTATGTCATACGGGGACCCCCGCTTAGGTTCAGGGGACATCCAAAAAAAATATATTCATGCGTTGTGTAATGTTAAATATTAATATAAAATATTTTTAGCTTTTTTTATTTTACTTAAAATAAAAAATTGCAATTACACTGTCAAGCCAAGTAGGGTGGCGCCTCCTCTCAAAAACACATGCATGTGCCACACTGCATGACTTTACAGAGGAGGACAAGCCATGCAGTGTGGCGCCTCCTCTTTAAATTGGGTGCATGCGCCACAGAGTGGCTACTCCTCTATGTGGCAAAATGTTTTTGTTTGAAAAGTGGTCATTTTAGTAAAAATTTTGAAAAAACTGGTTATTTGAGGGGAAAAATTGAAAAAGTGGTTATTTAAAAAAAAATCAAGAAACGAGGCATGTTAATTAAAAAAAATTATTTGTATTTTTAAAAATGAATTTTATAAAATAGTTTCTCAAAATATTACAAATATTTTATATTTTTATTTTCTAAATTAAAAAATAAATTTTATCATTTTATAACATAAACATATATTATAAAAGATCAAAACATAATCGAGATTACAATTTATTTTTTCAAAAAAATATATTTCAAAAATGAATTTTAAGAAAAACTATTTAAAATAACTTTAAAATTAAGTGATATTTTGATATATAAAAAAAATCAACAAAATAATAAAATATCTAAAATAATATTTTTCTGAATAATTATTTAAATCAAATTTTCATTTAAAGTTTTACGAAAAATTTATTTATAATTTATTTATACAAAATTATATAACATTATAAAAATTATTTTCTTAAAAAAATCAAAATAAACGGGACGACAATATCCTCTAAATCAATCCATTGTTGTCTATTGAGTTTCATCAACTCCAACCTTTGGTTTATGTCAATTACAGAAAAAGTATAATACTCTTTTTGGTTTCTATTATAAAGAAAAAAATTGAATTAAATATGTCACTAATACAAAATACATGTAACGTGACAAAAATAATTTAATTTTTTTTTTAAGAATATAAACGTCTCACTTATAATTTTAATATTTATATTAAAAATTAGATATTTTTCACTCCAGTCTAAAGTAATAACTGTTGTGCTCGATTTAAGTAACAGTGATTAAAAATTTAATATATATTTAAGCGAAAGTTCACTCTTTCAGAATAAAATATTTGTCTCTTTTAAAACGAAATTCTAACACTCTCTCATACTTTTTTTATATCATGAACGGTGCATGCAACTTTTTCAGAAAACTCCAACATATATTCTTCATCTCTTATGGATCAAGAAAATGTGTTACATAAAAATCATTTCTCTCCCTTCATTTTCATATTTCAGCTACGTGAGATTTTACATTTTATTTTGTCGTTGATTTTGCTTTTGTTGTTATATGTTGTATATTGTTTAAGGTTTGTTGTTGTTGATACAAGTTGTATGTTGTTTATGATTTAATTTTTGTTGAAATGTGTTGTATCAATACTTAGGAAAACACATATAACCAGGTTGTAAAAGTCCTATAATCATAGTTTAGCAACCGTGGCAAGGTAGCGTGTGGTTGTAAGTAGTTATTTACAACCATAGTCTATTAATCGTGGTAATAAATTGAAAATCTCGCTACATATAACCATTGTTGTAATAAACAATCGTGGTGAAATGTCAGCCCAATTTTTTATTTTGATTACATATTTTGTTTGACTACATTGATAACTTTCATTATAAAATATAATATTAAATATTTTTAACACAACAACAACAACAACAACAAGAATAAGAACAACAATAACAACAACAACTAAAACAACAAGAACAACTACAAGAACAACAAAAAACAACAACAACAACAACAACAACAACAACAACAACAACAACGAAAACAACAATAAGAAAAACAACAAAAACAACAACAAGAACAATAATTAGAACAAAGACAACAACAAAATAAATAAATAGAATCGTTAAACAAGAATATTTTACACAATATAACATAAACAACAACTAACATTGCTAAATCGAATTCATGTTTTTCATGGCTCGTTCAATTTGGAGAAGATATAATGGAGGAGTTCTGAAACTCGTTAATGGAAGAAATGTTTTTGAGTTTCGTTTATGGAAGAAATGATGTTTTCATTTTTGGTTTAATGGGAGGATAATATTTTGTAAATAGAAGAAGTTTGGATCTAGAAGATGAAATTTGTCTAACTAAATATAGGACAAAAGTGAATAAACTAAGAGTATTATATATTTTTTTAATCATGAAACATGGCTAAGGGGTGATAAATTATCCTCAATCATGTTTTATGCATATATACTGTATTCCATTTATTTAACTTTGAGTTCTTAATATGTGTTAGTGTTAAGGGGTAGTATATTGTCTGCAATCATGTTTGATGCATATATATATTGCATTTAAAATTCTATTTTTCATTCCGTTTTCATAAAACTTAGTCTTAAGATTTTTTTTGTATTGTATTTGATTTGCTTTTACTTGCATGATTTGGAATGAAAGCTGACAGGAAGTAATTTTTCCAAAATTGAGAAGATGAGACATCTTTCAGTATCTAGATTATTGAACTTAGAATAAGAAACATGAGCAAAAAGAATGGTTAACTAGATACATTATAATGATTTTGGCCATTTGAAAAATCAATGTTACTTTTGTTTTGTTTTAACTTCACATGGTGTAGAACCTAAAAGTATTGACATGAAATATTTCCAACTCCTTAAGAGTGTTTTAGGATTTTTGAATTGGGTTACTAAATTTTACATTTTATATCAATTTGTTTAATATTTAATTAAAGACTGAATTTTGTAATTTTTTGTACAGTATTAATTTGCGGGGGTTTTCCACCTCTGCAACTAAACCCCCTCCGTATGAATATGATATTAGTGGTCGCATTAAACTCCTGCAAACAACTTGTAGGAATCGTATGAGTGGGGGTTTTCATAACTCTCGCAAAATAATTTATAGAGGTCAAAAACCCCCTCAAATTAGTTTAAAATCACACGTCTTTTTTTTTGTAGTGTATCATGGGTACAGACTATTAGGAGACAACATAATATTATTATTGTTACTAATCATTCTAATATAGAAAATGAGCTCAAATAGAGGAAAGATAAATTGATTATGGTTTGTGAGAGAAGAGGAAAATAGAAGAATAAAATATCTTCTGAAGGCACTTTTATTAGAAAATTTAAATGTATATTTATGTTAAGATCTATGCCAAGTGGTAAAGGTGTTGGAAGATAACAGTTAGATGTGGTGTTCAAAATTATGAACTAGCTAAGGGTTTAATGGGTCGTAATATATTTGGTCATCTTAAACCCGAAGATGATTGTTTGTAAATGCTATGACAAAATACCACATGCCTCCAAGGTACATAGTGGCAGCCTTGAAAGATAGAAATCCTTATAACCTGACTAGTGTTATGCAAATTTATAAGGAAATATGTACATAGCAGATGAGAAAGAGAGATCCATCGATGAAAATACAACATCTTCTTAAAATAATTTATGATGAGAAATATATGTACTGGGTCAGAAATATGGAGGAATCAAATGTTATTGTTCATATATTTTGGACACAACTTGATTCTGTGAAGTTGTTGAACATATTTCATTTGGTATTGATTTTTTAATGTACATACAAAATAAACAGGTACTAACTTCCTCAAATATGAAAATTTTCCTTTATCATCCCTAATCTTATTTCTGATATATGTTATGACAACCTGATTTTGTAAAGTTATAGAATATGTTTCATATTGTGTTGATTGTTGATTATATGCACAAAACAAATGGGTGCATAAATGGAGATAACATTTTTGGTTGGACTTTCCTATTTGGATGTAAGGGAGGAAAACTTCACATGGACACTTGAGAAGCTAAAAGAGTTGTTCACATCCGAGAAGTTACTTCCCAAGGTCATGTGCTATGGAAGTTGTATTCTCATCCTCAATCCATATGTTGTGTGTGTTTTATATGTTAGACGATGGCAACATATCTATAGGGGGTGGATAGATACCCAATTTAAAAATGTAGAAAATTATGCTTTTGAAAAATGTTTATCAAAGAGTTTGAGCGGAAGAGATTTTGAAAATAAGTCATCTAAAGATATAAGGTCTGAAGATTCCAAAGACTTGAAGTTCTAAAGGTCCAACGTTATCTACAACGGGTTCTCAAGATAAAATGCTGAAGACTCTAAAGATACAACTCTTAAGACTCTGAAGACTTGAAGCTCTTCTGATCCAAGATTCGCTACAACGGGTTCTCACGACCAAGTGTTGAAGACTCTGAAGACGCACTTCTAAAGACTCTAAAGACTTGAAGTCCTGAAGACCTTATGTTATGTTCCCGCTTCTAACCTCATGTTCGCAGAAGCCTCTGAAGTGCAGAAGGAAAGAATATAACACTAACATGGTACAACGGTACACAGTATGAAAAGCTTTATTCCACTACCTATCCACTAGCTTGAATTGTGGAAGAGATAAGGACGTAGAAGTACTATTTGTAACGGATATTTTTCAAATATCCAACGGCTCTATTTTTCTTGGCTATATAAGAAAAGAATCGTATGTTTAAATGTTGCTTGCTGCATGTGTGTGCTAGTTTCTTGTTGCAAGTCACATGTTGCTTATAGCTGCAAGTTGCAAGTCGTAAGTTGTTGGTGTTCAATGTTAAAATGAAAGTTGTCATTATTAGAACACAACCAAAAAGACATCATCCACTATAATAACAACAACAAGAATTCTACAAGATGTTATTCAAATCACCAATCATATACATCTTGGCAGAATAATGAAAAAGAAAATAGTTGTTGCTCATATCTTGCTTAATGAAGAAATAAGATAAAGATGAAGAACTCTACAAGATGTCATTCAAATCATCAATCATATACATCTTGACAGATTTATGAAGAAGCAATGAGTTGTTGTTCATAGCTTGATCAACGATGAAGATGAAGACAAGAAGACTACAAGATGTTGCACTTAACTTAGATTATATTCATCTTTGTAGAAATATGTAAAACACAAGAGTTGTTGCTCAGATTGTGTCATTGCTTAAAATATTCATAGATATTGTTTGTACACAAGAGTTGTTACTCATAATTGTGTGAAATAATATGTACTTAAATTAGAAGTAATATGCTTGATAAGAAGCACTCATGTAATCTCCAAGAAAAACAATTATGTTTAGAATTGGATGGTTTCTCAGGTGATCGAGTGAAGATCAGAAGACTTTGGTTACGGTCATCATAGATGAAATTCTGGTAGTGGATTCTATTGGGTCAATGGTAGTCATATCTTAAAGGGGACTGAATGAAGGTCAACTTTGTGATATCACTCATGGATATCCTTGGAAGGAAATCCTGGTAGAAGATTCTGGTGAATCGAATTCTATTGGGTCAATGAACGTTATATCCAGCCTGGATCCCTGAACGCGTCATTGGATGTTAGTCACCGACGGTCTCCCGTGCAATTGTAATCAGATTAGTTATAGTGGATTAAGTCCTTGAGTTCAAGGCGAAATCACCTAGGAAGGGTGGATTGGACTAGCTTGGGGGTTTCTCAAGTGAACCAGGATATATCGCATGTTCTTTATTTTTGCTTATGCTTTAGAGTTTATATTTTCTTAACTTAATTAGAAGCATTACTTAGAAGTAACACTCAGAAGCATTGTTCAATGAATAATGCCTAGAAGCGAAAGTTATTCAAGAAAGGAAAACCCAATTCAAACCCCCCTTTCTTGGGTTTTCTTCACACCTTCATAAAGTCCCATAGAAAAATGAACCTCTAATTAGGTTAGAGTCCCATAGAGGAAAAAACCTCAAAGTGGATTAGATTCCCATATACAAATGAAACTTAGAATGGGTTAGAGACCCATTGAGGAATGAACTTGAAAGTGGGTTAGAGACCCATAGAGGAATGAACCTCAAAATGGATTAGAGTCCCATTGAGGAGAAAATTTCACAGTGGAAAAGATGAATCGTTGTACAAAGATTCGTGACATGTGACCATTGCCTCAAATGCGGGATCATCTGGGGAAATATGTTTTGTGTTTGTATTCCTAATTAGTGATTTATTGAGTTATGTGGACTCAAGTTTATATGTTTCCATAAGAAGCTAAAATCCTTTTGATACACAAGTTGTCATTCTATTATGAAAACGATCTGATTTGGAGTATTGTATACTTTAGATACGAGTGTACCCATAAGATAGGTGAGTCCACTTATATTAATATCCGATCCCATTATATTGTCGAAATTTCAGGTAACTCACGACAAAATAATGGAAAAGGTAAAGCTGAACGGAGATGCTTAAAATAATTCAATGTTTCAATATTGTTTTCGGAGTATATTTATTAGTGTTTTGTTATGTACTCATGTATTCCATGTACCATATGATGTGTTTTGAGTATCTTGTACATGTATATATATGATTTCGTTAGACACTTATGTTGTATAAGTACTAATTAACATTGTGTATTCTATTATTCGAGATTTATATTATACGGGGTGCTACAATTGGTATCAAAGCAGGTCGATTCTCGACCCAACCTTGAAAAATCAAAAGTAATTAAAATCCTGCCTCATATGTGTGTATTTCCAGCATGATTCTTAATTTCATGGTATATAGTATTGGTTCTAATCAACTTAATTCTATTTTCGTGATAGGTAGGATCATAACTGAGTGACCACGAGGACTCAAAAGGTCTAGTAGTGCTTATGCTCGAAGTTATGGACCATGATAGGAGTTGTAAAGTAAGATAGACCGAATGATTCAGTTGATGCACCACTTATAGTAACAAGAGTTTATGGTTCCAGTGAGGCGACAAATGCAAGGTGATGTACAGTTCAAGCCATTCGACAACATAAGATGAGTAAAAAATTTTAAGGTTTTCTACCATATTAATCCACCCGAGTTAGGAAGGAGTATTAACCTTTAGTAGCACAAGATTGTCCACTGGCATGAAACAAGCCTTGCAAGCAATTCCATGCAGTAAGGAAGAAAAGGTATTTTTTGCCGCTTGTATGCTAAAAAGCCTAGCAGTGAGGTGGTGTATCATTGTCTTAACTCGTATGGCCAACCACAGAATCCTGAATGAATGGAAGTATGTTTGGAACCTTTCTCATGGTTTAAAGGCTAGAGAGGTATTGAGATTCAGTAACTTTGTCAAGAGTCTATAGCAGTGGCAGAGTATGCAGAAAAGTTCGATGGCATGACTGATTACTCCAAGACAGTCATATTTGCATTGGACGAAAGATGGAAGGTGGACCAAATTAAGCCTAGTCTTATAAGGGATTTTAGATTCAGGGTAGTTCAACAACAAATCAGTACTAATGCATGACTGTCATGAAAATGTTGTGTTTCTAGGGAACAATTAAAGGAGATTCGTTTCAGAAGGGAGAGAGCCTTTCAAATCCAGAGATATTATGGTAGGATTGTTCAATATTTTAAGCTAAAAGGATTTCCTTTTAAAGGGAAGAAAATGCAAAGTGCGGGAGAAGTGTCACCCTTGCGATACAACTATTTTAACAGATTGCATTTTGGAAGAAAAAAAATGCATAATAAGGTTGTGAAGATGTTATCGATTCCAAGATAAGGGTCATGCAACAAATGGCTTTTCAAATATGAAAATTCCTCAAGTACAAGGTGAAACAGGGAAAGCTATACCTTGATGTTAGGAAATGACATGATAATAGTATCTTGGTCACAAGTATGTATGCTTGATTATCTTGTGTTATGGTAGTTGTGGAGTATCACGCTCCTTTATTTGAGGAGATAAGTTTTGTGTCATGAAATTTCGAGTATGTGGCGAGTAACCTAGAGAGAGACAAGCTTGGATATGGAACTAAGTGTGGATAATGCAAAGTACTACATCGCATGAAATCATAAGTAGGTGCAAGGGTTGTCATTCATGAGTCGTCCAAATATATAGCCTCTAGGTGATGAATCATATAGTGAATGTTTTGTTCAGATGGGAATCCAAGTCGGTAAGTACATCATAATGTCAAGGTTCATCGTGAGTACATATTATTTGGTTGTCAAGAGTAGTAGGGCATATTGAAAGTCTTTTTCTTGTTTATCTTCCTAAGTAGTATTTGTGTTGTATGAACACGGAGCATGATGTTTACACATTGTTGGAACCAGTTATATCCAAAACTCATTTTGTGTGCCATCATAGATGTGCGAGTTTGAGAAAGGAGTTTCAAGGTTAATGCAAGTTGAATCTATAGAAATAACTTTGAAATTCCTAAAGGTGTATGGTGTAGTGGATCACCTATAGAGAAACCAAGGAAGTTAGACGCTTGGGGAGCCATCCTATATGATCTATATCTAGTGTGAGTAAGTCTGGGATGTATCACTCTTATGACTAATGAGAGCCATAAGGAGTGAAGAGGGAACAAACCTATTGAGTAGTGATCTCAAGGAGATCAGTTCAGTATCTTATTGATGCGTCAATAAGGTATGAGCGAATAGTTGTAGTATGAAATGTAGACGGTTCACTCAGATACATGGCCTTGGAAGTGGACCCCCATGTGAATGGTACCAGATGTATACAATGCTACCATACCCCATTGGCAAGATGCGTAACTTATCCTCCCAATCGAGAGTGATAATTGGATGTTCCTAAAGTTCAACGTCTAAATAGGATTGAATACTCGTAAGAAAGCAAGCTATGTATACCATTAGATAAAGTAGGATATTCAGGGTGTAACACCCTATTTCCCCGTCGGTAATTTTAATAAAAAATCAGATTAAATTTATTTCTAAAATACAAAATTAAAATAGGATGTCACATACTTCGTAAATCACACATGCTCACTAATTAGGATACGCAACACAAATCACATGTTCATAAGTCTTAAACTTCAGTGCATTTATTCGTAGCGGAAAACATCAATAGATAATTATTCTCAACCCTCAACATGAGTGGTATTTTTCATCATTCAAAAATCAGCATAATCATAAGGCAAATTCAAAATAATGGAGTTACACAAAGTTTACTCCCAACATAATAAGACAAACGCAAAACCCTCAAGTGTTACGTATCAGAGCAGACACTGACTCAATCTACACAATTGAGGTGAGTCTTCAGCTAACCTCAACCTCGAGCTACTTCGGATCATCTGTAAGTTACCCATGTAGAGGTAACATTCAAACAAAAAGGGTGAGATATCACAACAATATAAGAGGAAGTATAATAATGAGAAGAAAGTAATTCAAGTATTCATCACTATGTTTATTCAAGACATCAAGTGCTAACAATTATAATAATGCAATGAGACTGACACTACACAGTGTCATGTGGTACCAATAGGGTAAAATCCTCTTCTCAATAATTCCAATTTAGGACAATCAACTTCGCTCGCCAATACAGGCCTTCGCTCACTAATACATGCCTTCGCTTTATGAATGCATGAGATACTATCATGCAACAACATACCTCGCATTTATCATTCTTACTCATCATAATTTCGCCAATTACAGACCATCATCATCATCATTATCATGTACGTTATATCACAAAATCAAGACATCCATCGCAATTAACCACACATACATTGTGGCATATAGATCAAAAATCCACACACAGACAGGTATCAATGTTGGTGAAATAATTAACTAATGTGTTATGATTCATTTTTAAAAGATAGGAAATTATTTTATCTTTCCAACGATCCAAACGGAGCATCAAACAGACATCCAAGGCAAAGTTATTGATTTTCAAAGTTTTCCAAAAAGTCTGCCAGCTATAGTGGTAACCAGTTACCCTCTAGTGGTAACCGATTACTGTAAAATCAGTAACTCTGTATTTTCAAAATTTCTCGTGGTAACCGGTTACCCACTTACGATAATCGATTACTGAATATTACAGTAGCTTATATTTTGCAAATTTTTATGTGGTAACCGGTTACCATAACTGGATAACTTGTTACCCTGCGATGACAGTAAAAAATCTACAACTTTTCAAATACAATTTTTTTATGTTTCAAAGCCTAAACTCTAAATTTTCCACCAAAATAGTGTTTTACAAACATTGCTAATTATTAACCAACATATGCCTATCAATGCTAACTAAATCACATCATCAAATTCACAATCAATCATCCAAAATGCATCAAAATTCATCAATGGGAGAAAACCCCAAAAACACCAATTAGGGAGAAAATCAAAACATGCAACAACGAAACCTAAGCTCTACCATACCCCATCATTAGGAAACCCATTATAGTGTTATAATCTCCCATTACATTAGATTTTTGGTCGGTTCTTAATTCCTACGATGAATCTTCTTGCCCTAGCTTCCTAGTGCTCTTCTCCTCTTCTCACTTCTACACTTCTCTTCTGTTTTTCACGTTCTGACTTTCTTCTCTCTATTATCACCTCTTATAATCCAATAATAATATAACTATCCCAATTCAATAATTATTTAATTATTATTATGAAATAATAATAATCCTAATAATATAATAATAATAGTAATAATTCATATTATACTACACACCCCCATGTCTCTACACATTTAGACATACACTCTTATAACCTCAACTCCCATTATTCTAAGACATCTCATCATCAATAAATGCATCATATCACATCACATTACATCACGTCATAAAATCTATTAACTCATACAAATACATCGCATAGACTAATTCGCCATAATTCATATATTCACCAATAATCACCAATATTCATACTAGACTAATTAAATAATTAAATCTAGATTTTTGGGGTGTTACACATGGATCCATACGCCATATTTTTAAGTCAAGAACTACTTGTTCCATCCATGGCCTACAAGCCGCATTAGGGAGGTTACCCTCCCGACTCATTTTATATGTAGGGGAATATGCATAGATAACTCCTGTGGGATGGATGTGTGTTACAACGGGCTCTGAGTCTATTATTATGAAGGGATCTTTAGTGGTGGTAGTCGTGTGAGTAGTTCATGAGTTATACCATTAAGGACTTTTTCTTGTTCAATGAAGCTCAGGGTGTTCCAAGAGTATACATCTAAATTAAGGTTTACATGAGACTCCTTCATACCTATCGTTTTTGGTAGGTGTTGCCTATTTTCAACCTTTGTGCATCGATGAGGATGTTACTCTATTAGCGGACGTCTGTAAGGTGTTAGTGACGTTCTGGGTGGTTGACGCTCTAGAAAGACAAATGTGAATTTTCTATGGATGTCACAAGTCAACCATTAGTTCTTATGAACCTGGGGTGTTCAATGCCGATCGAATTAGAGAAGCACATTAGGAAGTGATATATGAAAGAGCTCAATAAGGTCTTCATAGAGTATCTAAGATATGGATGCTACTAGGAATGGATGTAAGACCCTTTTGCACCAAATAAGAGATATCTTATCGGAGCCATGCGAAGGAGGTGAGGCATCATGAGTATGCATGCTTTATTACGCAGTAGTAGGCCAATTAAAGTCTTATATGAAAATCAATAGTTGGACGGTAAAGTCTGTTGCAATTGTTAAAGAATTCATAAGAGAATATTTACCGGTATCACACGTTGATAAGGAATCAGGGGTTAACACCACAAATATTTGAGAGTGTTGGATATCCAACCAGATTAAGGTATAATTATTATGGAGCTTGTTAACTCAGTGCAAGAAAGCGAAAGTTTCAGACTATGGGAAAATCCATGACCAAGCAGTTCAGGGTGGTGCATTGGAAGAGGTAAGTTGTAAAAAAGTTTGGAGTTATTCCAAGAATGCGAATATAAGGTTGATTAGACCAAAAAGGACTCGAGAAGTCACAAAAGAATGATAAATGTCAATAAGTATAAATTGGAAGTTCGAGTATGTCAAAAAGTTGTGCAATTTTGGCAAAGAGTTATAGCCATGCAAAATCAAGTATTAGCTAGGGTCGAAGATGTAAGAAATATTTTCATCCTTTATTCTGAAGAAATTCGAGGACGATTTTCAATTTAAGGGGGAGGGGATGAGATGCGATCGGGTGTGTTGGAAATTTAGTTCAATTCTCTACCACTTGGTGAATAAAACTTATGCTTGTAAGCCAAAAAACACTTGTGTAATGATTATAAGCTATCATGGATGCTTTATAACTTATAATATGACATGTATGCATTGAATGAACAATAATAGGTAAAATTATATGATAATGAATGCGATTAACCTAGGATCATAGCTAGGTAAGAATGAATAGTAAATATAAACTTAGGTTATAATGAATAACTTAGGTTGTAATACTCGATTGTGAAAGGTACCTCAGTGTGTACCCATTATCGAGTAGTCACTTGAGATGAATCATTCTATCTACGAGAGTTCTTGAATGGCATAAATGGTGAATGGTCTAGTCGTGAGTTAATGTACTTTATATGGAAACATGTTATGATAATGTGATTGATGAGTATAATCTTGTGGTGATTAATGAGTAAAACCACGTAGTGATTGTTGCGAATAAGGATGTATTTAGGAATAACCTTTATTTATGCTTGTCCCGAGTCATATTCTTATGTAAAGTAGTGACTGGGATACATGAACCATTAATTTGTAACCTTAAATTGGGTTAGAGTCCCATAGAGGAATGAACCTCAAAGTGGGTTAAAGTTCCATAGAGGAATGCATTCAAAGTGGGTTAGAGTCCCATAGAGGAATGAACCTTAAAGTGGATTAAAGTTCCATAGAGGAATGAACCAAAAAGCGGGTTAGAGTCATGTAGAAGAATGAATATCAAAATGGGTTAGAGTCGCGAAGAGGAATGAACCTCAAAATGGGTTAAAGTCTCATAAAGGAATAAACCTCAAAGTGGGTTAGAGTTCCATAGAGGAATGAACCTCAAAGAGGGTTAGAGTCCCATGGAGGAATGATCCTTAAAGTGGGTTAGAGTCCATAGACAAATAATCATTAAAATGGGTTAGAGTCTCATGGAGGAGCAAATTTCACAATGGAAAGATGAATCATTATATAGAGACTGTGACCCGTGTCTATAGTCTTAGATGTGGGATATGCCGGAATAACATACTGTGTTTGCATTCTCGAATAGTAATTTATTGAGTTATGCGAATGACTTGAGTTTGAGTATCGTATAGTAACCCTTTAGAGTCGAGTGGACTCATAAGATAGGAGAACCCACTGAGATTATTATCTCACCCCAATATATTGTTGAAATTCCAGACAACTCACGACAGCTAAAGGTAAAGCTAAACAAAGATGTTAAGAAGAATTATATATTTCAAGATTGTTTCTGCAGTATATGTCTTAATATTTTTTTAAGTACTCATGTATTCCATATGATATATTTTGAGTATCTTAAATATATATATATATATATATATATATATATATATATATATATATATATATATATATATATATATATATATATATATATATATATATATATATATATATATATATATATATATATATATATATATATATATATATATATATATATATATATATATATATATATATATATATATATATATATATATATATATATATATATATATATATATATATATATATATATATATATATATATATATATATATATATATATATATATATATATATATATATATATATATATATATATATATATATATATATATATATATATATATATATATATATTGTTGTTAGACACTTAATTGTATCAATACTAATTAATATTGTATATAATATAATTTTAGATTTATATTATACAGGGTATCACAATAAAGAATAATATTTAAAAATATCTAACTAAAATTTGTCTTAAACATAGTTTCGATTCTATTCCCAAATCAACATCATTATAATCAGTTAGGGTACCATATCTATGGTATTGTTAAATATTATTCTCACTACTCAATCAAATTGTCACTAACTCTGGTTAGAAGTGAAATTAGAGTTCTTATAATTCCCTTTCTATTTGAAAAGAAAGAACTAGAAGAGTACCTTCAAATGCATTATGCTAGCTACAATACAACCGGTTTAAGTTGTCTCAATTTCATCCTGGTCCTACTACAATTGGTACCCAAACTCAACACCAAGTTTCCATCCCATTTTTATTTCTCTTTCAATGCAATAATTAACTCACTCAACTCATTGTTTGGCTCCCATCACTTTTATACAACCCTGGCATCCATGTGAATTCAGTATGGACATGCATTCACATGATTATGGACCCCACAAGGTTCAGCTTTGCCACGTGTACCTTTTATCTACAATAACTGATAAACACTTTACTACTTAGCTCTTGACATATTGTGTCGAATTAAACAATGCCAGCCTAGCTAGATTTGGTGCATGCATATATAAAAATATGTGGACATTGTAAAATAAATAGATAGAGAATAAAAATTACAACGGGAGAGTTTGGGAAGCTTTTAAAGGGATGGTGGACCAGCACACATTTGCAACGAATCATAGGTGACCCTTTCAAAATCTTCTTTATCTTTAATAAATCAAAACCTTTGCGCGTCAAGAGAAAGTTTCATTTTCTAAGAAATGACTTTGGTCTTTGTATATTGTGATTTTTTTTTTTTTGGTTTTGTTTTTAAAAATAATTATTGTGACAATCGCCACACTAGTAACAAGGCAAATCAGAGATAAAGAGAGAGTCTCGTTGAACCTATCACTCAACAATCACCTCTTAACTTGTATGATACAGTGAACTTGAACATACAATCTGGATGAAAACACCTGAGCTTGTACCTTCCTGGATTTACCCGATCTACCTTAAAATCGAATGAGTTTAGCATGTGAAACTTTTTTATGGCTCGAATACAATCTTCTCTATTACGAAATTTGTCTTTCTCTTTTAAATTTTCATCCGACTGCATATACGGATTGAAAAAACATCAGATGACAGTTCATCACCGCCCATGTTGAAGTTTGTCATGTGTGGATGTGGTGTGTAGATCTCATTCGGAGGTATTCCAGGTATCCCATTATCTTCAGAATCATCGTTGACCATGTCGTCAAACTCTAACTCGTCATCTTCCCCTTCTTCGTCAACGACATCTACTTCTGCCTGTTCGTCTTCGAGAGGATCAACCACTTGTGACTGAGTTGATCGTGACAGTTGAGGCTCCCACAACATAATGTACAACTCAATCGAGTCTTACCCAGAATACTCATGACTAAAAAACATATTCTGAAGTTCATCATCATCTTGAACCTCTACCTTATAATATATTATTTGGTTCTTACAAAAAAAAAACGGATTTTGATAGAAAATTTGTCACGGGACTTCGTTCAAGTTTGACCTCCAATTATTTTTTGAAATACGAGAATTGGCTTTCCTGTTTAAACAAAATCAGATGTTCTCAATGTCTCTAACCAAAAACTCAGAGGTGGGACAAATGTACGTCTCACCATTGAAATCTGCACTGATAACATATTATGGTGTAGAGGTCATTATGTTTAAATGTTTGGAGGTGTGAGTGTTTGAGTGTTTGAGTGTCTGATTGTTTGAATGTTTGAGTGTTTGAGTGATTGAGTGTAGAGGCCTTTAGATACATGTAGGATTAAATGGGTTGCATTTAATTTGAACAATACAACAATAAGCAACCACTAATTTGCCAATTGAGATGGCGACACATTTCAATTTTATACTCATTCTCTAAGTCAAATGGCGTCTCCCTACATATTTAATCATCTTACATGCATGCAGAAAAGCCTGCCCCTAGTCTGCCCCCAAGCCTGCCACCTAGCCTGCAACCTACGCTGCCACTTATGCCACCACTAATTCGCCAATTGAGATGGCGACACCTTTCAATTTTGTACTTATTCTCCAAGTCAAATGACGCCTCCCTACATGTCCAATCATCTTACATGCATGCTGAAAAGTCTTCCCCTAGCCTGCCCCAAGCGTGCCACCTAGTCTGCCACATACGCAACCACATATGCTATAACTAGGCCTGTCCCACGCCAAGTTGAATGGCGCATGCTATCTAAATTGCATGTAGGCGCCATTTGACTTGGCGCATGAGTGACACGTATCATGCATGCAACCACCAACCACCTCATTAATTCACTCTCTGATACAATTTCGCCTATAAATACAATGCCTGATATACTTGTTTTGCATCAACAATCATCTCACTCTCTGATACAAACTCTTTCATTGTCTTTTACAATTTCAATTATGACTCTTCTCACAATGGACGATTCTCACAGAGGCACAAAGGACAATATTGCGACGTTTGTAAGTTTTTATAAATTCTCAAATATTCTTGTATTCTAATATATTTTTTATAAAATTATTATTGATTTAGTCATCTTATAGACTCTTACACTTTTTACTTTTTGAATTTAGGATACTAAAAAATTTAGAATTCGCTCACACAACTACATTTCTCCCGACCCGTTGATCGTGCCCTATCTCGAATATGCGGATTTTGGAAATGTTATAAAAATCATAAACTGCACGATTGATTCCAAGTTTATACTTACAATATTGAAAAGGTGGAGATCCGAGATGTAACAGCCCGAGCCTTCAGCGTTCCCGACACTATTACCTCATGATCTTCTCTACCCCCTCACTAGTAAAGTTTTTGCCTTTCGTGGGAATCGAACCCTGTACCCTGGGGTTCAAGTACATGCTCAATGCATTCCCACTACCAATTGAGCTATATAAAAAAGGCTCCCTTTTATGTAACATAAACGCCTTCAGCGTTCCCGACACTATTACCTCACGATCTTTTCTATCCCCCTCAGTAGTAGAGTTTTTTCCTTTCATGGGAATCGAACCCTGTACCCTGGGGTTCAAGTACATGCTGAATACATTCCCACTACCAATTGAGCTATGTAACACCAGTAATTTAATTAATTATTTAATTAAATTATTTTTGGAATAATTGTGAAGATATGTTGTGATTAATTGGATTTAATTATTTTATTAAGTGGAGAAATAATATTAGAAGAATGATATTGTTTGATGTGGGCTTGTTCTTAAGGAATAGTAGTAATAAGGGGTGTATTAGTTTAAGCCCAATAAAGAGTTAAGAGAATAATAGGTTATTTTATTATTGTTAGAAAGAATAGAAAGAAGAAGCAGTAAGAAGAATAAGGGTTAGAGGAAGAACGTGAAAGCTGTTGGAAAAAGAGGAAAGCGGCAAAACGGGAATTCAACCAGAAGTTATAGACCGACTTTCAATCCAAGGTAAGGGTAGGGTTCTAACTCTATAATTGGATTCATGATAATTGGTATGTGGGGTTAGAAGTGAAATGTTTTTTTGTTCATGATTGAATTATATATGATGTTGTATGATGGAAATTGATAAATTATAGATGAATAATGACGTCCCGATGATGTTTATTTGATGTAGGATTTTAGGATAACTTTAAGTGATGATTATCCATGATTAGATTAAGTTTTTGGGGCTTAAAGTATGGAACCCGTAGTGAAAACGCAGAGAAAATTGCAAAAATTCCCATGACAGAATAGTATGTGTCGACCCCAAATGGTATGTGTCGATACATGAACGATGTTAGACTCAGGATGAGTCGACACAAAGAGGTCTTGCATCGATACATGAGGACTTGTAGACTCAGGATGAGTCGATACATAGGAGCATGTGTCGATACATGCTGGGAGGTAGACTCAGTATGAGTCGATACAAGAGAGGATGTGTCGACTCATTTTGCAAGTTCAGTGCAGTACGCGTCGATCCAAGGAGTTATGCATTGATCCATGTTGTCTGGTTTTTGGCAGAATCGTTTAGAAAAGGCTTTAACTTGAGCTTTCGGACTCTATTTGAGGTGTCGTTCGAAGCGTTGAATAGCTAACGCTACGAGCTTCATCCTTATTAATTAAAATTAGGAATATGAAGGATAACCATAAGATTTGAATTAGTTTCCGTGTAGATTTCTATGTTGGTTTTTATGCAGAATGATGAGGATAATATGCTTATAGGCTACTGTTTAATTTGTAACAGTAGGATTAATAATAATAATGATATAATATTACATAATGGTAGCATGTAGAGATTTGGTGATTTAGAAGTAAGCCTTAGTTGATTAACTAATTATACGCAATATCTTGTATAGGCCTATGGCCAACATTGTGAAATTGATGAGTGTTGTTGTATTACTGTACGACTGAGTTGTTAATGAGATGATGTTAATGAGAGTTTGTTTTGATAAATTATGATGTATGAATGATGTTTGATGAAGAGATGATGAGATGATTTTAAGATGTAGGCCTTTGGCCAACGATGATGTTGTATTGAGATGTTGTCAATTATGGTGTTGTCATTACATTCATGATTGTGTCGCATATATTGCATTTTAAGATGGAGCTTATGCTCGTTGAGATGGTCTGTATTGGCGAATATTGAGATGAAGGCTTATGCCTTGTTGATGCCTCTATTAATTGGTAATTTTTGAGATGGGAGTTCTGCTCCAATGGTACCACATGCATTTGCATAGTATTGAATTGCATTATATGATTGCATAAAGACATTGTGTTTTGATGTTGTGAATGTGTATTATTGTTGTGATTATTATTGATTACGAGATGAGGAGTGGTGATGTTATGTGATCTAATTTAATATATCAATTATCATGCGCTTTATTATATTGTTAGATATCTCACCCCTTGTATTTTAATGTTACCCTTACATTGGTAACGTGCATGTAATTAAAAGTGAAGGTTGTATACCTTCAGTAGTTCAAGTCGATGCCATTGCTCTGATATGTAACACTCGGGGGGATGAACGTTTATTGCTTTTGATTGTTGATTATTCAGTTGTTGAACTTTAATTTGATTATTATTAAATTGTGTTGTTTTGAAGTTGTTGTAACGATGATGAAGATGTTATTAAGAATTCCGTTGCGTGGATGTTTAAATTGTTGAATTATTTAATTAAAGTATTATGCTGATGGTTCATCCGGAGTTTTAAAGTGTTACATATCCACGATGAATGCAATAGTTTTGAATGATGAATTTGTGGCATCCTGATTTGTTTGCATAAATGATTTTATAACTCTATTTATGTATATAATTTCCAGGTAGAATTTGGGTGTTACAAAGTTGGTTTCAGAGATAAAGGTTGGTCTGACCTTGTCATCGAGTCGTAGTTGTCTAACAATCGAGTATTGTTAATTTGAGTTCTAACCGTTGTTTATGTTGTAGTGATAAGTTGAGATGGCTGGATGGAATGATGCTGCACTTGCTGCTGCTTTGGAAGCAATAGCTCATGCGATGGAGAATCAACTGAATGCTAACGGGAATGCTGGATCTCGTAGTTTGACAAATTTCTAGAGAGGGAATCCACCTACGTTTAAGGGAAAGTATGATCCTGACGGAGCGTTGGACTGGTTGAAAGAGATTGAGAGAATCTTCCGTGTGATGGACTGCACTCCAGCGCAGAAGGTTCGATATGGTACTCATATGCTAGCAGTCGAAGCTGATGACTGGTGGTTAGAGACCTGTCACAGATTGGAAGCTGTAGGTGAGATGTCACTTGGGCTATGTTCCGTAGGGAATTCTTCAGGAAGTACTTTCCTGAAGACGTCTGTGGTAAGAAGGAGATTGAGTTTGTTGAGATGAAATAAGGGAGTATGTCGGTTGTTGAGTATGCTACCAAGTTTGCTGAGTTGGCTAAGTTTTATCCGCACTATGCTGAGGCAGATGCTGAGTTTTCGAAGTGTATTAAGTTTGAGAACGGGTTGCGCCCGGAGATCAAGAAGGAAGTTGGATAACAGAAGATCTGTGTCTTTGTTGATTTGATTGATAGTTGCAGGATTTATGAGGAGGATAATAATTCTCATTACAAGATTATCAGTGAGAAAAGGGGTAAGCACCAACAGAATCGTGGTAAGCCTTATGATGCCCCAGCTAGTAAAGGTAAACAAAGAGTTGCTCATGGTCAGAGGACTAGTGGGGGAGATGCTCATGCTAGTGTGGTTTGTTTTAAGTGTGGTAAACCTGGGCATAAGAGTAATGTGTGTACTACTGAAGTGAAGAGGTGTTTCCGTTGTGGTAAGAACGAACATGTTGTATCTGAGTGTGAACATAAGGACGTGATTTGTTTCAATTGTAGAGAAGAAGGGTACATTGGTAGGCAGTGTCAGAAACCAAAGAGGGCGCAAACAAGTGGTAAAGTGTTCGCTTTGGTTGGGGATCAGACAGTTGTGGAGGACAGACTTATCAGAGGTACATGTTTCATTAATAGTACTCCTTTAATTACTATTATTGATACCGATGCTACTCATTGTTTTATTGCTGCTGATTATGTTGAAATATTGGGTCTTGTGTTGTCTTCATTGAATGGACAAATGGTCGTCGATACTCCAGCCAAGGGGTCGGTGACTACTTCTTTTGTGTGTGTTAAGTGTCTTTTGTCGATCTTCGACAGAGACTTTGTTGTTGATTTGGTTTGTTTACCGTTAAGATGTTTGGATGTAATTTAGGGTATGAACTGGTTAGAGAATAACTATGTTCATATTAACTGTTATGACAAGTCTGTGAGCTTTTCTACTCTTGAAGAAGAGGAAGGTAGTCTGTTGTCTGCTAAACAGTTGAGGAAGTTGATGCAAGAAGAAGCCCAGATGTTCTCGTTGATAGCGTCGCTATCTGTAGAGACTCAAGCTATAATTTAGTAATTGTAGGTGGTGAGTGAATTTTCTGAAGTTTTCCCTGATGAGATTCTTGATGTACCGCCGGAGAGGGAAGTTGAGTTTGCAATTGATCTTGTACCTGGTACCAGACCTGTGTCTATGGCACCATACAGGATGTCTGCATCTGAATTTTCAGAGTTAAAGAAGAAATTAGAGGAGTTACTTGAGAAGAAGTTTGTAAGACCAAGTATATCACCGTGGGAAGCTCCAGTGCTGTTAGTAAAGAAGAAAGATGGAAGTATGAGGCTTTGTGTTGATTATAGACAGTTTAATAAATTTACGATTAAGAACAAGTATCCTCTTCCAAGAATGGATAACTTTATGGACCAATTGGTGGATTCTCGTGTGTTTAGTAAGATTGATTTGAGGTCGGGTTACCATCAGATTAAAGTGAAGGATGAAGATATCTAGAAGACAGCTTTCAGAATGTGTTATGGACATTATGAGTATTCGGTGATGCCTTTCGGTGTTACTAATGCGCCAGAAGTATTCATGGAATATATGAATCGTATCTTTCATACTTATTTGGATCGTTTCGTAGTGGTGTTCATTGATGATATTTTGATTTACTCTAAGTCAGCAGAAGAGCATGCTGAACACTTAAGAGTAGTATTGCAAGTTTTGAAAGAGAAGAAGTTGTATGCAAAGCTGTCCAAGTGTGAGTTTTGGTTAAAGGAGGTTAGTTTTCTTGGTCATGTGATTTCAGGTAGTGGAATTGCTGTAGATCCATCGAAGGTTGATGCTATGTTGCAATGGGAGACTCCGAAGTCAGCTACTGAGATTAGAAGCTTCTTGGGATTGGCTGGTTATTATAGAAGGTTTATCGAAGGTTTTTCTAAGTTGGCACTTCCGTTGACTAAGTTGACTTGTAAAGGTAGATCTTTTGTATGGGATGTTCAGTGTGAAGAAAGTTTTACAGAATTGAAGAAGAGGTTGATGTCGGCTCCGATTTTGACGTTGCCTAATCCAGGAGAACCTTTTGTGGTATATTGTGATGCTTCTAAGATGGGTTTAGGAGGTGTGCTTATGCAGAATGGTAAGGTGGTTGCTTATGCGTCAAGGCAGTTGAGGACTCATGAGAAGAACTATCCTACGCATGATTTAGAGCTTGCTGCAGTTGTCTTTATGTTGAAGATTTAGAGGCATTATCTTAATGGTTCTAGATTTGAAGTGTTTAATGACCATAAGAGCTTAAAGTATTTATTCGATCAGAAGGAGTTGAATATGAGGCAACGAAGATGGTTGGATTTGTTAAAAGATTATGATTTCAGTTTGAATTATCATCCAGGAAAGGCGAATGTGGTAGCTGATGCGTTGAGTTGAAAGACTTTACATATGTCAGCAATGATGGTTAAAGAGTTGGAATTGGTTGAGCAGTTCAGAGATATGAGCTTAGTTTGAAAGGTTACTCCGCGAAGTGTTATGTTGGGTATGTTGAAGATTAATAATGAATTTCTAGAAAGTATCAGAGAAGCTCAGAAGTTGGATGTGAAACTGGTAGATTTGATGGTTAGAATCGATCAGTCTGAGGATATTGATTTTAAGCTAGATACGCAAGGTGTGTTAAGATTTCGTGACCGGATTTGTATTCCTGATGATGCTGAGATGAAGAAAGTGATACTTGAAGAGAGTCATAGAAGTAAATTGAGTATTCATCCAGGAGCTACAAAGATGTATCAAGATTTGAAAGGTTTGTTTTGGTGGCCTGGAATGAAGAGTGGTGTGGCTCGGTTTGTGTATGCATGTTTGACTTGTCACAAGTCGAAAGTTGAACATCAGAAGCCTGCAGGGTTGATGCATCCGTTAGAAGTTCCAGAATGGAAATGGGATAGCATTTCAATGGACTTTGTGACAGGGTTACCTAATACTATAAGAGGACATGATTCAATTTGGGTGATTATTGATAGGCTTACGAAGTCGGCTTATTTTGTTCCTATTAACATCAGTTTTCCAGTGTCGAAGTTGGCTGAGATTTACACTAGTGTGATTGTGAAGCCGCATGGTGTTCCTTTGTGCATTGTGTCAGATAGAGATCCAAGATTTACTTCTGATTTTTGGAAGAGTTTGCAAGAAGCGTTGGGTTCTAAGTTGAGGTTGAGTTCAGCGTATCATCCTCAGGCAGATGGTCAGACTGAACGGACGTTTCGATCGTTGGAAGACTTGTTGAGAGCATGTGTTCTTGAGCAGGAAGGTTCGTGGGATACTTATCTTTCGTTGATAGAGTTCACTTATAATAACAATTACCATTATAGTATTGGGATGGCACCTTTTGAAGCGTTCTATGGTCGAAGATGTAGAACTCCTTTATGTTGGCATGAACCTGGTGAAAGTGTAGTACTTGGACCTGAACTTGTTCGTGAGACTACTGAGAAGGTGAAGTTAATTCGAGAAAAGATGAAAGCTTCCCAAAGTAGACAGAAGAGTTATCATGACAAGCGACGAAAAGATTTAGAATTTCAAGCTGGTGATCATGTGTTTTTGAGAGTTACACCTGTGACTGGTGTTGGGCGAGCATTGAAGTCTAAGAAGCTCACTTCTCGTTTTATTAGAACGTATCAGATTTCAGAGAGAGTGGGGAATGTTGCTTATAGAGTGGATTTACCGCCTAATCTTTCGAATTCGCATGATGTGTTTCATGTGTCACAACTCCGGAAGTATATTTCAGATCCATCTCATGTGATTCATATGGATGATGTGCAAGTACGTGATAATCTTACGGTGGATACGATGCCTATACGAATCATGGATCGTGAAACTAAGACTCTGAGGGGCAAATAGATTTCTTTGGTTTGCCGGAGAAAACATGACTTAGGAGTTGGAGAGCAAGATGCGAGACTCCTACCCTGAGTTGTTTGATTGAGGTAAATTTTCAAGGACGAAAATATTCTAAGTGGGGGAGAGTTGTAACGCCCGTAATTTAATTAATTATTTAATTAAATTATTTTTGGAATAATTGTGAAGATGTGTTGTGATTAATTGGATTTAATTATTTTATTAAGTGGAGAAATAATATTAGAAGAATGATATTGTTTGATGTGGGGTTGTTCTTAGGTAATAGTAGTAATAAGGGGGTGTATTAGTTTAAGCCCAATAAGGAGTTAAGAGAATAATATGTTATTTTATTATTGTTAGAAAGAATAGAAAGAAGAAGCAGTAAGAAGAATAAGGGTTAGAGGAAGAACGTGAAAGCTGTTGGAAAAAGAGGAAAGCGACAGAGTGGGAATTCAATCGAAAGTTATAGAGCGACCTTCAATCCAAGGTAAGGGTGGGGTTCTGACTCTATAATTGAGTTCATGATAATTGGTATGTGGGGTTAGAAGTGAAATGTTATTTTGTTCATGATTGAATTATATATGATGTTGTATGATGGAAATTGATGAATTATAGATGAATAATGATGTCCCGATGATGTTTATTTGATGTAGGATTATAGGATAACTTTAAGTGATGATTATCCATGATTAGATTAAGTTTTTAGGGCTTAAAGTATGGAACCCGTAGTGAAAACGCAGAGAAAATTGCAGAAATTTCCCATGACAGAATAGTATGTGTCGACCCCAAATGGTATGTGTCGATACATGAACGATGTTAGACTCAGGATGAGTCGACACAACGAGGTCTTGCATCGATACATGAGGACTTGTAGACTCAGGATGAGTCGATACATATGAGCATGTGTCGATACATGCTGGGAGGTAGACTCAGTATGAGTTGATACAAGAGAGGATGTGTCGACTCATTTTGCGAGTTCAGTGCAGTACGCGTCGATCCAAGGAGTTATGCATCGATCCATGTTGTCTGGTTTTTTGCAGAATCGTTTAGAAAAGGCTGTAACTTGAGCTTTCGGACTCCGTTTGAGGTGTCGTTCGAAGCGTTGAATAGATAACGCTATGAGCTTCATCCTCATTGATTAAAATTAGGAATATGAAGGATAACCATAATATTTGAATTAGTTTCTGTGTAGATTTCTATGTTGGTTTTTATGCAGAATGATGAGGATAATATGCTTATAGGCTGCTGTTGGATTTGTAACAATAGGATTAATAATAATAATGATGTAATATTACATAATGGTAGCATGTAGAGATTTGGTGATTTAGAAGTAAGCCTTAGTTGATTAACTAATTATAGGCAATATCTTGTATAGGCCTATGACCAACGTTGTGAAATTTATGAGTGTTGTTGTATTACTGTACGACTGAGTTGTTAATGAGATGATGTTAATGAGAGTTTGTTTTGATAAATTATGATGTATGAATGATGTTTGATGAAGAGATGATTAGATTCTTTTAAGATGTAGGCCTTTGGCCAACGAGGATGTTGTATTGAGATGTTGTCAATTATGGTGTTATCATTACATTCATGATTGTGTCGCATACATTGCATTTTGAGATGGAGCTTATGCTCGTTGAGATGACCTGTATTGGCGAATATTGAGATGAAGGCTTATGCCTTGTTGATGCCTCTATTAATTGGTAATTTTTGAGATGGGAGTTCTGCTCCAATGGTACCACATGCATTTGCATAGTATTGAGTCACATTATATGATTGCATAAAGACGTTGTGTTTTGATATTGTGAATGTGTATTATTGTTGTGATTATTGTTGATTACGAGATGAGGAGTGGTGATGTTATGTGATCTAATTTAATATATTAATTATCATGCGCTTTATTATATTGTTAGATATCTCACCCCTTGTATTTTAATGTTGCCCTTACATTGGTAATGTGCAGGTAATTGAAAGTGAAGGTTGTATACCTTCAGTAGTTCAAGTCGATGTCATTGCTCTGATATGTAACACTCGGGGGGATGAACGTTTATTGCTTTTGATTGTTGATTATTCAGTTGTTGAACTTTAAGTTGATTATTTTTAAATTGTGTTGTTTTGAAGTTGGTTTAACGATGATGAAGATGTTATTAAGAATTCCGTTGCGTGGATGTTTAAATTGTTGAATTATTTAATTAAAGTATTATGCTGATGGTTCATCCGGAGTTTTAAAGTGTTACGTATCCACGATGAGTGCAATGAGTTTTGAATGATGAATTTGTGGCATCCTGATTTGTTTGCATGAATGATTTCATAACTCTGATTTATGTATATAATTGCCGGGTAGAATTGGGGTGTTACACGAGACACACACATTTCATCTACCAATAGGTGAATGTACCGTCATACTAGAGGACATGTACATGTTATTGGGTCTCCCTATCGATGGTAATGCAGTTAATGGGTCGGTTCAACAACCCAATTCTCCATGCGAGGAATTATTGGGCAAAGATATGGTAGAAGGTAGTCGTGCTAGAGGCCAATGTATATTACTAATTGAACTCAAAAAACATTATGCGACTCTTGAGTTGAATGAAAATTCGTATGAGTTAGCAAGAGTAATAAAAGCTAGAAATTATATGATGATACTATTTGGAAGCTTGTTATTTCCCGAAAGTACAAGGAATAATGTAAATTTTATGTATTTAAGTTTGCTTAGGAACTTTGAAAAAACAAGAAAGTATAGTTGGGGTTCTGCTGTTTTAGCCCATCTATACAGTTCTTTGTGTAAAAATGCAACAAAGGACAAATGTAATTTTTATGGATGCGCTTTCTTACTCCAAGCCTGAGGTTGGTGGAGAATGGAGTCTCTAAACCCCGTCAACAACAACACATTCATTTTCTCGTACACAACAAACTAAGTCAAGAACTTAAATCATTTATTATTCATCCTTTCACGAAATATATGTTTAAAATAAACTATTTTACAATTCCTTTAGATACTGCGTGACATGTATGTATTACAGCAAGAATCCAAGATTCAATGTCGCTTTATATCGTAATCTATTGGATCATCTTGGCCCGGATGATGTACGTCGTACCTTTGAACTTTTCTACTTTTAAATTATTTTTTATTACGTTTTCATTATGCTGATTTAATTTTATCCACGGTTTATCTGGAGACCATATTTGGGTTTGGACCATGAACCAAACCCCGAGGATGCAACAATTTGGACTGCAAAGACTACAATCATAATGTTCAACGTTGTGGAGATGCACCACAACGACCTTGTCAAGATGCAGTTCGGAATGCATCAAGAGATACCATGTGATCCAACTTGTTTGTCTCCCTGGCGTCTCAAAAGGGTCGATGCCTAATGGGGTCTTACTAATTGGAAAGATTTTTCTCCAGAATGGTGTAAGATGTGGCATAGGTGTCACCAACATGTCTTGCAATTCCCTGTTTTCCTCAACCAGAATAATATGCGACACACGGGTCAATATTTTGCTTGGTACATATATGTTAGTAACCCAGAAATGCACATGTCTCATCCAAGATATTTGGTTGACCCACGAACACAATGGGCACAGACCTCAAATCCCCAACAACAAACCCAACGCACATCAACCTCCCACCAACCACCTCAGTGATACAAATCCACAACCACCAAACCACAATCACCACCTCAATACGAATACACCCATACGCCTCACACCCAACCACAATCACAACCTCAATACCAATGCCCTCATATGCCTCACACCCAACCCCAATCTCAATCGCAATACCAATACACCCACATGCCCCACACATAATTCCAGTCTTCTCCATATCCCAATGTGGGCCCCTCGTCATCTCACCTTAGCACTGATCTTGGATTTACCGAAGAATATAATCCAACTGACCCAACTGACCCAACTTACCATCAACCACCACATCACCATAGCATCCAACAGTCGCAATACCAAACACTCCAAGATTCATTTCCTTTTTACCCCTTACTCAGACGACCAGTGCTATAGACCATCCATGGAACCCCACCCCCCACCAAGACGACCAAACTTTAAGAGCATGGGTAAGCGACTGTACCAAAGCGGATCTTTCAGATATGGTGATCTGATAGATTTCATAGATTCTGAACGCATTCATTTCGCTGGGCCATCGATCCAACCGCAGTAAGAAATTGACAAAACCCACCACGAGATAGGAAAGGATGCGGATGCGGAACCACATGTCGTTACCGAGTTCTGGGGGACCACGAATTAATTTGTATGGTTTTTTTCCATTATGTAATCGTTTTTTATTAATGAAAAGTCGAAGTTTCGTGAAGATATATCATTTACCTATTGTCTCGCATTTAAAATAGAAAGCAATAAAAATTGCACATCAATTACACCTAGACGCCATCTGAGATGGCTTAGGGAAAACATGTTACACCTAGGCGCCATCTCACTTGGCGCCTCCTCCTTAATTTTAGGTGTATGTGCCAACTCAGTTGGCTCCTCCATTACGAAATTTTCTAAAACATGGTTATTTGTATAATTTTCTCCGAAACATGATTATTTACATTTTTTTTCAATACTTGATTATTGCTAAAAAAATTCTAGATTTTAATATAAGAAATAAAAATGATAATATTTTGTTAGGGGAAATCCAACATGATGCACAACAGACCAATTTTGCTAGGGGTAACCCTTTACAATACACGACAGTCAAATTCTGTTAGGGATTATCCCTCGCAACGTATAACATGTCAAGTTCCATTGCACTAAGTCATTCACTTTCTCAATTTGATAATTTTTTTCCCAAATAAAATAAAATGTTCTATTAATTATGTTAGGGGTAACCCCTCATAACGATTTATTTCAAAATTTAAATTTCTTAATTGTCCGAGGCTACCCCTTGCCAATACATAATTAAAATTCTAAATTTTTTCATCTTAAATTTGTTAGGGGTTATTCCTCATAAATATTTTTTCTATATCTTTCATTGCGAAGGGTTTAACACAGGGCTACGTCATTTTTCTTGTAGTGTGCTATATGTATATGCAACATGATAAAAAATATTACAAGGATTATTCTTTAAAAAAAATTGAAGAATTAAAAGTGAAATTTGAAATATTTAGAGGTATCAAAAACAGATTTAGTGCTTAATAATTATATATTAAAATTATTGTATCTATATAATCAAAGAAGAAAAGAAGTAATCTTTTATCAACTATTGTTGCAGGCTTGAAAGTAGAGTAGAAATAAGAAGAGTGAGAGAGTGAGATGGACCTCCGTATCTTTTGCGAAGAATCCTGAAAAGCGCAATGTAGCAAGAATACCTTTATTATTAAAAAATGAAGGATACAACAAGATAAAGACATGCATTATTAAATTTGTAAGCTAAAATGAATATCTCATGTGTTCTATGTTTTAACTAGAATGAAAAATGAAACCAGAAAATGACAAAATTGACACTGTAGATTCATATACAAGAGTTGAAGTGTCCAATGAGTTGTACATAATATGTATGCTTGTATGCCTTTGTCATCATGGAAATAGTCAAGAATATGTTGTCTTTTGAAGAATGGATAATGACTTAGCTTGTGCATGTATGTACAAACGTGTGCTTGTTTTGTGATTAGACAATTGATAAATAGAGGTATTGACTATCATAAATACACATCGCCATCATTGGTGTATTATTAATTTCATTGATATTAAGCAAATCACTAGAGATATCAAATCCAAGTGGTTGAGTTGAAACACTTCAAGAAATTGGATGGATTTTAAAAGGAAAATTTATTGATAATTATAGAGCTACTAATTGAATTGTAACAGAAGAGAATCAAACATAAGAAATAGTCCCAAACAAGATCGAACCAAGTCACAAAAGAACACATTAGATAAAACCAGGGCCCAATACACAGTCAATAATTCAGAAAAGGCATATATCAATAATTGGATTACAATTTTTTTTCCTTATTTGGGCTTATATATCATTTTCAAGTTGCATAACAATGTTGTTACTTTTGTAATTACCTCACTCGTCTTTTACGTTGGTTATATTATATGTTTGGATATTTCGTATGCTCGATTATTTGTGAAATTGATTCATTCTGTTCATAAATCACTACAAGAATATATGTCCCCAGCGACATATATTAGCGACGTGCTTATCACGTGGGTAGTAGCGACGTGATAACCATGTCGCTAATATATTTTAATGACATTTAATACAAATTTGTGAACGTTTTTCAGGGGGAAATTTGAATTTTGGTAGCGACGTGATAGCCACGTCGCTATATTTTTGGGGAGAAAATAAATTGTTAGAAATTTAGGGTGTGATAATCCTGGATAACTTCGATGAATCGTGTTCGTACACTTTCCGAACAAAGTATTTCGACCCTATTCTTGTCTGGGTTCACGAAATCTTTGTGGGGATAATTCTCGAAGAAATTCTGTTTCCGACAAAAGAAACGAATTGTAATTATAGAGAGAAGGATGCGTTTTTCTGTATACGAGACCGAGGCCGAACGACTCCTTATATAGGAGAACAGTAATTGAAAACGAAGAGACACATTTGTTCGAAACGAATATGTCCGTTGAGAAACAGTTATGTCCGTTGGGGAACAGCTATGTCCGTTGGGGAACAGTTATGTCCGTTGGGGAAAGGATTCAAAATTTTTGCACGGGGCGCTGCCCCGCACCCTGCCAGGGGCTTCGCCCCTTGGAACCCCAACGGGGCGCTGCCCCGCACCCCGCCAGGGGCTTCGCCCCTTGGAACCCCGTTTCAATTATTCGTATTCAATTAAGCATTGGCTCGACGAGCGTGCACTCTGCACTTCCCTAACTCGTCTCCGAACTTAACGCATAATTGCATCGGCCTTTAGAAATCACATTACTACTAAAATACATTGGTGATACAAAATCGCCAACATAAATTTCGCTGATGACAGAGTTGCAGGGTTGGAGAGAGAATAATATTTATGTTTAGTTTGTAGCGACGTGATTATCACGTGGCAACGTTGCGACGTGACAGTCACGTCGCTACTAGAAGTTACATGTTCAAAATTTTCATTTTTACAGAAGCGTGCTTTCTTCTTCCTTGCTCCTCTCAAACACATTTTTACAGCATCTTCCTCACAAACCCATAATTCTTCCTCTCAAACCCAATTTCCCGAATCAAATTTCCTCCATCCCAATTTGTTGAAGAAAAAAAAGGTATTCATATTTTGATAAATGTTTATTTCGTTTGTTCATTATTTATTATACTGGAATGAAATATTAAAAATGGTATTTGTTCGTTTGTTCATTATTATTTGTAGAGAAATTTGAAGAACACCAAGAACTATTCAAGAAGACGCAAATTTATTGAAGAAATTATATAGAGGTATTTATGCATTTTTTTTTAGATTTTATATGTATTATATAGATTAGATTTGTATATGTATTTTGTGGTTAGGAAGTATATATGTATTTTGTTAGTAGTATATATGTACTGATAATAAAAAATTTTAGAAAACGTAAAATTAAAATTTTTTTTTTTATAGATGTATATATATATATATATGTTAACAAATATACTTGTTCAGATTGCATATTTTTTAATAACATATTTAATATATTTTTTAAAAAATTTTAGAAAACATAAATTTAATAACATATTTAATAACATATTTTTTATAGATGTATATTATATTTATTATAATAGTTTTATTTTTTTATTTATATGTTTAAGATATGGAAAAAAAATTATATATTAAAATAAGAATTTATAAAAAACATAATTAAAAAAAGAATATATATATATTATATTATTATTTTAATATTATTGTTATATATATAATAAAAAGTATATATGTTACATTATTTGTTTTCTAATATTATTGTTGTATATATAATAAAAAGTAAATATGTTATATTATTGTTTTTTGATATTATTGTTATGTAATAAAAAATTATATATTTTACATTTGAATATTTATTTATATGTTAGTATATATATAAAAAAGCAAAATTTATATTTTTAAGAATAGTATTAAATAGTTTAAGAATAATATTATTAAGTTGATTAATATTTCTAATGAAAAAGACAATGATTGTATAAATGTGCAGTATGGAATATTATCGGTATTATCGCAGTTGGATGTACGATAGAACATATTCAGGAAGAAGTGGACTTAAACCCAATTTTATAGTAGGAGTTGATGGGTTTATTAAGTGGGCGTTTGCTCAGGATTGTTGTCGAAGCGAAGGAGGGGTTAGATGTCCCTGTCTTAAGTGTGAATGTAGACCAATAATTAGTGACCCAGAGGAAGTAACACGTCATCTGCATAGAAGGGGATTCATTGAAAATTATTGGGTTTGGACGTATAATGGTGAAGAACTACCGGTTAATGTACCAGAGACTAGCAACACGCATGCTTCAAGTAGTCGACCGGTTATGGAGTATGAGGAGAACTTTAATTTGATCGGTGACATGGTTGAGGATGCTTTTGGTGTGAACGTGACATATGATGAACCTGAAGATTTTGACGGGGAAGAGTTGCCGAATGAGGAAGCGCAAAGATTTTATCAATTATTGAACGAGATGAATACGCCGTTGTTTGAGGGGTCGTCAGACTCGAAGCTATCAATGTGTGTGAGATTATTGGCCGCCAAGTCAAATTGGAATGTTTCTGATCAATGTCTGGAACATTTTGCAAAAATGATGTTGGACTCCACCGCTACGAAAGACAATTTGCCTACAAGTTATTATGATGCAAAGAAGTGGGTGTCGAAGTTGGGTTTAAAAGTAAGAAAGATTGACTGTTGCATTAACGGTTGCATGTTGTTTTATGACAATGAGTTTGGTACTCAAGATGGATCGTTAGAGGAGTGTAAGTTTTGTAATAGTCCAAGATATCAAGTTCGCAGTAGAGCCGTTAACAGCAAGCAAAAGCGTGTAGCAGTAAATCCATGTTTTATCTTCCTATAATACCAAGGTTAAAAAGAATGTTTGCTTCAATGCACAGTGCAAGTCAAATGACATGGCATCATACAAACCAAACAAGTTCTGGCACTATGCGACATCCATCTGATGGTGAGGCATGGAAGCACTTTGATCGGACACATCCAGATTTTGCTGCAGAACCTAGAAATGTCAGGCTTGGATTATGCTCTGATGGATTTGCCCCATACGTGCAAGCGTCAGGAAGTGCGTATTCTTGTTGGCCAGTTATTGTAACACCTTACAACCTCCCTCCTGAGATGTGCATGACAAAACCATACATGTTTTTGACGTGTGTTATTCCAGGCCCGCACAGTCCAAAAGCCGGAATTGATGTGTACTTACAACCTTTAATTGATGATTTGAAGAAGATGTGGATTGGAGAATGGACTTATGATATATCCCGTAAACAGAACTTCACATTACGAGCTGCCTTGATGTGGACCGTTAATGACTTTCCAACATATGGCATGTTGTCTGGTTGGGGTACGCATGGAAAAATGGGTTGTCCGCATTGCATGGGATACACCAAAGCATTTACGTTGGATAAAGGTGGGAAAAGCTCATGGTTTGACTGTCACCGCAGATTCCTACCAGCAAATCATCCGTATAGAAGAAACAAGACAAATTTTAAAAAAGATGTACGAGAGAAAGATTTGCCTCCGCCTCGATTGCCACCAGGGGTTATATGGAACCAAGTATGTGAACTACCAAAATTTACAGATACTGGGAAAGCATGCCGAATTGAAGGATACGGCGTCACCCACAATTGGACAAAAAGAAGTATATTTTGGGATCTTCCGTATTGGAAAGATAATTTGTTGCGCCATAATCTTGATGTTATGCATATTGAGAAGAATTTTTTTGATAATGTATTTAACACAGTGATGGATGTGACAGGAAAAACAAAAGATAATGAGAAGGCCAGACAAGACATGGGAATTTGGTGTAATCGAAGAGAGTTGGAGTTAAAGCCTCAACCGAATGGAAAATTATTAAAACCCAAGGCTTGTTTCAGTCTGACTTCCCAAGAAGCTAAAGCGGTTTGTCGATGGTTAAAAGAATTGAGAATGCCCGATGGGTATTCATCAAATTTAGCAAGGTGTGCTGACCCTAACACTGGAAAATTACATGGTATGAAAAGTCATGATTGTCACATTTTTATGGAACAGTTGCTACCAATTGCATTTGGATCGCTACCCAAACATGTTCTTGACCCACTAACTGAAATTAGTCAATTTTTTAGAGATATTTGTGCGTCAGCTTTAAAAGTGGAAGACATCATTAAGTTGGACCAAAACATTGCACTCATTCTTTGTAAGTTGGAACAAGTATTTCCGCCTGGTTTCTTTGACTCCATGGAACATTTACCTGTGCATCTTTCATATGAAGCTTATCTTGGTGGACCTGTTCAATATAGGTGGATGTATCCGTTTGAAAGGTTCATGGGTGATTCAAAGAGATCGGTAAAAAATAAAGCTAGAGTAGAAGGATCTATATGTGCACATTACTTGCATCGGGAAACATCACATTTTTGTAGTCAATATTTCAATCACTTGATGTTAACTCCTAGAATCATACGGAATCCTGTAAATGTCAATCAGAGGAGTCAATTCACCTTATCAGTCTTTGCGCTACCAGGTCGACCTTCTGGAAAGAAGGGTGTGCATTGGTTGACCCAAAAAGAAATGCAATCTGCACATGTCCATGTCTTGATCAACTGCGTTGAAGTTAAACCATATCTTGAGTGAGTTTACCAAAACTTTTTAAACTTATGGTGTGTGTATACCAAACTTATTAAACTTATTGTGTGTTTTTTGTAGGGAATTTAACAATGCCTATTTTCATAGTACCGGGGTACAGTCAACATCAGGTGTCATTCATGCTCAATTTCCCTCATGGTTCAAGCAAACATTGTCTAGCGTTCTTGCACTAACTCCAGAAATACTCCATTTGAGAAACTTTGCAGAAGGCCCTATCCAAAGCGCAAATGATTGGCACACATACTTCGTGAACGGATATAAATTTCACACTGAGGCATGGACCGAAGGGAAAAAAACCATAAATAGTGGTGTTTTTGTAAAAGGAGTTACAGATGGCGGTGAAGACGACTTCTATGGATTTGTTAAACATATCTACGAGTTGGTATACAATTACTTGGACACGGAAAATAAAGTTGTCTTGTTTTATTGTGAATGGTATGATCCAACTAGAGGCACAAAGATAGACAAGTCATATGGTTCTGTCGAGATTCAAATGAACCGGAGATACAAAGAATATGACCCTTTCATAATGTCACATATTGTTAGGCAAGTTTATTATGTTCCTTATCCTTCATTTGTAATACGTAAAAGAGGATGGTGTGTTGTAATAAAAACAAAACCGCTAGGTCATATTGAAACTGGAGATCTGGTGGAAGATGTTGCCTACCAAGTTGATGACGTTGAACAGATTAATGATGTGGTTGCAGCTGAAGACATTACAACTTTGTCCGATACAACTGTTGAGGGACTTCAAGTTGATGCGTCTATATTGTTGGTTGATAATAATGTGGATGAAGACAATGATGAAGAGTTTGAATCCGAGGACAATATTACATCGGATGATGAACATGATATGGATAACGAGCATGAAGATTTAGATTAATTAATCACTTAATGTAATATTAATGAATATCTATTGAACATGTATATATTGAATTTGTCAATGAATATATATTTATGTCAATGACTTTATTATCTTTGTTTATGAAAATATATATAACTAGGTAAAATGCCACCGAAGAATAAGGATACCGGTAAGAAGTCTCAGCGTCCGAGGGTAGTAACATGTGAGTCTCCTCACTCAGCCATGTGCCCACCCCCTCAGAGTCAGGTTGATCCTATGTCCCTGGCCAGTACTCAGGGTTTTGTCCCATTACTCTCCTCCCATACATTCCCGTCTGGGGTACCTGCATCTTTTGTGCCACCTGGAGGCCCCGGTTTCCTTTTCCCACAGACTCAGATGCCGTCTTCCTTCCAGCATGCGGGAGGATCTAGTTTCCCTTTCCCACCGACCCAGATGCCGTCATCCTTCCAGCAGGAGGGAGGATCTAGTGTTCCTTTCCCACAGACTCAGATGCCATCTTCCTTCCAGCATGCGGGAGGATCTAGTTTCCCTTTCCCACCGACCCAGGTGCCTTCATCTTTCCAGCAGACTGGTGTCCCCTCATCATTCCAGCAGATGGGGGGAGGACCCAGTTTTCCATTTATACAGACTGGCGTGCCTTCATCATTCCAGCAGACAGGGGGACCCACACATATGTATTCATCCTTCCAGCAGGCGGGAGGGTCCAGCACCCCACACTCCACACACATTGGAGGACCCAGCAGTCCACGTCCGACACAGGCTGCAGGATCCCGCGCCCCACGTCCTAGACGGACCGGAGGGTCACGCACCCCTCATCCCACACAGGCTGCAGGATCCAGCACCCCACGTCCTACACAGGCTGACGGTGATGCAGATGTCGTAGCTGATGATATAGATGGAGCTGATATTCATGAGAGATCAGATGATCCGAGTGAGATTCATGTCATTGACGGGAGGTTTTGGATTTGGCCCGAAGGAAGCAAGTAAGTTTCTTATATAAACTTTTATTTAAGTACATATTCATTTTAATATTTTGTATAAATTTATAATTAATATTGTTTATTCAAAATCTTGTTGTTTAGTTTCGCGCCGAGTCGGACGGCTGCCAAGGTTATTAATTATATAATCCAGCAGATGTATAAATCCTCTTGGAAGAACTTTGGCGAGGTTACAAATAAAGAAGAATGGTTTAAAAAATTTAAGGTATTGTTATTTATTTAAGTTGTAAATTTATTATATTTTTTTAGTATTGTTATTTAAGTCACATTTTAATGATAATTGCTTAACTTTTTATTTTAATGTCATACAACATTGCAGGAAAAATGTGTGTGGGATCCGTTGAATGAGAAAATTATGGAAAAAATCTATTATAGCAGAACTTCTAGAAGATTTTCTGATATAATGCGGCGGGTTAGGGAGAATTATGAGCTGCATGGTATCCGTCCTAACTGGATAGGCGTAGAGGTTTTTGGCGAACTTCGTACATATTGGGGTTCGCCAGAATTCAAGGCCAAATCCGAAAATTTTAAGAAGATGAGGGCATCCGAAAAGGGGGGATGTGTCAATACTATTGGAAGTATTAGCACTGCAGAGCATGTCCGGCGGATGGTAAATATTACTAATTTTTTAAGTTATATATATTTTTATTCATAATATTTTTTACTAATTATTTTTAACTTTATTGTTTAGACTAAGGAGATGGGGAGACCACCATTGATCATTGAGTTGATTACGAGGACTCGGACAAAGAAATCGGGAGGTTTTGTCGATGACCGCACCCAGAAAGCTTTTGTAAGTAATTAAACTTATGTTTTTTTTAAGTTAATAACAAAAATAGTGACGTTATTTCCACGTGGCAATCTATAAGTTGTGGCGTGATTATCATGTGGCAACTGATAAATTGCCAGGTGACTGATTTTCATGTGGCAACTGATACATTGCCACGGGAAACTCACGTGGCAATTCATAAGTTGATTTGTGAAAATCACATGACAAATTTTTAATATATTTGAATTTAGTATAATTTAATATATAAATGTTTTAATTTTTTTTAATTGTATTATTTAATGTATGTGTAGGATGATTATCAGACATTGCTAGCAAGTTTTCTGGAACACAATCCGCAATATAGGCCAGCAGAGGGGGAGCCGCTTAATGGGGATGTTGATTTCTATATTTGGAATGAGGTTGTTAATGGAAAAGGGCCTAATGGTTGCTTTTTTGCGGGAGGAAATTTGGCCGCCGGCTTGAGAGTTGGTGATCGTAATCTGTTTCAAAGACTTAGAGATGGAGAAGGGGGGTCACGTCAACCCAATCTGACTCAGGTTCAACTTGAAACAGTACGACAATTGGCGGCCAGTGAAGTGAGACGCGAAATGGAGGCCCAAATGACGACAATGAGGCAAGAGCAGGAGCGTCAGTTAGAGATCATGCGGAAGCGGCAATCTGATATGGAGGAGCAGATGAGACAGTTTATGCAAGGTGGTCGAAATCAAAATGTTCCTGATCATACACAGCCGGATGATGACGGACTTGATGACTTTGATCTTGATAATTATCCGGGTGAAGATGCCCCGTGAAAACATTTTTTTTATTTCGTTTTTATATTTGCATTTATGTAAGATATTTATTTTTATCATTTTAAATTATTAAATTATATAACATTTAATTATATGAATTTATTTTATAAAATTCTATTATTCGAAATATAAAATAAAATACTATTATTCTAATAATTTTAATATATAAATTTTATTATATAAATTTTATTATATAAATTTTAATATATAAATTTTATTATATAAATTTTATTATTTAAATTTTATTATATAAATTTTATTATTTAAATTTTATTACATTAATTAATTAATATAAAAAATAATTATTAACAATTTTTTAAAAAATAAAAAACGTCCCCTGTAGCGACGTGGGAATCATGTCACAAATTAGTGACATGATTCTCACGTCGCTAATAAAGCTGCTATTAACAAATATGTTGCGACGTGAATACCACGTCACAACTTTGTGACGTGGGAATCACGTCGCTACTTGCTTGCCACTGACTCCCCAGCGACATAAGTCACCACGTCGCTAATTTTGTTTTGCCACGTGATTTTGATGTTTGCCACGTGATTTTCACGTGGCAAATAAGCTTCTTTTTTGTAGTGAATTCAAACTGGTTTACTGTTTATTATTTTTTTACCGTCAATAATCATATGCATTTTGTAACTCTAGCATATTGCGATATCCCGACATAAGTAAAAGAAAGAACATGTAAAACTTGTTACTTCATATATTTTTGTAGACACCATGTGACTTCTGAGTGTTTACACAATTGATAATTTCTTTGATACTAGTCAGAAAGAGTCACAGTGGCTAACTTCTCTCACAGAAACGCGTATGTTTTTTTTCTCCGTTAAACTCTCCTTTTATACTCGTTCTTTTGTGTGATTCGATCTCAGAAAAAGAACTTAATTGTCGTTACTCACCATAATAAGTATTAATGTCCATAATAAATATTCATGTCTTTGGTCTGGTCCATAAATGACAATTACTGCATTCATGAACATGTATGGGATGTGTTGATGCCAAATGATAATTATCCATAAATACTTGCCTACTGACAGCTTGTCTAGGACAACCTTTGGCTTGCCTACTCCCTTTATTTGGCCTATTTTATTTTGATCATGACGGGTAATCTGACCTCGTAATTTCTCAGGATGAACACAACCACATATGCATGAAATCCAATGGGGTGAGATGCTTAAGGGGAAAATCATTCGGGTAATTCAACCATTACAAATGGAGAAGACCCCAAATCCGACCATTGCAATTTTTTTGGATGTACACGGGCCCATTGGGAAGAGATGCTTAAGGAGAAAGTCATTCGGTGCTTGGATTATACGAGATCACACTATTATTTAAATGTGTCTTATCTGATCTTTTATCCGCCTACAAACTCCTGTCTTTTTGTGTTTCTGGAAGTAACTTAATGCTTCATCATTGCTTTTATTGATTGCATTATATTGGACTCACAACACTCATATTGTCATCATTACACCTAATAACTACGCTTCTTAACTTCTAATTATGACACATTTCGTATACCAAACACTTTTTTAATTAGTGGTGTTTTTATTCAAAACCCTATTATATTTTTTCCAAAAACTTTCGCAATTAATTCTTTATCCCTTCATGCTCTCGCCTATGAGTTTTCATGTGTACATTTACATCTTAGAGTAAGTCATGTATTTTGTTTGTTTTTCCTTCAGTTTTACTCTTTGCTTCAATGATTTTGATTCGTGGGTGCGATGAGTGTGGGAGGGTTATTTTAATAAAGATGTTTTGAGTTAAGAATCATTTTTCCTCGACGATACTTTGGTGGAGAGCTTCTAAGACGAGCTAGATCTGTCTAATATTGGCTATGAGGCTGATAACATCTTAGAACCTTGCTTCTCGGACGAGAAAAATTGCATACAACAGACTCCCAGTGTGCCTAATGTGTACTTTAATTTTTATTCTACGGTTATTGATGACTTTGACATGGATATTAACAATCCTTTAGTTTTATCCATCTTATTCTTGATAACATTGTCTTATTGGTACCTTCAGCTTGACCATTCACCTAGTGATATTCGACTGATGTAAAATTTCCAAGTTTTAGCAAAATTTTACCACAGTTGAACTAGAGAACTGTGTCCCATTGTCACAAATGATAGTCTTGGGCAGGAAAAATCAATAAATGATATTATTGAAGGGTATAAAAACACAAGAAGGGGGGGGGGGGTTGAATTGTGGTTTTCAAAAATAAAATAGTATGAAACGTTGGTTATCCTGGTTCATTTGAACTCAAACTACTCCAATCCACCTGGGCAAGGTGATTTCGCCTCTCTCAACGAGGTCTTTATCAACTAATCAAAACTTGATTACACAACACAATGACTACCATCAATGTCTTCTTGAGTCTAAACCACAACTCGATTTCTCAAGGTATTAAAAAATATAAATCAATAAGGATGTGCATAAATAATGTTTCTAAACAAAACTATATCACAACAATAATGTATACACATGTTTAAAGTACAAGAGAGCTAGTAAAGATATTTCTTTTTGGTGCGCAATAGTGTTGTGTCTTGATTCTTCTTCATAGTCTTCTTTTTATAGGTGAGGCATATGAGACATGAGAAGATAAATTTGGAAGGTTGATAAAGAGTTGTTAATGCACTTTTCAAAAATACAAATCTTGTCTTGGTTCAACTGTTACTATTTGATTTGTAATAAATGAGTTGTAACGCATCAGAACTTTGCTTCCTTGAGATCTTATCAGAATGAAAATATTACTGTTGAGACTTTAGATCACCAGAGTTTCTTGATTTTTCATATGATTAGAACTTGGATGAGACAAACACGTTGAAGCTTCTTTGCACTTTTCAGAGTATTTACTTATCAGAGTGTAGCTTGAGCTTAAGTGCTGAATCTTTAGAACTTTTGTATAGATGAGTGCTTTGAAACTTCTTTTGTTCTTCCAGAACTTCACTTATCAGAGTATCAGAATTTTACTTGCAGTGTTGGTGCTTCAGAAGTTATAACATCATAACTTCTTTTATTGAGCGTGTTACACATATTTGCTTCTAAGTCTGTACATTGTGTCTAATCAGTGCTTCAAAACGTAAATCTCTCATCATCTTCTATGCACTTTTTATCAAAACTTCTCTGGATATTCAAATATATTATTAGAGAGCATATTTGTTCTTTATATATATATCATGTATTTATATCATCAAAACTATTACTAAGATGTAGAACCAAATTATGTTCTAACAATCTCCCCCTTTTTGATTATGACAAAAACTTGTATATTTTGATAGTTTAAGTAAGAACATAAAGAATTAGAATCTCCCCCTGAGTTGAATACTCAGCTAAAGAAAATATACTTCTCTGAAGATGTTATGATCAAATCTTTGTGATGGAAGTTCTGATAAATCCATTTGATAGAAGTTACTTCCAAGCAATTTTTCTTGTTTGCTTTCAAAAGATGAAACAGAGGTTATGATATTCAAATTGTTTGAGACTAAGTCTCAGCACTGTTATATCCAAAATGTCTTACGTTCTCTCCCTTTTGTCAAAAATTAAAAAGCAATAAAAACATGTAAAGATAACAAAATGGATTTTGCATTCAAATTAGATTAATACAGAGAAGGTAGATAAACAGAAGTTTTTTGAAATAAGAAACAAACATGGCAGAAACAAAACAATATATCAGAACTAAGATTGAGGAGGTGGAAGCCGTGTGAACAAGGCTTACAATAGACTCTTGATCTGATTGTTGGATTCCTATTATTTCCCAAGCATGCCCTTAATTTCTTTATTCGTTTCATCCTGTTTGTCTAGCCTTTCCTTAACAGTTGTGTTTTCTTTCTTCAACTCCTCTAGAGTTTTTAACACAAGAGAAGAGTAGGTTGTTTCAACAGAAGGACCCACATTCTCTGAAATCACTACAACAAATACTTGCTCAAGAGATTCTTTAACTGTCTTGCCTTTGTCTTTAAATACGACCTGAGGAAGAGATTAAGGTTCAGGAGATGGTTAATTACATTCTGTTTCCTGAGAGGCTTCCCAAGAAGTGTTGTCCAGAAGAAGGAGGGGTGTCTTTACCCAGTGTTGTAGAACTTGATCCTTGAAGATTTTCAGGTCATCGCAAAAGTTTTATTGAGTGATTTCATAACTGAGTTCCTTTAGCTTCAGAGATTCAAAATTAAACTATTTTCTAAACTGGTTCCAGTGAGAATCAGAAGCAGTTGGGTTAAGATTCTCCACGCAAGCTTTCTTTAAGGAGTTAACCCATTCCTGTATATCTGTTTCAAAAGTCAACAGAGACTTACCAACATCTTATTTGGATAATTTTGGTCTTGGTTTTGGAACGACTATTTTCTGAGAAGTTGTGACAAGATTGTCCTAAGCTTCTAGATCAATGATGGTTCTGAGTGGATCTTCTGAGTAGTCAATAGGAGTGGGAGAGTCAGAAATAATTATAGGTGAGTTAGGTGGTGTTCAATTATAGGGAGATGGAATATTTGGAATGGAGAAAGCTTGTGATGTAGTTGTGGAGATTATTGGTGGTCGAGAGGTCATGAGTGGGAAAGTGATACCTGAAATGGCCGACGTGGTATCAGAGTCAATATTTGGATTTTCGGTTTGGGGAGCTTCATGGATCAAATTGATCAATATCAGAAAGAACTTGTGCAAGTCCAGGCTGAGTCTGACCAAATTGGGTAGAAGGTGGATTATTTATAAGTATTGAGGTGTCAATTTCTAGGTCAAAATCATCAAGGGTTTGAGGAGATGGATCTTCAACAGGTTTTGGAGATGAGGGGGTTTCATATGTTGATAAAAATACTGATTCAATAATAGAAATAAAAGATGAGTTACCTTTCTTTTTGGCAGCTTTGAGGGTTTTCTGAGAAGTTCCTTCTCCAGCAGCTTTCCTTTTTTCTTGTCTTTCTGGTAGCAACTTCCAGATGTTATTGCCTGAGATCAAGAATATTCACAACTGGAATCTTAATCACTCTTGAAGGCTTCCAGATACCTGAGGAAAATTTCTGGAGAGTAGTCTGCTTGAGTGAAGAGAGGAAAATCCTTCAGAGGAACTCTTCTGGTGGTGATGACTTCCTTGGTGGTGAGTGTTGGATCCTTCTTAATGGTTTCAATTATCTTCATTTTCTTCATATTCTTGGAATTTAGAGGCTTTCCAGAACATTTTCTTGTTGAGCCTCATTCAAATATTCTATCAGTTTGTTTTCTGTCAGAATATCTGAAGTGAGCCTTCCCAAAGGAATCCAATCTTTCTTGGTTCTTTCTTCTTCTCTTGTTTCTTGGACACTTGTCTTCAGATGGTTGAACAGAATATGAGGAAGATGAAATTTGGCTTTAGTAGCGATGAAGTATAACATATAATGTTGATCAATATTGATGTAGTCAGGAGAGCTGGTTGGTTTTCTATGATTGATGCACCCCAAAATTATTTTAGACCAAATTTTGAGATAATCCTCCAGATCTTTGATTTTGTTTCAGGGTTGTCCAGATGAAAAGATTTCTTTTGAAACGATAGTTAGGTCAAAACCTTTTTCTACCATTTCACTACATCTTATACCGCTACCGTCATGACCAATAAGCTTTCCAATAAAATCTTCAGTGATGACGATCTTCTTTCCCATAACATGAGACATTACTTGATGATTTGAAGTTGTGGCATGAATCTAAAATTGTTTCCTAATTTGGGGAAAATGGACCTATTAGACGATCAAAGTATTTCTTCCATCCTTGGAACTCAACATCAGGCGTTAGGTCATACCCATTTTCTTTCATACTCACAAAATCAACAATAAGTTCAAATAGAACTTCCAGAGAGGAGTTAGAAGAGTTCTTGATGGTTCAACATACCTTTCTTCATTAGTAGAGGAAAAACCATGAATGTTGATATGAAAATCTTGAGACATTTGTAGAGAGGAAGTCATTCTTCACAAACTTTTAGGGTTTTGAGAGAATAGCAAACACAAAGAAAATAGAGTGAGTGAAAGTGAAAATGTGATAGTGTTTATGAGAGCATGGGGTATAAATAGCCAACGGGAGAAAACAAAGATTTTAATTTTCAATTAATAAAATAAGCACAATGACTAAGTGCATTAATGAATTCTGAAAAGAGGGATGGCATGAAGATTTTGAACATTTACCAATTTGACTCACGCCTTAATGCATCCACTCAACCGTTTTAGCCCCTTTATATTTTTAACACGTGTTCATCCTTAGAGGGTGACCTTTCATTTAGAGTTGACAGGTGTTGATATGGTGAACTGCTTGCTTCTATCTTAGAAATGAAACGTTTTGGAAAATGTTCAGATCTTCTGGATAATTTCTGATACAACTTTCCTTCTCACTTATGAAGAACTTTTGATCATTTGTTCACAAAAAAAATAATGTAGAAAGTTCTGAGGATTAAATATACAGAAACTACACTTTATTCTGGGCATAATTCCATAATGAGGTGTTTCAGAATGAAATTAAATCTATCTTCAGAAAGGGGTTTAGTGAAGACATCAACCCATTGATGGTCTGTGTCTATAAATTTTAAAGAAAGAATTCCCTTATGAATATAGTCCCTAATAAAATGGTGTTTAATTTCTATATTTTTAGCCCTATAATGTAAAATAGGATTTTTTGAAAGACAAATAACAGAAGTATTATCGCAGAGGATAGAAATGTTACCCTCATAAATATTAAAGTCTTCAAGCTGACTTTTCATCCAGAGCATATTTATACTGCATCCAGCTACAACTATATATTCAGCCTCAACAGTTGATATGGCAATATTGGATTTTCTTTTGCCGGACCAAGAGATTAGGTTGTATCCCAGAAACAGGCAGCTTCCAGAGGTACTTTTTCTTTCTATTCTATCTCTGGAAAAGTCAGTGTCACAATACCTTACTAATTAATGTTATCTGGATTGTATATAACAAAGACCAAGATTAGTAGTACTTTTCAGATACTTGAAAATTCTCTTAACTGCTGTTAAGTGAGATTCTCTAGGATCTAATTGGAATCTGGAACAAAGACAAACGCTATACATAATATTAGGTCTTGATGCTGTTAAATATAAGAGAAAACCAATTGTACCTCTGTAGAGCTTCTGTTCTACTTTCTTACTTACTTCTTCCCTTTCCAGAATGCATGTAGGATGCATATGAGTTTTGGATGGCTTACTTTCTGACAAATCAAATTTCTTCAGAAGTTCTTTAACATACTTGCTTTGATGTATGTAGGTTCCTTTTGGAGTTTGATTGATTTGAATTTCCAAAAATAACTTGAGTTCACCCATTAAGCTCATTTCAAATTCTTCCTGCATATTCTTAGAAATTTTTTTCCCCAAAGAGGCTTTAGTAGATCCAAAAATATATCATGTACGTAAATTCGACAAACCAGAATTTAATTTTTAAATGTTTTACAGAATAAGGTTGTGTCCACCTTCCCTTTTGTAAGTTCATTTTGTAACAGAAAATTACTTAGTCTTCATACCAAGCTCTGGGAGCTTGTTTCAGACTATACAACAATTTCTTAAGTTTATAAACATATTCTGGATGTTTTGTATTTTCAAAACCATGGGGTTCATGCACATAAACTTCTTCATCAATGTAACCATTTAAAAACACACTTTTAACATTCATCTGATAAATAGTGATGCCATTATTTACAGCAAAAGAAATTAAAAGTCTGATAGATTCTAACATGGAGACTGGAGGAAAGGTTTCTGTATAGTCTATAACCTTGTGCTACCAGTCGTGCTTTATTTATGACGACTTCTCCTTGTTTGTTTAACTTGTTTTTGAAGACCCATTGTGTTCTTATCATGTTGAAGCGTTTTGGTTTAGGGACTAGATCCCACACATCATTTTTGGTAAGTTGATTTAATTCTTCCTGCATTGCAAGGATCAAGTCATTGTCTAGAAGAGCTCTATCAATGCAGGTTGGCCCGACCAGAGATACTAATACCATGAGTGGTTCTTCAGTATTTCTAGATGTAGATCTTGTTCTGATTTGGTCATCTTTCTTTCCCAGAATCATGTTTTCCGGATGTGCTAAAGTACTTTTGGATTGTCTTTTATGGATGGATTCTTCAGAAGCTACTATAATATTTGTGACATCTTCTCCTGTATTTGGCTGAAGTTATGTATTTTTATTTTCTGATGGTCTGTCTTCAGTACCTGTAATTTGAACTTATATATCTGCAAAAGTTATACCATATTTGACTTTTGAGAGCTAAGCTTATCATCAAACATGACACTAATAGATTCTTCCACAATTGTTGTTTGTGTTATATACTCTATAACCTTTTGAGCGTTCAGAGTATTCTAACATGAGACACTTTGGTTCCTTAGAATCAAACTTGTTCAAATTTTCTTTAGTGTTTAATGTAAAACAAATGCATCCAAATGGATGGAAATAAGAGATGTTGGGCTTTCTGTTCTTCCACGATTCATATGGAGTCTTTTCCAGAATAGGTCTTATTGAGATTCTATTCTGAATATAACACACTGTGTTAACTGCTTTTGCCCATATGTTTTTAGCAATGTTTTAGTCTTAATGCAAGGATGCAAAAGAAATAAAAACATCTAAGGGAGACTATCCTAAATATATCCCTAATGTTATCATACAATGATTGATCCTAAGGTTGAGTTTTGAAAGGGAAACCTCTACCCTATGTTAGCATGCATGGGTCACAATCCTAATGTCTATCTCGAATCATCGCCAAAGGTTGAATAGAGAAGTCCTAAGGAAACATAGGAAAGGTTCACACCCTAACCCTAAGTCTATCTCGAATCACCACCAAAGGGTGAATCAAGAGCTCCTAAGGGAACATGCCAAAGGTTTACAACCTAAGAAAACATGTACACAAGGATGGAAAGCAAGTAATCCATAAGCTCAAGAGAGAACACACATGTCATGAGTAACACACACTAACTCAAGTCAAATTGCCTAACCAAGATATCATGAATCGAGGCAGGAAATAAGGGGGAGCTTTATCCAAGGGGTCATATCAACCGAGGCAAACAAGCAGGGTAGGATATGGGGAGCTTTAGCCAAGGGGTCATATCAACCGAGGCAAACAAGCTATTTGTGGAAATAAAGGGTCTATACCAATGGTATTATATTACCAGGCAAGAAGAGTAAGGGGAAAAAGGGATAAAAACAGAGCGTCAACGTCGACCAACGTGAGCTCAAGACAAAGTGTAGGGGTTTAATTGTGAGACCCTCATATTGACATTCTGGTTGATAATACTGCTCAGTCAAAAGTGTTTTCCTTCATGGATGGTTTTTTTGGCTATAATCAGATCAAGATGGCACCAGAAGATATGGAGAAGACAACTTTCATTACACCTTGGGAAACCTTTTGTTACAAAGTAATGCCCTTTGGTTTGAAAAATGTAGGGGCAACATATCAGCGTGATATGGTCACCCTCTTTCATGACATGATACATAAAGAGATTAAAGTCTATGTTTATGATATGATTTCTAAATCCTAGACGGAAGAGGAACATCTTGGCCATCTGTTGAAACTATTTGAAAGGTTGAGGAAATTCAGACCGAGGCTAAACCCTAAGAAGTGCACCTTCGGGATGAGATCAGGGAAGTTATTAGGATTTGTGGTAAGAGAAAGAGGAATTGAAGTTGATCTTGCTAAAATAAAATAAATCCAAGAAATGCCTGAGCCAAGAACAAAAAAAGAGGTTCATGGTTTTCTCAGGAGTTTGAACTACATTGCTAGATTCATCTCTCATCTTACAACCACGTGTGAACCAATGTTTAAGCTATTGAAAAAGATCAAGTGGTCAGGTGGAATGCCAATTTCCATGCGGCATTTGATAAATAAAAGAGTATCTGCAGGAACCTCTAATTCTTTTTCCTCTTATGAAAGGAAGACCTTGATAATGTATCTGATAGTGTTGGAAAATTCCATGGCATGTGTACCCGGTCAACATGACGAGACAAGTAGGAAAAAGCATTCTATCTACTACCTAAGAAAGAAATTCACTGATTGTGAGTCAAGGTACTCTTTGCTGGAAATGACTTGTTATGCACTCGCATGGGCAGCAAGGTGTCTCAGATAGTATATGCTGACTCACACTATCCTCTTGATATCAAAGATGGATCCAATCGAGTACATTTTTAAAAACCCAGCTATCATGGGAAGAGTAGCCCGCTGGCAAATGATTTTAACTGAATATGACATCCAATATACTACTCGAAAAGCCATCAAAGGTAGTATATCAGCGGATTATCTTGCTCACCAGCCTATGGAAGATGGTTATCATCCGATGAAGTTTGAGTTTCCAGATGAAGACATCATGTACATACGGGATTTTAATATTCCGGGCCCATAGGAAGGACCCGAACCAGGATACTGATGGACGATGGTGTTCGATGGTGCCTTGAATGCATTGGGTAATGGTGTTAGTGTTGTTATTACTGAGCCTAAAGGTTTTCATACTCCTTTCACTACCAGAATCTGCTTTGATTGTACCAACAACATTGCTGAGTGTGAAGCTTGTATTTTTGGGATTGAAGCTGCTATTGATTTGCGAATCAAGATCTTATAAGTCTATGAGGATTCTGCTCTAGTAATTAGTCAGATCAAGGAGATTGGGAGACTCGACACCCTAATTTGATTCCTGTGAGACAGTGGCACAACTGACTGTTTTTTGTTACTACTGGTTTTGTGTTTTTTTTTTTTGCAAATGTACGGTAAGCAAGAGTCGCCACAATATTTTATTTCATCCAACAAAGGAAAAGGGAAAAAGAACAGAAAAAACCTTTTTCGAGATGTTTCTGAGTACGGGGGGTAGATTATAGAAAGGGAAGATGTTAACACCCGTTCTATCCATGGTTTTCCATGGGCTCTTAGGTACTTGCTCATTTTTAAATTACTTTTGTGTGTTTGTGTGCTTTGAAAAAGTTTTGAAATTTCCTTAGTGCGGAGATTCACTTTATGGCAACCCTTGTATCAGTCCTCAAGAGTGTGATAAAGTATTTTTGAAAACTTTAGTTTGAAAAGTTTGTTTGAAAGTGTATGGTGTAAAAGTTTGTCTGAGTAAGTACTTAAGAGTTTCTACCTACTCGAAAAAGGCTATTCGTTTTCTTATTTCCTTTAGATAGCGCTATCCTACTATTAAGGAGTAGGTAGCTCCATCGTTGGAGTTTAAGGGACAATCGAAAGGGACGATTACGATCACTAAAGCAATGGTTAGGAAACCTTAGTAGTTACCCTAGAGTTTTAAAGATCTTTCTGAGGCAACATTCGAATGGGTCATTTTTTATCTTTTGAGACTAGAGGGCAACCACTAAAACTCTCTATACTTCATGACCGTTTTCCAAAGGCAACCGAAGTGGGGATACCCTAGGGGTGCGTATGTGTGAGTGTATTTGATTTCAGATATATTAGTCTTTGTGTTTAGTTTTCTAGCGATTGGTTTTATCTTGTTCATGCAATCCTATTAGCCACACATCTAATAGTTAATATATGTACAAAAATATAAAGTGCGGAAACATAAATTCCTACGCTATTACATGGCTTCGAGGAGAGGGATTTAATTACAAGTCTAAAATCGGGAGAAATATAAAGGAAAACAATAAAAATGGCTTATAGTTTGGCTACATTGATATGTACAGGAATATAAAAGTGCGAAAGAAGAAAATGCGCGCGAAAAATTAAATACGGGAATTAAAGTTTAAATTCTAAGAAAACTTAATTAATGAAAGAAAATATTTTTTGTTATTTTTTTTTTAATTTTTTAGGAAAAAACATTAAGTTAAAAATGAAGGGAAATTAACTCTAAATAGCCAAATATTTTTGTATTTTTATTTGAGAAAAATAATTAAATTGCAATTTAAACCTAATTTCTAGCTAATTTTAATTATGAAAATAAACCAAATTATCCTAATTAAACTAATCTATTTTCAAAATTAATTTTAATAAATAAGGAAGAAAAAACTAATTCACATTTTTTTTTGTGATTTCTTGATTTTATGATGTTTATGATTTTTTTAACAAAAGGAAAATAATTGAAATAAAAGAAAATAAATAAATAAAAAAAGAAAAATGGGCCGCGCTGCAAAAATGAAAATGAGGGGTGAGAAAGAAGCAGAATTAAAAGCCCAAACTGGACAAAGCTCGGTTCTACGATGGATCCAGTATGGATAACGTCTTGGGGTGCACCACGGGGACGCGACTTTGAGGCTTTAGATCTGGCATTTTTAGATTCCTGCGTCAAAACTTAAAAGTAATGGTTCTAAAACATTATAAACATTAGTATGAACATGCATGAACGCTTATAAACCATTTACAACGTAAGAATTGAGAGTTTGTAATTAAGAATTTTTACCCAACCGAAGCTACTTGGTGCGGCTGTTTTGGGTGTGGACTGGCTTGGCAAGAGGCCTGAGTAGACTCCTGGAAGTCTCAGAAATGTGATTTGCCCAATTGTTTGGAATAATAGCACCTGGGAATATAGCTGCGAACTCTTGTAACTTTTAGCAATTTTTTTGAGAATTTTGTAGAGCTTTCTTGAAGAGGAATTTTTGTCTCTTTCAAGCTTGTATGACTCTATATTTATAGAGGATAATGAGGATACAAGAAAGCATGAAAAGAATCTCCCTCATAATGTTGTGTTTTAAGACCATGATCAAAATTTTAAAAAATGTCATATTTGATGATTTCATGCCATTTTCACATGTAGATGAACCTGGACATATTTGAAGGGTTATTGCACGAAATCAATCGACATAAACCAGCATAAAACTTGCCCAAAATGGATTCACATTAAAATTTACATTATTTCTATTATTTATTTATTTAATTCTGAATTTTAATGAATAAAATATCAAAATAAATAGCATAAATAGTAAAAAAATGTATGGGTGGGCTTAGAGGATGTGGACCATGTTAGGAATGAGTTTCAAACTTGAAAAGATAGGCCCACTTGGAAAAAATCCAAGTTTGGTCAATATTTTCTTCATGCATTTTTCCAAAAATTGGCCAACTTTGACAATGCATATCTCTCTCAATTTTAAACCTATGAGGGTGTTCTTGGACTTTTTTGAAAGATTAGGATGTACCTTAAGCAACCTCTTTGGTTTCATCTCAATTGGATCTTCCATGTTCACGTAAGAAGCTTTGACCCAAAAGGTGTTTTTCTTGACTTTTGAAAAGGACCTATAATGTGTGAATTTATATCTTTTCAACGAGTGCATTTCTTGAACTTAAGGTATGAAAATGAGTTATATGGAATTGCATTTCTTGAACTTAAGGTATGAAAATGAGTTATATGGAATTGGATTCTATTTAAAATGAGCCTTGGATGAGAAATTTCTGATAAAGTACGAGAAAGTTATGCCTGGTCAAAGTTTGGTTGACTTTTCCTATTGGAACCCTAATTTAGCAACTTTTGAGTTTTGATGAATTAGGAGCATTCCTTGAGGAATCATGATCAACCCTTGATCAAATGATGGATATCACTTCAAAATGTTTATGTTTACCAAAAATCTTGAAGTTTGACTGTATGTGGGTCACAATTGACTTTTGACCTAGTACAGTTGATTTTCAGGCATTTGAGCTGTTGACTGAGCAAACTTCTTGTGCAAGGCATGAAACTTGGCATGGATGATCTTGAGAACATATTAGGGCAATGGAAACCACTTAGGACCCTTGGAACTCAGACATCTTGATGAAGAGTGAAACCCTAGTTTGAGGCTCATTTTCTTAGGAGGAGGATTTGTCTGGCCAATCCTTAGTCAACTTGAGCAATTGAGGACCTCTAGGAGTTTATCTGATGTGAAAATGGGAGGGAAAATTTTGGGGTGCAACAACTTCCTCTTTTCAATCTTCTTAAACCCGAGGATGTAGATTGGCTGGTCTACCTTTCGTAATCTAAAGGTGGAAGATGATTGAACACTAGAGTGCCCAGAAATTTGCACTCGCATGAAGTAATACTGATCGATAATATCAGAAATGGGATTACATATGCCATTTGGAAGGCGACGGAGAATCGTCGGAGATGGGCTTAAAGATGCCATCCAGAAAAGATATCAGTTGCATAAGAGATTCCTTTGCGAGAATTCTGGTACCTTCCATTGAGGAGGACTTCGCCGGGGAATGTTGATTTATGTCCTGGGAAATAGAGTATAGGAGTTTCGGTTGTCCATTACTCTACCAAGGAATTAACTCTTGATTGATGAAACAAAAGTGATATGTTATCTGGTCGGGTCTAGACTTCACAGTGACTGGTTAAGGATGACTGCTATCTGGTCGTATTCCAGGCTTCATAGCGACTTATTGGGGAATATGAAATCGACCGTATCTGGTCAGGTCCAGGTTTTACAGTGTTGTAAACTGTTGTATTGAGATAAAAGAGAAGGAACCTGTATAGGTCTTTCTAGGGTAAGTCCATGTAAAACTGCGTCAAGTAATTCATGAAAAGGAGCCTGGATAGTAGGGCTATGAGAAGGAACCTGGGTGGTAGGGTTACTTCGAAATGAAAGCATGGATAGTAGGGCTATGAGAAGGAACCTGGGTGGTAGGGTTACTTTGAAATGAAATCCTGGATAGTAGGGCTATGAGAAGAAACCTGGGTAGTACGGTTACTTCAAAATGAAAGCCTGGATAATAGGGCTATGAGAAGGAACCTGGATAGTAGGGTTACTTTGAAAATAAAGCCTTGATAGTAGGTCTATGAGAAGGAACCTAGGTAGTAGGGTTACTTCGAAATCAAAGCCTGGATAGTAGGGCTATCAGAAGGAACCTAGATAGTAGGGTTAATTCAAAATAAAAGCCTGGATAATAGGGCTATGAGCAGGAACCTGGATAGTAGGGTTACCTCGAAATGAAAGCCTGGATAGTAGGGCTATGAGAAGGAACCTGGATAGTAGGGTTACTTTGAAATGAAAGCCTGAATAGTATGGCTATGAGAAGGAACCTGGGTAGTAGGGTTACTTCGGAATAAAAAGGCTGGATAGTAGGGCTATGAGAAGGAACCTGGGTGGTAGGGTTACTTCGAAATGAAATCCTGGATAGTAGGGCTATGAGAAGGAACCTGGGTAGTAGGGTTACTTCGAAATGAAATCCTGGATAGTAGGGCTATGAGAAGGAACCTGGATAGTAGGGTTACTTCAAAAATAAAGCCTGGATAGTAGGGTTACTTCGAAATGAAAGCCTGGATAGTAGGGTTATGAGAAGGAACCTGTATAGTAGGGTTAATTCGAAATAAAAGCCTGGATAATAGGGCTTTGAGAAGGAACCTGGATAATAGGGTTACCTCGAAATGAAAGCCTTGATAGTAGGGCTATGAGAAGGAACCTGGATAGTAGGGTTACTTTGAAATGAAAGCCTGAATAGTAGGGTTACTTTGAAATGAAAGCCTGAATAGTATGGCTATGAGAAGGAACCTGGGTAGTAGGGTTACTTCGGAATAAAAAGCCTTGATAGTAGGGCTATGAGAAGGAACTTGGGTGGTAGGGTTACTTTGAAATGAAAGCCTGGATAGTAGGGCTATGAGAAGGAACCTGGGTAGTAGGGTTACTTTGAAATGAAAGCCTAGATAGTAGGGCTATGAGAAGGAACCTGGATAGTAGGGTTACTTCAAAAATAAAGCTTGGATAATAGGGCTATGAGAAGGAACCTGGGTAGTAGGGTTACTTCGAAATGAAAGCCTGGATAGTAGGGCTATGAGAAGGAACCTGGATAGTAGGGTTACTTCGAAATGAAAGCCTGAATAGTAGGTATGAGAAGGTACCTGGGTAGTAGGGTTACTTCAAAATGAAAGCCTAGATAGTAGGGCTATGAGAAGGAACCTGGATAGCAGGGTTACTTCGAAATGAAAGCCTGGATAGTAGGGCTATGAGAAGGAACCTGGATAGTAGGGTTACTTCGAAATGAAAGCCTGGATAGTAGGTTATGAGAAGGAACCTAGATAGTAGGGTTACTTCAAAATGAAAGCCTGGATAGCAGGGCTATGAGAAGGAACCTGGGTAGTTGGGTTACTTCTGAATAAAAAGCTTGGATAGTAGGGCTATGAGAAGGAACCTGGGTGGTAGGGTTACTTTGCAATGTCGGCATTGATATGATTGGATGGATCGAGCCGACTGCTTCCAACAGACATTGTTTTATCCTAGTTGCCATTGATTACTTTACCAAATGGGTTGAATTTGCATCGTATGCCAATGCCACCAAGCAAGTGGTTAATCGTTTCATCAAGTAGAATATAATTTGTTGTTATGCGGTTTCCGAGAGGATCATTTCTGATAATGGATCGAATCTCAACAATAAGATGATGAAAGAGCTGTGTGATAGTTTCAAGATAAAGCATCACAAGTCTTCTCCATATCATCTAAAGATGAATGGTGCTGTTGAGGTAGCAAATAAGAATATTAAAAATATTATGCAGAAAATGGTTGTGACCTACAAGGATTGGCATGAGATATTGCCATTTGCATTTCATGGTTATTGTACTTCGGTGCATACTTCGAATGGGGAAACTTCATTCTCCTTGGTATATGGTATGGAAGCAGTCCTGCCTTTGCAAGTGGAAATTCCTTCTTTATAGATCATGACAAATGTACAGCTTGATGAAGCTGAGTGGGTTCATAACAGACTTGATCAGTTGAGTCTCATTGATGAGAAGAGATTGAAAACTATTTTCCATGGGAAGTTGTACTAGAGGAGGATGAAGAAAGCTTTTTACAAGAAAGTACGTCCTCGGAATTCCCAAGCTGGTGATCTTGTGTTGAAAAGGATCTTGCCTCCCAATAATACAAATGCTCTAGACAAATGGGATCCAAATTGCGAAGGGCCATATGTTGTAAATAAAGTCTTCTCCAGAGGATCCATGATGCTTACAACTATGGATGAAGATGATATCCATCACCCCGTCAACAGAGACATAGTTAAAAATACTTCTCATGAAATAGTCCCGCTAGGTCGATGGCTTAGGCAAAAAAGGGCATCCTGGTGAACCATAAAAAATGAATAAAAGGTTCAGGCAAAAATTAGGGATACAAAACAAGAAGTGAAAAGATTGAAAAAGAATTGTGTACATCCGCTAAGTTGAAAACCCGGAAAAGGTAGCTTAGGCAAAAATGGGTATCCCGGTGGATTGAAAATCTGAAAGGGCGATCCAGGCAAAATTTAGGGATTTAAAGAAAATGACTAAGATTTTCATTGCATATGTAACACCATTCTCAATCACAATGGTTAGCTCGGAAAGATAAGGAATCAGCCCAATCAGTTTTTTTTCAAAAAGTAAGATAATAAGGAGCTTTGAGGTTATAAGAGTCATAGCAGAGTCGAAACCCGATCAAAATTTGTCTTCACATTGCCATCGATGTACTTATTTTTATATGTAATTACCTCTTTTTAGGAATCGCTTCTTGATGTAAATGCCTATTTACATGTCAATCAATCAATAAAATTCTCTTTTATCCAAAATTTGCTTTTTTATTTTTACTATTTTGATTGCAGAAACGTCCAATTTTTGATAAACTTGCATTTAAAAATATTGAAGCTACACAAATCATGAAATAAAAAATTGAAATTACTTGAGATTTCAGGTGTCTTGGCAGTGCCCAAAGGTTTCCATTTCCTTCCTGGGACATGTTGTTATGATTTTGTCTTGCAGATATCTTGTGTCTACTGATGATAAACAGGGTACGAGCAAGAAAGCGAAAGTTATTTGAGGTTGTTACGCTACAAGGTTCTTGATGGAAATAATGTTTCTTCAGAAAAAATTTGTTTCCCAAGATAGCCTTCACTTTTGCTCAACATAAGTCTGTTTGCTAAGAAGTTTCTTTTCAAAGATCTCTCCTTTAGAGGAGTATATCTTATTGGGTTTGGTACAACCATTTATCCCCAAGTGTTGTTCGCCATCTCCCTAGTGAAGTTTGAATCCATATCCCCAGTGAGGTTTGATGCTGCCGTTTATCTCCCTGGTGCAGTCAGAATCTACTTCCCCAATTTGATACAACAATCTTTTTCCCCAGTGTGGTGCAACTGTTTGTCCCTAAGTGAGATTGGTGCTCGTCTTCTCTGTGAAGTTTTCATCCATATCCCCAGTGTAGTGTGCATCTAACTCCTAAGAGATTGTTATCTTCATCCCCTAAGGAGGTTTGGTACCACTGTTTACTTCCTCAATGAGGTTTGGTATCACTGTCTTTATCCATAGTGAAGTTCAGTACTGCTGTTTATCTCCCCAGTAAGGTTTGGTACCACTGTCTACTTCCCTAGTTGGTTTGCACTCATTTGCTCAAGGTGGTCCGCATCTCTTAAAGATTATCATCGAATTTCGTTGTCAGTGATAGATTGATGTCTCATCTCCAGGAAGTCGTTTGCTTTTCCCCAGTGGAGCGGGTTTTCTTCCCCAAAGATATTAAGCAATAACATATGTCTTATAGGTTTCACGCCCCTTGTATTGTAAATGCTGATATGTGTATGAGCTCTCTTATTCCTAATGACATGTGAGTCTATTTCTACCTCCAATGAAGTTTGAACCTCGAGGGTTCCTTGTTCAAGATTTCTCTCCTCCCCATGAAGTAATTTGGTTTTCTCCAGTGGAATCAACACTTGAATTTATCTCTCATTGAAGTTGTTCAAGGAGTCATCTTCTTCCCTGTAAAGTTGTGTTTGGTTGAAGGCCTTCTGAGGTTCGCTTCCCCGAGTTCTCAAAAGATTTTTCTTATTCATCAATGATGGAAGGTGTTGTACCATCCCGAATAGAAAGTCATCATAAAGGACGTCTTGATCAATAAGCTCACATATCCTCAAGTGAAGTTTTCTTTCAGCAAAGTGTTTCTTCCCCAAGTGAAGATTTTTTCCCTAGTGGAGATAGTCATTGAGTTTATCTTGTTCAAGATTCTCATGATCCTTGATGAAGCCTGCTTTCATCAAGAACCCTATTCAAGCAAAGATGTTTTCGTTCCCCAGCAGATTTTGTTACCGAGTTTCTCTTGTTCAAGAATTCGCGTAATCCCTACTAGCATTTGTTTATCCCCAGTAGAAGTTGCTTTCTATCAAGGTCTATATGCAATAAGATCTCTATTCCTCAACAAAACATTCCTTATTTTTACAAGAATATAATCGATCTTTTCCCCTGGAGGTTAAAAGCTGTTTGGAGTCAAGATTAGCATGAATGAACTGGAATATGTTTTTGTAGTATTCTTTATAAAGCCTGCTTCTCAGTGGAATCCTTCCTTAGAGTTGACACATTTGAGTTACGATCTCTCGCGTCGCAGTTTATACCCATTGGTTATCAGTTCCAATGGTTATTCCTCATTGAAGATCAGTTTCCCAAGGATGACTTCTCAGATGCTCTTGGTTTTCTCTCCATTTCATCCGTGATATTTCCATTCCTCAGTGAATCATTTAAACATGCATCATTACATTGCATCTATCCAAATGTGTAGCATTTCAATTATGTGGAGCATTACGCCATAGAAAAATTCAAACAAGCATTGAATTATAAGCCAATTTCGATTTCTCACCCGAAGTAATCAGTTCGTTCTATACCCAGAGATGAATAACCCTCACATTTTATTATTATGGTTATCCTATCATGTTTCCTCGATGGAGTCCATTATGGTTTCTATCCCCAGTCAAATCTAGTTGTGTTACCCTTTTCCCCAGAGAATTGTTGGCAACCCTTGTTAGAGTACCCTCCTCGATCAGTCTTTTCTTTCGGTGTAAGTTTGCTTCCGCTTAGCATTCTATTGAAATCAATATCGGTATCCCTAGTAATTTCTCTTTGATCACCATTATTTCCCTGGAATTCTGTCTTCGGCTAGTCTTCTTTTCATTGGCGAGGTCGCCTTTGATTTAGTGTTCTTTCCCCGGAGTCTATTTTCGGTTAGTATCCTTGTTAGAACCTTCTTCTATCAGTCTCTTTCTTATGCGTGTCTAACCTTGATCAAACATGTATTTTTGATATCTTTGAGTGACTAATATTGAATAGACATGTATGTTTTATATCTTTGTTGGAGTCTTCTTTGAACAATCTCTTTCTTATGTGTGTCTAACCTTGACCAGACATATATTTTTGATATCCTTGTATGTGTCTAATCTTCACCAGACATGTATGTTAATATCTTTGTTGGATTCTTCTTCGGTTGACTCTTTCTTATACGTGTCTAACCTTTACCAAACATGTATTTTTGATATCCTTGTATGTATCTAATCTTGACCAGACATGTATGTTTCTATCTTTGTTAGAGTCTTCTTCAGTTGATCTCTTTCCTATGCGTGTCTAATATTGACCAGACATATATGTTTGATGTCCTTATGCATGCCTAGTTTTTACTTGGCATGTGTATCTGATATCTTTGTTAGAGCTTTGTTCGATCAATCTATTTCATATGTGTTTCTAATCTTGACCATACATGTAAGTTTGATGTCCTTATGCATTCCTAATCTTGACTTGGCATGTGTATCCGGTATCTTTGTTAGAGATTTCTTCGGTTAGTCTCTTTCCTATGTGCGTCTAATCTTGACCTGGCACATACCTGGTGTCCTTGTGCATGTCTAATCTTAACCTTACATGTGTATCCAACATCTCTATTAAAACCTTCTTCAGTCAGGCTCTTTATTTATCGTGTGTGTCTAACCTTGACCTGACATATACCCGATACCCTTATATGTGTCTAATCCTGACCTGTCATGTATTCACCAGTTTATTTGGTCTCTCGTATGTCTAACCTTTACCTGATGAACGTCTTTAAAAATCTACCCCCGGGTAATAAAAAATAGAAAATATAGAAAACCACAATACCTGACTTTAGTTTATTCTTCAGAGTGCAAATTTTATGGTTCTTTTGAGTATTCAATCCCCTTCTACCTCGATTGTTCGAAAGGTTGGCGTCAATCTCACCCTCGGGTTTAAGTTAATTGAATAGGGGAAGATGTTGCACCCAAAAATTCACCCTCTTCAGTATAACCCTAATTGACTTATTTTTATTTAACATACTCATGCATGCATGTCATCGATTCCATGGTTACGGGATTAAAGCATTTATCTGCGTCAAGCTACATAAACAATTGCTCTGTCAGGCAGCACAACAAAGCAGAAACTCGGGTTTTTTTGAGATTGAAATGCATTCTGCATATTTTTCCGAGCTACTCAATAAGTGAGTCATGAACTCATCATCATGCCAAGCTCTCAGGTGTTCTAGCATGCTTCAAATTGCAAAGAAAATCAAGGGTTCTAGTAGATTTGAGACAAATTTGACTGAAAATTGGGATTTTGCAGTTTGTGTTCGAAAATTCATAACTTCTGTCCAAAAAATTATTTTTAGTGGGATTTATCTTGATGTTCTCTTCATTTCATATGTTTGGCTCAGAAGCCAATTCTTTGAAAAAGATTTTTGAAATTGTGAAATACTATGAAAATCGCATGCTGAAGCGGATATCTGGTCAACTGTTGTGCAGTATTGCAAAAATCATAACTTTCTCGATTTTCAACATTTTAAGATGATTCTTGCGACACGAGATCACAAAATTTGTCAGCTGCAACATTGCTTCAAGAACTGGGTTCGAACTATGCTCTGAAGATTATGGTTTGTGGCTCGTTCCCCAAAGCATACATGAAATAAGCTGAAAAAGTGGCGCAACCTGAAACAATGGGTTTTCTGTCTCAATTTTCTCGTTATTGTAAAAATCACAACTCTCTCAATTTTTATCGTATCGAGACGATCCTTTCGACACATTATCATAAATTCCGTCATCTACGATTTTGCTTCAGGGTTCGCGTCTGGAGTATGCACCGAAATTCATGAGCTTATGGTTTGTTCTTGAGTCGTACACCGAAATAAGCCGAAAATTCTGCACTACTAAAAAAACAAGGGAATTTGTTCATTTTATATCATTTTCCAAAAAAGGCCCAAGAACTTATTTATATATTGTTTCAATTCAAAATCAAAAACAACCTTTTTCCATTATTCACAAAAACCACTAAAATTCAAGTTTCTTTCTCAATTCTCTCAAGTGAAAGAAGCAAGTTCTCTCCTCCCTCTCTTAACAACTTTCGACCGGTATCCTTCCATAAGAACACCGATCGGCCTCCTTCGGCCAGCCTCACGCACACCCTCACCATCGTCCGGTCTGTCCGTCCGAGCTTCCGACCGCCCTCCGCGTGCCCAACTGGTCGACCTTCTCCCTCCGTCTTCTGCTCGGCCTCTCCCTCTAATCTCTTTCGATCGCGCTTCCTCTTCCTATTTCTCATACGTTTCACTTCTTCGTGTCAAATTCGGTAATAATTCTTGAATCTTTGCTTGAAATAAGTGCATAATTGATTAATTCATTTTGTGAATTAAGTGCTTAATTGACTTTGCATGAGTTGATTTTAATTGAATTGTGAGACTTGATTTATTGAAATTGATAATTATGGATAAATGTGGAATCGGATGAACTTTTGCTAAATTGTTTGAATCTCATAAATATTGACGCGTCGATTATTGTTGATTAATGATTTTGCATGTTAAAGCTTAATTCCGATTCGATAATTGTTCATAATTATTGAAATTTCATGAGTTGATTATTTTTTGCAAGTCGATTAATTGGTTTTGATGCGTTTATTAATTTTGTTTGATGCTTGGAATCAATGCCTTTATGAGAATTAATTGTTGCAATGACTTTGTAATTTCTTAGCAGCGTTACTTCAATCGATAAATATTTCTGATGTGTCCGGTTGTGAGTTTTAAACTTGACTTCGATTAATATCGGTTCATGTACATGTTTCTTCCCGAATATTAAAAATGCATTGATAATTTCTCTTTAATCGTTGTTTCATGCATACTTGAGCATAGTTGTGCAATTGTTGAACATTGATGTTGGATTCTATCGGTTTCGACGGGATTCTTCGAGTAATTTTGTGATTCATAGTGGTGTTGCCCGGAGTCAGTAAGTATGCATAAATGTGCGATTTAGTTGTTGGTTAATGCACAAGTAAGCTTGCATTGGTATTTGTTAGGAATTGGCATTGAGTTTTAATGATTTTAGGTCGACTTTTTTCTCGGTTCATGAGATAACAATGTTGCTGCCCGATTTTTACTGTCCATGTTATGATGCTCATTTGGATTTGATTTCTTTGTAGTTCAATATGATTTTTGAGTTGTGACTTGATAATCGAGATATGCTTAAGCTTCCTTGTTATTTCTAACTTGTTTGCTGAGTTTGTGCAAGCTTCTGAAGAAGTATTCGCGTGATATGCGATTTGCGGATCATGTTGTGCTAGTGTAGAATTGTTTTGTCCAGGGAAATTATCTTGATGCGATGTTTTTTCCGCATGCGATATATTCTCATACGGCGATGTCTTGATTCTTATATTAGATATCTTTTCTGATTATTTCTCTTTTGCATGGTGAAGCTTGCATGAAGACCGTCGGGTTTCTTTGCTTTGATTACACTTTGCTATGGACATTATTATTCGTTTGGTATTGTTTTTGATTCTGCATTGTAATTTCTTTTCCTTTCCATGAGAAGTAGGAATAGAGATGCATAACTGGAAGTCCCTACTTTAGGTGGGCAAATATGTTTAAAGACCTTTAGAAGGAAATTTTGTTTGTGCAATTTTTTTATATTTAAAAGTCCTCGATGAAGGCAATGTTTGTGTGTAAAAGACCTCGACAAAGGCAAATTCCACTCCCCTACCATTTCCCTTTCACTTTTTGCTTGCAATCGAGTCAATAAGTGGAGCAAAGGGCTCACAATAGACCCTCACACTTTATAGTTTATGTCATTATTAGCTCACATTGTATGTTGATACTTTGAATCATACTTATTCGTGTCCAATGAGTCAAATAAAATGGAAAAGGGTTCGTAACCAACCCCCACATTTTGTCATTTGTTTCGACGATGTTAGTTCACATTTCCTTAAACATTGATGCTTAGAGTTATTACTCGATATCGGTGCTTGACCAAATCAAGTGAAAAGAGTTCCTTACTCCCACTTTGAAATCCATTGGATTCATTATTTGTTGCTGGCTCGCACTTGATTTTTGTTTTGGCTTTGGTTCGACTTTGTTCGATTGCACTAGTGTTTGTGATTTTTCTTTATAACTTTACATGTTCCCTTAGGATTCTCTTGTTTCATTTTCGATGCGGGTTGGACATTAGGTTGTAATCCATGCATGCTAACTTAATAGATATTTCCCTTTGTTATCTAAATCTTAGGGCCATCATTGCATGAAAACACTAGGATTGTTAGTCTCCCTTATACATTTTCATTCCCATTTTTCATTCTTAAAACTGAAACTCTCTTTTTCTTTATTCAAACTTCAAAACACTCTAACATTATTAAACCCTTTTCAAGGTAAAAAACACTAACCAATGCAAACTCTTTTTGTCTTCGAACTTTTTCTTTTGAAACCTTTTCAAAAAGGACATGCTTCGATAGCATCGTTCATAAAAAACATGCAACCAATCAAAACTTTTTAGGTGAACTACGAGTGCCTTGATGCCCATTGCACAGACGGTGGTACGTAGGAACAAAGGATCGCAACTGAGGCATGCACGACTAATAAAACCTTTTCTTTTTGTACATAATACTTTGCATTCATGCATTACTTTTACAACCTAGATTTAGATTTAAACACACCCTTTAGATTATACAACAAGAGGGGGTCCTGTGGAGTACCACAGACTTGAGGGGTGCTAATACCTTTCCCTTGCATAATCGATTCCCTTACCCATTCTCTTGGTTGCAAGACCTTGATTTCACCCTCTTCAGGTTTTCTGCAATGTTTTCCTTTCCCTCCATGGAATAAATAAATATTCGATGGTGACATTATTGGTTGTTTTGAGAGATTTATTTTCTCGAGTTGCTTCACACGTATTCATGTATGAGCTTGATCAACCTTTCTTTATCACTTTCCACCAAGGTTGCACCTAGTTTGATCTCTTTTGGGTCGTTTTCGGTCCTAGGGTTTATGGTCTCAATAGATTCCTGGTACAATTGAATGTTATCTGCTTTTTGCTCTAGTACCCTCGCCAATTCTTCGAAGAGTTCATGATCTTCCTCATCTTCCTCTTCAGCTTTTTTAATTGGCGCATCAAAATCATATTGGATCGTAGCAATATCATTATCGGTGAGTTTTGATGTGGATCTACACATTTTATCATGTTTTGGTGATTTTTAGAATGCAAAATTAGAAAATGCGAATGAATAAAAAGTATTGCCATTTTTGAAAATAAAAGAGAAAGATAGGGATCTTAATTGTGCAAACATAACTTTTATTAATTAAATATACTGTTTTAAAATAAATGGGGGCGCTTACAAGCTACCCTTATGCCTCCGTCGGGACATAGATTTTTCAAAAATAGAAAAATCACCTTGGAAAGAAAAAGATCTCTAGAATCTCCACAGTTGTCCAATTCTTGAGCTCTTCACCTGGAGCACATTCTCGGATGAGGTTAGATGCTCCTCTATTGTTGCCTTTGTTGGATAACATTGATACTTGTCTACCATGCTCAACTCCTTTGCTGACGAAGGTTTCCAAGATGGGAGAAAATTACCCTTTGCCTTTCTCGGTAGTCTTTGACGGGCGATAGCCTAAACCAAAATGATCTTTCTTTTCAGGTATCTCCACAAGCTTGCCCTAACGTTTATATTTTCGATCCTCTAAAGATGTTTGTAAATCTCTCCAGGATTCCGTAGGGGTTCCAGGTTTTGAGACTTTCTCTACCCGGAGTGTAACTACTGTAGCCCTTCACAAACTTGGAATGGCGTATCCATATAATCTTCTTCCACACTAATATATCTGTAGGACTCCAAGTGACTTACAAAGATGTCCTCTTCTCCGTCAATTATCACCAATTTTCCTTTGACAAGGAACTTTAATTTTTGATGCAAGGTTGAGGTAACAACCCCTGCATTGTGAATCCAAGGTCGCCCGAGCAGGCAAGTATATGTCGGTTCTACATCCTTTACCTAGAAGGTGATTTAGAACATATGCGAACCAATCTTTACTGGGAGATCCACCTCTCTAAACGCAGTTCTTTGGGAACCATCGAAAGCTTTGACCATCATAGAACTTATTAGTTTCATCAAGCTAGCATTTGGTAGCACATTGAGGGAAGAACCAGTATCAGTGAGTACTCTAGAAAGGCTAGTTTTTCCTATTTGGATTGAAATATGCAGCGCATTGTTGTGAGCTCTGCCTTGTGGAGGTAACTCACTATCATTGAAGCCTATGTGTGTTCATGACATCAGATTAACCATAACTCCATCAAATTGGTTTATTGTGATCTCCTTTATAAAATGCACAAAACTTAGAACTTTCATCAGAGATTCTCGGTGCGCCTCTGAATTGATCAGTAATGAGAGTATTGAAATATTTGCTGATGTTTGGTATAGTTGATCCACCACCCTATAGTCACTCTTCTTAATTATTTTTAAGAGTTTGTCAGCCTCTTAATCAGTGAATGTCTTGCTCAGAGGTTCTTGCTCTTGACTAGTTTCAGCCACATCTTTTCCCTTACCCTTAACCATAATATTATCCTTCTTTTGTTGTCCGGGACCATATATCTGACCACTACGGATCATGCCCCCTATTCCTGCTATATTTGTAATTGTAGGTCCTTGGCTTGTAGATGGTTCACATTCGTTCTTATGTCCATTTATATAGACAATAGTTTTATAACTCCATGGTACATCTTTATAACTTTCATAGGGGGTGGGAGACGGACCCCTGATCACAATTGTACTCTTCGGAAGCACTAGTATTGTTACTGGTACTTTTGTTAAGATTGGCTCTCCAGATGGAATGACAAGTGGTTTCTTTGCAGAACATAGACCTTGTCAAGGAATCACCAATCGTCTTCTTGTATTCCCATTAATTGAAGCTACATATCCTTCTTCAGGGTAATGCCTGAATTGGATTACCCCTTGATCCACCAATTTGTATAAAGTATTTTCGAAAGTGTTATTATGTTCCAATAGAAAACCATATTACAACAGATATTCCTTCAGGATATCTATCAAAGCTTTTACGCATTGAGCCTCTTTATGATTAGTGGATATTTCAATTGCGTTCATAGCCGAACCATCATGTTGAGGCATGGGGTTTGTCTTGATATTTGGTTTATCAAAAGTGATATCTTGAGAATCCAACAAATCTTGAACTTTGTGCCTGAAGACCCAAGATTTCTCTATGGTATGACCTAGAGAATTGGCATGATACTCGCACCTTGCATTTGCATCATATTTTGGTGGGAGTTCCCTAGTTGGAGGAGTAAGTGGCTTCAGCTCTACCAAAGATGCCTTGAGTAAGTGTTGTAGTAACTGACTGTGTGGCATATGGAGATGATCAAATCTTCTCGGAGGCCTTTCAAACCTATTTTGTTCTCGTGGAATAACCAATGGTTGTTGTGCTTTTTGGTGTGTCGCGACAAAATTCTCTTCTCCTTCTTTCTTTTTCGAGAAGTTTAGAGTATGCTTATTTTGATTATAAGGAGTACTGGATGACGCTCCTTGTATCTTTCCACTTTTCACACCAGCTTTGATTTGTTCTCCAATTTTCACTAAATTAGAAAATCCGGAGGAGACGCTGCCTACCATTTCCTCATGATGCAGACCTTGTAGAGTACCCATGAACATGTCTATCAACTCCTTTTCAAGGATTGGTGGTTGTACTTATTATTCCATTTCTCTCCATTGTTGAGCATATTCTTTGAAATATTCATCCATTTTTTGGGATAAATTCTGAAGCTACATGGATCAGGAGCCATGTCCAAGTTATACTTGTATTGTCTTAAGAAAGCATTTGCAAGGTGTGCCCATGTTCGAACATGTGTTTGCTCCAACTGTATATACCCATCCAGGGATGCCCCACTCAAGCTATCTTGGAATCAATGGATCATTAGTTTCTAATCATGAGCATAAGCATGCACTTTCCTACAGTACATGTGTAGATGGTTCCTTGGGAACGTGAGTCCCTTGTCATTTCCAAAGTCGGGTACTTTGACTTTGAAGGAATTACTATATTTGAGACTAGACCCATTCCAAGAGCATCAATGTCGAAAGCGTCATAACCTTCTACAACCTTCAGTCTTTCTTCAAGGGCTTTATACTGGTTGATTGCCACAGGATCTTCAACAATCTTTGGTTGGGGCACTTGAGCAATGCCTTCCACATCATGGTCTCCATATTGCAGGTCTATGTAGTTATCCACGTTTTTACTGGAATTTGTAAAGTATGGGATGTCCCCACCTTCGGAGGAGGTGGAACGAAACCTTTAGTCATGATGGTCTCTTGTTGGGAAACAATTTACTTCACGAGACCAGATTCTGGATTATGTCTTGGTTGGTGACCACTTGATGCACCAATGGTTTGGGCTACTTCTTCAAACGCCACGTTAGGAATCTCGTATTATCTTGCTATGCTATTTTTCAAGGAGAGCAGAACTTGACTCATGTATCATTTCATTGAGTAGATACTTCCTTTCACTTGTTCCAAGTCTTCTTGAAAGGGAACTTGGTTTTCCTTGATTTTCTCCATTACTTTCTTTTGATGAGATCTTGTTTGATACAGAGGTCAGGAACGTAGCGTGGTTTTCCCAATGATTTAACTGGATATGATATGAAAACAATGAGTTTTTTTGTATGACATATGAAATGCGACGCTTGTGCTTGGATGAATGTGTATGAATATGCTAAGATTTTATTCTAATGTCTTATTCACATTGGATTCCTTTTTATTATTTTTTTTTAGGTTTTACTTTTTTGTTGGTGAGTATCCCGAAATAAATACACAAATGAGATGTTGAAACCAAAGTACTTTTATTGAATAAAAAACATCATCCTTGAAAGGTAAATACAGTCCAAATACCGAAACAAATACCGAATGGAAATATTGAATCAAAAACAAGTGTCAAATACTGAACAAAATAACTAAAGGGAAACTAAGCACGTTTGCGGATCTCCGCCCGAAAACCATCCACCATCTCCCTAAAAAGTTTGAGGAAGTCTTCAATGTCCTTAGGAAGAGGGACCACCACGACTTCTACATCTCTTAAGCTTCTAGGAATGTCACCAATGAGATTGCTTACTTGGAAGGCAAGTTTTGCGTGTTTGTCTTTGTACCTCAGATACTCCTTGTGAAGTGTAGGGATTATGACCTTGTTATTCTCTCCCGCTTGAGATATCTTTGCATATTGATTTTTCCAATTTCTCTTCTCAACCCTCATCTCCTTCTAGAGTTCCCTTTGTATAAGGAAATCTTTTCAGAGGCCTTCTAATTATTGGAATACTTTCTCATATCCCTCCATCTTTCGAGAGAGCGATTCTTCTGATCTTATTTTTCTAAGGTGTTCTCTCACATCTGCTTCTTGGATTTCTTATAGACTTGTGAGAAGGATTTGAATCTGGTCTTCTTGATCTTGAGCACCTTCTTGCAACCCTTGAATTTGGATTCTCAGAACCTCTTCCAATTCTCTTTTTTCTTGTAACGCTTTATCATAACATTTCTTTAGCCTTCCAATTTCTCTTGCAGCATCGTCCAACCGTTGATTGTGGGAGTAAAGATTGAAAGTATCACTTAGCAACCCCTCGATTGAACACTTTCTTTTAGACCTTTCTTTCTCAGCTAATTCATGGTCAATTTGAATTTATTGGTCTTTCATCTCGAGTTCTCGTTGTAAATGATTCTTCTAAATAACAAGGTCATAAAGGTCATGTTCCAAATTCTCCTCCTCCCTTTGAGCTTGCTCAAGGGTATTTTTTAATTCTTCTATCTCCTCTACTGACATCAAAAAAGGATCTGGTATGTCTGGTATGTATGTAGGGTCAATATCAAATGGCAGTTTGATAACTCGAACCATCTCCAAAACCCATTGAGTCTAAGGCTCTCTTGCCACCACATTTTTCCTTCCAAATTTAGTACCTTTCTTGTGAACCCTACTCCAAGCTTGGATGATACTTTCAAGTAACTCGGGGTATTTCTTACGCATATCATAAAGGAACAATTATTGAAGTTGTTCGTCGAAAGGTTTATCTTACAAAGGTTATAGTTAATACATCCTCTTGTTCTAATCAGGGGAACATTTGGAAATTTCCCACAGTTATAGACGATATAACTTATGTTTAACTTCCTAGTATACCACAAAACAAAATAAGCAGTAAGAGCCCTCAACTTTTGGGACCATTCATTCTTTGTTAAGTTCTTAACCATGAAGTCCTCTTTGTAGAGGTGAGAAATGAGCCAAGAGTATAAGAGAGAAATACAAAAATTTAGCACGAACCTCCTCTTTTCATAACGTGTATGAAGAGAGTAGTAAACATCAATAAGTAAAGTAGGAGTGGGATCCGCATTCAAAACTTTTACGACCCAAAATATGTTAATGACCGTAAAATCAATATAGTCGGTAGTATTTGGAAATAAAACCAAACTAAAAATTAGTAGTGCCAAACATTCCACACAAGCTTCCCATTCTTTCTTATCAGCAAAAGAAAGAGCCTTAGATTCTAATTACTGCCTCTTAATACCTTGAACTTTCCCATCCTTCTTGTAATTAAGTAGCAAGTAAGTGAAAGGTACCCCTATCTCCTTAGCAAAATTTGTGATGCTGATAGTCTATCCAATCCCTTTGTAAATTTCATCTTTGATCCTAGAGAAATCCAAGATCCTATCAAATTCTTATAAAGTAGGTGCTAGTTGAAAGTTCTGGAAGGAGAAACATCTTAGAGGAGGATCGTAGAATTGAGCAAGGGCAGTGTGTAGCGGCAGAAATGTTAAGACTAAGCCATTGGATTGACTTGACTTATAAAGAACAAAAAAAACTCGCCATCGTGCTTTATTGTTTCCAAAGGAACGGGAAAAGAGCGAATAACCCAAAAGAGGGGGGAAAAATCTAGGTAAAGGGGGTTGGTTATGCAAAGGGAAGGTATTAGAACCCTAAACATCTACGGTACTCCACAGGAGCCTCTTTGAAAAAATCTGTATATTTTGGCTATAAAATGTTGTATATAAGAAATTGATCGTGGGGATGAGAAAAGAAGTATTTTTTATGATTTTTGCACCCGCCGCGGTTGCGAACCTTTAGTGCCTACGTACCACCTTTCATGCAATAGGGGATCAGGGCATACATAGTTCACCTTTAAAAAATTTAAAACACAAGTGTGTTGGTTAATTTTAAGAGACAAGACGTCATCGTCATTGTTCGAGTGGAAAACATACTTACTACCCACAATCATGAGAAAGGAGAATTTGAATCATCTCAAAGTGGAGGATATGGCTTGGATTTTAAAATCAACAAAGCTTCACTCAACACCCAAGTGGAAAAATATCTCATTTCACTACATATTGTAGAAGTATAGTTGTTTGCATCACTATAAGGATTGACAAGAGTCTAATCTTTTGAGAAAATTTTAAAGTAAAAAGCCAAAGTGGCAAAATGGTTTGAATGAGATTAATTGAATTTTAGTATTCTCACAAAAATGTCAAGATATTATTAAATTGATTAAGGTTTGATTAAGAATTTTTTTTTGAAAATGCATGGACCTAAGTCCAAGTTTATTACGAAAGTGATTAGATTTTAAAAATAAGAAGAGTTTTCAAAATGAGGGAGAAGATTTTTGAAATTAAAGAAGATGGGAGAAGATGGAGGGACTATCCTAAAGAATAAGATAAAAGTCAGGGAGAAGAACCATCTAACCAATAAGAAGTCAACACTTGACACAATGAGTCAATGTAGAATTCCCATCCTTTAGATTTGAAACCAATCAAGAAAAGGTAATAAACCTCTTAAGAAAATCAGGCTTCAATTGAACTAAGTCTTCACAAAAATTGGGCAGAGTAACGGCTCTATACAGATGAATTCCAGATTACAGACAAAGCATGTAATCAAAATAACCTGCACATAAAACAAATAAACAACCCAATGTATTGGGGTAAATCCCAAGAACTCCAGACAAAATAACAATTGAGGTCATAAGGTCTCAAGTTAGGTTAAGGTCTCTACTCCTAAGTCCAAGAAGTCCACAATCTCCATAATGCCAAGGATAGTAACCAAGTAGTCCAAGTAACATTAGAGTTTTTAGGGTTCAAGTTGATTATTAGGTATCTTCAAAAAGAAATGAAAAGCTCAAGTGAGAAAAATAAAAATCACATAAAAGATAAAGGCTCAAGTGAGCAAATATGAAAATAGCATGAAATGTAAATTCTAAAGTAAATGGTACATAAAGTAAAAAGCATAAAATAAAGTCAATTGTTAGAAGTTAATGGTTAGTTGGATGACCATCTTGAAACCTGCATTTTAAACTCATTAGAGGATTGGTAGAACCAAATCCTCTCAACAATAAGTTGCATAGGCTTTTTGTCAAGTATATCATCCATTTAAGAATCTCAAAGTAACAATTAATGATCAATGATGTTTAAGTGATCCACTTTGACCAAAATTGATGAAGTTCCATTAGAGGATTGGTAGAACCAAAGCCTCCTACCAATGGATCTCAAGGTTATTGGATCATAGGGTTCAAATTAACATACTTGGGCTTGCAAACATAGGTTTGGGACACGAATGATAATCATCTCAAATCGGGAAAAAATTTAGTACTATGTTAAGCAATCGTAAGAGGACTTATATAGAAGTCACACCTATTTTGAGGCTGGTCAATAACAATTTATGTACTTCATGTTTGGATAAATGATATAGAGATCATAATCCCATAACATGTAATACAATAAGAAGGGGGTAAGATGAAGGGGGAAGGGGAAATGAATAAACCATATTTGAACCAAAAATTTAATCAAACTATTATTAAAATCATTCATCCAATTTTATGGAGTTAGATTTAACATCATTGATCCAATGATGTTAATAAAGTTCATGATCAAAACTCCAATCCAAAATCAGTCAGAATATGTAAAAATAAAATTGTATTTAAAATAAAATAAAAAAAGGTTTTTAAAAAATTATTGAAAAAAGAAAATAAGAGAGAAAAAAAAGAAACTATATTCAAATTAGTCAAGAAAAATTAAGTAAGACTATAGAAAAATCAGAAAGAAACTCAAATATTTTTATGAAAATTTTGATAATTTTTAAAATTCAGAAAATATTTTTAAACTAAATAAAATTACTCAAATAAATGGAAAATAAATCAAAAATAGTAAACATCAAGATAAAATTCCCTAAAATTTCCAGAAAGTCAGAAATAAGAAAAATGATATTTTTTAATATTTTCATAATTTAAAAATGTCATAAAGTATTTTTAAAATAATTAAAATAAGGAAAATATGGTGAAAATTATGAAAAATACCAAAAATAAAAATAAAAATATGAAAAAATACTCATAAATTCAGAAATAATACAAAGTATTTTTGTATATTTTTTCATAATTTTTGGATAAAAATAAAAGAGTTATGAATTTTTAAAATTTAAAAAATTAAAATATATAATCAGAAAATAAAAATAAAACCAAAAAGATGTGGACCATCAGATCATAGTCAAAACACGTTAGTAAACTGATCAAGCGGACCAGACGCGCTGTGCTTGATATGGACCTTATTTGAAAATGCATTGGATCAGGGAAAAGGCAACCAATAGAAAAACAATTGGCACACTATCATTAGTTGAAACGAGACATGTCATCGTCTTCAGCCTCCAGACGCCCTGCAATGGAGATTTCACAAATTTCTTCAAATGGAAAAATTAGAATCCTAGACTAGTATCATTGGATTCGTCTCTTCAAGACGATCCTAATACCACCATCGCGCCAAATCTATATTAAGTGTGCAAGGAGATATGGATGAAAAACTCAGAAAATAGCGAGCACTTTTCTGTTGAGATTTCTCTCTGAATTTTCAATGGATTTAAAAATTGTAAGAAGCAAAAGAATCAGGAAAAGGAGTAGCGTAGGTTAGTGCTTTATTTGGATCCAAATAATGGGGAATTCTACCTGTTCGAAGATCAAGATGAAAGATCTGAAATTGGACTTCTGTAGCTTGAATTATGGCTCGTTCTACTTGGTTTAGGTGTTGGAGAGTTTATATGATGCTGAAAGATGATGAGTGTGCAAATAATTTTGAAAGAAATGGCTTAAATCTCAGAAACTGATTTCAAAAATTTGAAGTTCGTGTGAGGTTTTGACAGGGTGTATTTGGCTCTCAAAGCTTGAAGAAATGAATGAGGGCTGATCCTATATTTATAGGGGAGTGAATGGGATCCTTAAGGGTGTGAGATGATGATGATTGGAGGGAAATCACGTTGGTCTGCATCATGAACAAAGCATGATTTGTTTAGCATCAAAACTCAGATAAATCGCGTGTTTCATGATGCTAAACGCCTTTGGAAAGTTTCTAAACATGATTAGGAGCAAAAATGCGTGGAAAATTTGTGATTAGAAGCCAAAACAAAGATTTCAAAATCTGACTTGTGATGAAACTTCAGTTTCAAGTTACCAAATTCAAATCAGTGGCATTCTCAACTCAAGGGGTCTTAGGGCATGATCCTTGAAGCTTTAGAAATATGAGGTTACAATATTTGCAATGGGAAAATAATGGGATAAAATGGTTGCTTGAGCTGAAAGTTGCAATGAGTCAAAGTTGGGAAAAAGATGTTGACTTTCCATACTAAGAAAATTTCTAATTTTTTTCTTTAAAAATGACTTATAATGTCTTGCACTCAAACATGGCCTTCCACTTAGAATTTGCTCTTGACCAAAAAATATGGAATGCATTAGATCTCTTGAATGACATTTTTAAACTTGAAACATTCAAAATCTCCAAAAATTGAGAGAGTTATGACTTGTTGAAGTTGGCAAAAATTCATAAAATGACCTATAATCTTTTGCATACTTAGGGCATCTTCCATCCATTTTCATACTTTTCATATAAAAGAAGGGTTGAAGTTCACATATCCAAGATCACTGTGGAAAAAGGATAGGCTCAAGGTGATAAAAATTGATCAAGTTATGATCATTTGAAGTCACACAAAGGAATTTGAGGGTTCATCTGGAGGACTTATAATCTTTCTTCACCATCAAGTTTCTTACACACAAAATTTCTTTGAAACTTTTGAAGTGATTTGTTAATAACCCTTTGAATAGAAGGATGTCTTTGTAATAATTCAAAAATACCAAATTATGAGAAAGATATACCCCTTTGAAGTTCAAAACCCTAACTCCTAGAGCAAGAAAAAAATGCTTTAGGAAATCTTTGCAATTTCGATCAACCTTCTTGCAGCAATACCTTTGTCATGTAAATGAAAGTTATTGAGGATGATAATGAAAAGTCAAAGAAACCAACACCACTTCCATATCTTGAGAATTGAAGGAGATATGCACTTGTGATCAATGGAAACAAAGACTTGTCCATTTAAGTCAAACTTTTTGAATCAACCCTTGTACTTTTGAACTAATTTTGACAATATTGAGGCATGATGAATCATAAAAAACTTTTTCATGATATTAATTCAAAACATATTTAATGAATAGGCTTGAATCTCAATGAATATTGGTTGAGGAAGGCACAAAAATGAACTCATGAATCCCTAGATCAACTAGATGGAATGTATTGTGCTTTCACCTACAACATCAACAATTGGGGAAACACTCATTGTATTTATTAGTTAAAGGATAATAAATACAAAACATAGATGATTATAAAATGCAAGTCAAGGTGCTTGGTGATTCCCCCTAGATAAAAAGTCAAAGATAGGGAGAAGAACCAAACCCTAATGTGATCTTGTTGTGATTGAATTGATATGATATGATGAAGGGATCTTAGGGGAAACAATTAGGGTACAACACAGTGACTGCTTCCACTTACACATTTATCTTTGTTAACTCAAGGATATCGACATATAATCAAACAAACATCTTCATAGCTTTCTCTGTTAGCTTTCCCCTAATCAGTTTGATCTTCTTCAAATCATGGACCACAACGCTAACTTAGATGGTTTGTTTCTTATTGGAATTCACCTTTAGGATAATCACCAAAACCTTTGATTATTTTTTCCTTAGGAGTCATGTGAATAAGACAACACAAATGCAAAAATAGTGAATACTTTAAAAATGCAAGGTGTATGTATGCATGGTGATGTAACATGGTTGTGGGATTATGAAAGATATCCTTAGTAGGTGCTTTCCTAGTTTCGTCCTACAAATATTTTACCCTCCCCATAAGGGTGGCTTCCTTAAGGGTATCATGGATAACACCAAAGGAAAAGGCACAAAGGCCTCCCTTAGGTGGAGCCTTTTTATAGACCGAGACTTTTGTCTCTTAAGTCGTGCAAGGTCTCACCATAATATTTTATTTTAGGGTTATACAAAGAGTCAATGGAAAAATCCTGAAGTCCTACCTCCTAGAGAGTCTAGACCTCTAAAAGATATTCCTTGGAAGTCAACCGACTCTAGGTGAAGTTTTCGTAAAAACTCATAGGGATGTTAAACCCCCTTGTCCAATTGACAATCCTTCTTTCTACGGCTTGATATTTTTTGAAATTTAAAACCCACCAATAGTAACATAATAATAATATAGTAATGCGATAAATAATAGACAAACAATAAACCAATAAATAAACATAAAAACATGGTATAAGTAGAAAGCACCCTAAAAACCCTAGACCTAAAAGATAGGGAAACTCTAAACCCTAGGATTATTTCCCCAGCAGAGTCGTCAACTGTCGTAACCGGTAAAAAATAAGAGTTGCCACCATTAATTTTTGTCTTAAGGACGGGGAAATAACATCTAACCCTAATTTGTACAGAGATTCTAAATTCGCGAGTTGGTTAGACTAAGGGAAGGTGTTAGGCACCCTTCATCTCCCTTGTTCTCAAGGGGCATCCTATTTTAGGTCTAAAGGGTAGATCATGAATTTTCTATTTGATTATATTGTTTCCATGTATTTGAGAAAATGTTTAATTTTTAGTCAAGGGACTCACCTTGGTTTTTAAGCCGCGTGCCTACGTATCCTCTTGTGAAGAATCAGAGTCCAATTTCGTAGTTCGTTTATGTTTGGTTATTTTTTTTTTATGGATTGTGTAAATGTTTTAGAATTATCCTTGAACCTTGTTTGGGTTTGAAAATAGCCTAGTCGTAGACGAAGTTCACAATTAATATAGAAAGTATATCCAAAATCCTTTTTTGAAAATAATATTGACTTGAAATTATGTTAGTAAGAAAAATATTAAGTTTGATCGTTTAGATGTCTTGAATGCATGATGAAGTTTGAAAACAATAAGTTTGAATGATGAAAAAAATATTTGATGAGTTGATAAAAAGGGTTTAGTATTTTTAAAAATAGTTAATGAATAATCATTTTCTTATTACTAGAAATATATTCAATATTTTTAATAATAGTCAAGTATTTATTTATCAAAATGATTTTTATGATAAATGAAAACATTTCAATGGACATGATAAAAAAATGATATGAGCAAAATTGACAATTTAATATATTACATAAATTAAATAAAACATATAAATAAATTAAATAAATAAATAAATTAAATGAATACAGTGGGTGTATTTTGTTTAAGCATAGTAAAATAGCGAAGTGTGAATAACAAGGGTTTAGCCCATAAATTAATTTAGAGCCCAATAATCTGGGGGTGTGAATTATAGTTGAATTAAGTAATTAGGGTGTGTGGAAAGAAAGGGCTTCAAGCCCAATCGTTTTGACCCAAAAGCGGCAGGGGTGTGATTTTATGTTATGGCAATAATTTAGAGAGTGCTAATAATAGTGGGCTTGGCCCAAATAACTTTGTTTGATCCGTTGGATATGATGTGGGTGAGTGCAGGCGCTATAGTGTGTCAAAGGTAATGGAGTCATTTGATTCAGATCACGTGGCCATCAGAAGTAAATTCCGAGACAATTATCTGAAGTGAGATGAACAAACGACTCTGATTGGATGTTGACCGAGGGAATATGATAAGATGTGAGTATGAAGTCCCAAGAGCATTATATATGTTATTTTCTTCCATTTCCTTCATTTTATTCCTTTCTCCGCTTCTCTCTTTCTTCCTCCTTTTCGCTACACAAAAAACATAGAGAGAGAGAGAGAGGCTCTGACCTCTCTCTAGATTTTTAGTGACCATAAATTGTCTCAGCTGGCAGTGCTGCCTTGCACTGCTCTAAGCCATCCTTCAACCACCATGGAAACCCAGATCTCTGGTTCATATTCAATCGGGATCTTCATATATTCATATGAACCATCGTCCAAACCCAAAAATCCTCATGAACCCCAAGAACCACAGGGTGAAACCCTTAGAACCCTAACCCTTCTGAAGAACCCTAAACCCTAGTCACTGCGGGTGGCCGTTAATGCCACTATTAAGACGCATGTCTGCCAGAAACACTATCTCTACTCAGAATGCCCTTAAAAACCTATCAATATTAGGAACCCATTACATATTAGGAACCCTAACCCTAACACCTTAACCCAGAAACGCTATAAGTGATGGACCCTAGCCCTATATTAAGAACCATAACCCTAATTAAGAACCCTAACCTTAATATGAACCCTACATACCATTTTTTCTATAAATCATTAATTCAAATGCCAATTAAACACAACCAATCATCCACAATAAATAATCAAACCCTAAGCCAAGTGTTTTAGAATTACCTTTCCTAAAGTGACCCTGGTCGTATAAAAATCCTTCTCTTATCTTTATCTCCTTCTTCTCTAATCCATTCCTTTGTCTTTTTCGCAGGTACTAGTTCAAGGTCAAGCTCGAAGGCTTAAGGTTTCAGTGTGAAACTCTAAGTATTTCAGAATAAAGAGCTTTGGTGAGGGTGGTGGATGCACGACAACAACAATTGAAAGGGTTTTCTCCAGAATTTTTTTCCTCCTTCCTTCAATTAGTTTTGGTCCTAATTTATAGGTTTAGGAATTATACAGTTTAGGAAATATTTGTTATGTAATTTACAGTTACAAATTAGATTGAAACTTGACTTAGGTTAGATTGATTTTAGAAATTTGATTTGTAAATTAGTGATTAGATTTCTGATTGTGTTAATGTATCTGGACGCTTTTGTATTGTAAATTCGAAACCAATAAAGAAGATTTGATTTTCAATTTCTACTTTTGTTTTGATTTGATTCAATATAATTCTGGATCTGGGCTTGTTAGTAGCTTTAGGGAAGAAGAAAATCCAAAGGGCGCAACTTGGTGTTAGGGTTTCTAAACCTAATTTTGACTTAGTCAGTAAAATTTTAAATAATAAAAAAATAATATAAAATAATTCAAATAATATGACAATAATACCAATGCTTCTTGTACGTTGACCTCAATCAACTAGAATAAAAACCCAATAATCCTTAATATTATATAAGTAATAATAATTCACAATGAATAATAAACATTTTAACACACATGTTGACTTCGGTCAACATTAGTAAAAAAATGATTTTAATGGGCCCTTTTAAAAAAAAATCCTTAATGGGCTATTAGAATAATGATTTTTTTGATAAACTACGAAACACAACCCGCTTTTACAAGATGACAAGAAAACACCCATCCCATAGATTTAAAACGTTTTTTAGAACAAGAATACAAAAGTTAGCATTATAATTTCAAACAAATACGTAGTAACACAAAAGTTTAATAGAGAAATGACTAACTAAATTACAATGACTATTAATATTTGTAGGAAAAATTTGGGGTATGACATAGTGATTACACTCTAATGAAGAAGATAACTTATGATATAACCGCAAAAAATTGAATAGCTCCTTGAGCATCCAGAATGTCTCCTATCTTTGTCATTGACCAATTTGTATCAGATCTTCTAAGAATTTATTAAAATCATTAACACTAGTTCCAAAAAAATTAATACAAACATGTTATGGGGTTTTGAGACCAAGAGATGGTGGGTGAAACTTCTAATGTGACGACTCCATTAGTCCTAACTACTATCACTGTCAATCACTCAGTATTGGGGATCCTCATCGACAGAGTAATTTCTTGTGACCTGATGTACCTCAAATTTTTCATGAAGTTAGGAATGCACATGAAAGATTTAAATTCATGTGAATACGAGAACCTTATATAACTCAATGATTCCCTAACTTGTCCATGTGTAACCATATACCTACATGTATCATTCATATAAGGTAAGTAATAAGATAATTAGGAAAGTATGCTTCCTAACCATCCATTGCGAAAGTGTCTACAACTGCATCCTATGAAGGTTATTTTTTACGGCTTTAGATGCATTGTGTTGTACCCAAGAATTTTCCCTCTAATTTATCAAGAATTTTCTCACAATATCTCCTTTGACTCAAGACTACACTAGGGTTGATCAGCTCAAGACACCTCCTTAAGCACTGATGACCAAATTTAGGGTTTGAGATTGCACAAGGATATTTGAACTTCCAATGCCCCATATGAATTTCATGTATCATTATGGACCCTCAATATTTCTCATGTCAAGTTTCAAGCTTTGGATCACACTTTTGCTCAGTCAATTGAGCAGTTGACCTAAAAATCAACTATATTGGGGAAAAAGTCAACCATGGCCAATTTACAGTCAAACTTCACAATTTTTTATCCACATCAATATTTTAAACTCATATGTATAAGTTTGATCAAGTTTGGATCATAATTCCTCAATAAATTTGATCAAATCTTCAAAAGGGCAAAATGGTCAAAATTAGGGTTTTGATTGTGAAAGGGCAATTTCTGATTTTTGACCTAGCAAATGATCAATTTGTTTAAGTAATGATCTCAAGAGTCAAATTGAATCATTTCAACCTAATGACATGGCTTAAAACATTTCTCAAGACCAATGGATTGACAGATGAATTTTCAGTCAACTGATCAAAAAGTCAACTGTACACTAAAAAGTCAAACTTTGACTTTTTGGTTAAAATTCAATGTCAAAGATTACAATTCATCAAAACATGTCAAAATATGAAACTTATTCATCAAGAAATCAAAAAGTCAAGATTTCATTTTGAAAAGTCAAAGTTTTCTAACTTAGAAATTTTTCTAAGTGTTTAAACTTCATGTTTTTTTCTTAACTTTGGGCCAATTTTTCACCATGATGTAAGATGAGTCAAAAGAAACTTCCAACATGAAAGTTGTAGATATCCATGAAGTGCTTGGATATCAAGTTATAAGTTTAAGAATACATGGTCATGAAACAAAAACACTTAGTGAAATTTTGCCCTAATTTGGTCAGGAGTTTGACCTAAATTCATGGAACTTTTTCATATAGTTCCAATGGGAATTTTCAAAAGTGATTCAAATATGGGTTGTAGATCACATTGCAAGCTTTCCAAAATGTCTAAGAACTCCTTGAGATCATTTTTGAGTAGGGAGAATCGAAGAGATGAAATTAGGGTTTTATCACTTGAATTACAAGTCATTTTGTGATGAACAAATTCAAAATTGAAAGTTATGCTGCACAACCTCTACTTTACAGGCCTCAAACTTGTTAGGAACTCCATAATTAATTTCTTGCACAGCTGTTAGAGGTCTCATTTCAATCATTCAATGCAAGGCCATGCTTTATATCCATTTTGGGAAGAAAGTGCACAATGCCATTTTGATAAAGTTACTTTTTGCACAAAACTTGTTCTTGAGTCTTGCACTTGTTCTTTTCTGATCATACATGTCTCATAACACCAGAGAAATATTTTAGACACTTACAATCACCCAGCCCATGCTTGTACTACACATTGAAACTTGGTTTCCCACTTTTCTTGAAAATCAAGTAACATAGCGAATAACTTGTACCTTGTACTTCTGACTTTCAAAACCACTCAAACCTCTTTGCTTAGAGATACACAAGCCATTTTACATAAATAACACGCATACTTGACCACTAAAAACACCAAGAGCTTAGAACTGTATCACATACCTCCATTGTTGCCTAACCTGACCAAAAGTTTGAAACTCCCATCTCCCTCGTGCATTTTCAAGCCTTTTGGTTCCTAAAGTTTTTAAACATCATTTAGAACTCATCCCACACCCTGTTACAAGACTATAACACCATTAACACCATCCTCCATTTTCAAAAATAGAGTTTTGCACTTGGACTTCTCCATAACTCCTCAGGCACTTTCAGCTCAAGCTAAGCATCCCATTGGAACTCACTGAAAGCTTCTCAAACTCCAAACCCGATACCCTCTTGCAAGGTAAGTTTTTTAACTTTGGAACTTTTCATACAGGCATCATCAATGATTTATTTGTGAATGAAACATGTAGATATCATTGCCCTAAAGCTAACAATGTCCATAGTTTCCATTAATTTTACTTGAGCTTAGAGAATTTTAAGATTGAAGTTTCTGAGATTTTTAGGGTTCAGATTAGGGCCATTAAAATTAATGCTTATCTTTGGTCTATAATCTTATTGCTTTGCATTTCTGAAATCGTGAGGAAATTTGCTACAAGTTTCATGTTTATAATTTTCATTTTTGTTGAGATTTGAACAAGTTATAGAGGCTCTGGCTGGGCGTGAGGTTGAAGATGAAGTTGGCCTCAGGAACGTGTTTGCCATATATATTTATGCTTTGATTTATATAAACGGATGTATAGCCACCCCAGTGGTAGAAGCGTGCGCTTGTGACTTGAGGGACCTGGGTTCGAGCCCCAATGGTACCCTTTTGGTTTTTTCCATTTTTTTCATACATTCTGACTTTTTTGGCAAGCGCTGGGCCTGCCTTGGGCCTTTATGTTTTTTTTCTTGTTGCTAACCCCCCATTTCACTTACACAGCCCCTGGCCCATTTTTATTTCTTTTTCTTATTTTATTTATTTATTTTCTTAAATAGTTTATCTAATATTAAAAAATCATAAAAACTATAAAAATAGTAGATTTATATTTTGACATACTTTATTAATTTTTTTCTAACCAAAATTATTTTATTTATCAATACTTTATTTATTTTATTAATAGTTCTTGTAAATTTAATTTAAAATAGGGTTTTTAGTTATCTCCTTTTACACCATTTTAAATATTTTATTTTAAAATATAAAAAGACCAAAAATATTTTATAATACTATAAATTATTTTTAAGACAAAAAATACCAAAAATATTCTTCTTATAAACTTAATTTCTTTTTAATCAATTAATAGATTAGGGTTTTATTTAAATTCTTTTCCTAGTAAATTTAAGTTTTACTTTTAATTAACTATTTTCCCTTTAGTTAATTAGGTTAAAATCAAAACCCCTTTTCCCTAAAAATCCAAAACATCCATTCAGTTTACATTTTACATTTTTGTATATTTATTCATTTTTGTACATTATTTATTTCAATTCTTGTATAAATTCAATATGGTTGTAATAGATTAATTAGGTTTATTTTCTTGCAATCCCCATTTATAATTTGTAGACTCCCCTCCCACAAGTATTGTAATAGCGTAGTAATTTTAAATTCTGCAATTTATCACTTCTATATACAAATGCTAGTAATCAGGGTTTGTATGGAAAGAATAAAACCAATGCTTAGAAAACCCTAATCAAAGACAAAATCAAGCATGAAAACAATACACTTGTACACAAGCACCCCTAGGGTAAATCCACTTGGTTGCCTTACAAAATGGCCATATTACGCATGTGAGGTATCTTAGCAAAAACAAGAAAAATATAAGATCATAGTCCCTCGATGACGCTATCTATGTTGCCTTTTAAATGATCTTAGTCCCTAAAGAGAATTTTAAGATACTTTGCAACATTCTAATCATGGTTATACGATGACCCAAGTCCGTCCCGTTTACATCCAAAGATAGGGTTATTTACCAAATCAATGGTAAGATAACAATGTCAAAGGAAAAGGAAATGAACATGAAAGACTTTTGAGTAGGTAGAATTCTCCTAATTACTTGCTCAATTTCAAAACAAAGCATCCTTGCTATTTTCAAAACAAACACTTACACTTTCAAAACATCTTACAAAACTTGAAAACATTTTCAAAAGATCAACACTTTGTATACATTCTTACGAACGAAAATCATTACAAAGTTTGCCTAAACAATGACCTCTTTACAAAATACTTTCAAAAACCACACAAAGCACAATTTAAAACAAAAGCAAGTGATCTAGCAAGTAACTAAGAGCCCATGGAAAACCATGGATGAAAAGGGTGCTAATACCTTCCCTTTTCATAATCTACCCCTTCGAACTCAAGAAAATAATCTCAAAGGTATTTCCTGTGCTTTTTCACCTTTCCTTTTGGATAAACGAGAAGTCGATGGCGATTGTTTCTAACCGCAACACTTGCGATCAAACGCAAAACCTTCAAGTCAGTTCTCCCACCGTATCACAGAACTGGCGACTCTGCTGGGGAAAATTCTAAAAGTGGGGTTACCGTAGGGCTAGATCACATTTACTTGCTTAAATTGTTTGACTTGTATGCTTTACATTTTGGTTCTTTTTTTGGGTTTGAATCCTCTATCCGGATTTGGGTTACCCTATAGGTAAGTAGCAATAGGTTGTGGAAACTGTGCGGGGTATACCGACATGGTCTAAGCAATAGCTACGTTAGTGTGACATATTTGTGGGTACCGGTAGCCCTTGAGTTAATCAAGGAAAATATGGGGCCGCTGAGTGATGTCATAAAGCACTAATGAACTTTTAGAACCTTTACTTAACCAACTTGCCCTTTAGGACGTAGTGAGATGACCAGCTTTGGTGCAGTCTGAAGTTGGTAGATACTCGATACTAAACTCATTGAGGTTTGGTTTTTTGGGATATTTCGGTCGCCATTAAAGAGTTTTACGCTGAAACAGTGACCAAGGAAACAAACCAATGATATTGAGCTCCTTAGAACCCGGTTACTATTGCTAGGACAGGTTTGAGCCAACTAAACTTCAAGAGGGTACTTACCTATGAGACTCCATGCAAGCCTAAACCTAAGGACTTGTTTGCTTTGTTTGTGTATATTTACTTGTACATAACATCATGAACATCATAACATCATACTCATTCATTAACCATTTCAAGGATCTTGGGATTTATCTTTGTTTCTGTTTTATACGACATGGATTCCATTCGCAGGAAAACTATTCAAGTCAATCTTGTAAGGATCCTTCCTCAACTTAAGGAGCTAGCATCAAGGATTCCTGAAAACTCTCTATTTACCGAAAGACATGGTCGCCTACTAAACTTGGTCACCTCCAACACTGATGAAGACATGATGAAGGTGCTCTTTCAGTTCTTTGATCCTTTACACTATTACTTCACATTTCCCGATTATCAAATTATGCCAACTTTGGAAGAAATCTCCCAACTCTTGAGGATTCCAATTCTCAATTAACTACCTTTCAACGGTACAAAAAGAGATCCAAAGCCAGAAGATATTTATCAAGCTCTACACTTGCAATCATCTGATGTCACAACTAATTGGGAAACAAGCAGTGGTGTCAAGGGTTTCCTAGCAATGTTCTTGTTTGAGAAAGCCCAAAACTGTTGGAACTCTTTGGATTTGCAAGCTTTTGAAGAAATTGTGACTCTCCTCATCTATGGGATCGTTTTGTTTCCAAATTCTGACCAACTCATAGATGTGAACACTGTCAAAAATTTTATGTCTCGTAACCCGGTGCCTACTTTGCTAGGAGACATCCTACATTCTTTTCACACTCGCACTATCAGGAAAAGAGGTATCCTTATGTGTTGCACTCCTCTCTTGGAAAGATGGTTTATTTCGCATCTTCCTCAATCTGTATTGAAGAACGAGAAAGGTTCAAGGTGGTTATAAAGGTTGATGACGCTCAAACATTCAGACATTCATTGGTGTTCCCGATCCATAGAGAATGTTACTATTGTCGACCATTGTGGAGAATTCCCTAATGTCCCTTTACTTGGAATTAAGGGAGGTATCACCTACAACCTCTTCTTAGCCTTAAGACAGTTTGGTTACGCCCGAAGGGATGGCCCACATGAGATGCTCATTCAAGGTTTGGTATTTGAATACGAGAAAGACGATCAAGGTCTTTGCCAGAGATTCATCCAAGCTTGGAGGATGTTGAACAAGGTAGATAACAAGACATTGGGGCATAAGAATTCCATCCCTCTTGAGCCTTACCTCAAATGGGTACGAACTCGTGCTCAAAGTCTTATGATGCCTTATCTCTCCATTCTCTCGGTAATCATTGAGCCTGTTATGGAAGGAGATGTTCCATACACTAACCTACATCCTGACATTCCCACCTCTCTTGAAGACTTACAAAGAGATTGGACACAACTCAAGGGGGAACGAGACACATTCGAAGCCCAATTCTACGCTAGCGAGAAGAAGGTTTTGGAGCTCACAAAGCAACTTCTTGAGGAGCGGACTCTGAATGCCTACATCGCACCAAAGAGGATGCGCACTACCTTTTTATCTTAGAGTTTTTGTATTGTTTTTCCCAAAGAGGCATTGATGTACCCAAACTTTAATTTATTAATATAAAATGTGTTTCCTTTTTTGTCTAAAATAAATTTGAATCTTTAAAATCCTTGAAATCATTGCATATGCATCTACCATTCATCATAACATAAGCAGGTTTCTTGCAACAAGTCTCCTCATCTTTCTACTGTTTATTTCATTAAGATGGATCTCAAGCAAACGGTGAAGGACCTCTAAGCACAAAATGCCCAGTTTTAACAGATTTTCTTAACTCTATCCAAAGGACAAGAAGAGTTGAAAATCTTGCTGGTTGAAGAGAAAAAGAAGAAAGCAAAGAAAGTAACCGAAATTCTAAATATGGAAAGAAGATTCCAAGGACAAGCAAGAAGGACCCTAGACTTTGCAACATCATCTGGTGAGAAAGACAATCAAGATAGGAAAGGAAAGGAAGTAGTTGCCCAGCCAGATTCAGAAGAGGAAGAGGAAGAAAAAGATTATTATGAAGAAAAATATCCTCAATCCAACGATAAGTATAAGCATTTGGAAGAACAGTTAAGCGTAATGGAAATTCAAAAAGTGTCTGGATTGGACTTTGAGGAGTTGGGTCTAGTATCTGGGATTGTCATTCCCCCAAAATTCAAAGCATATATGTTCACCAAATATGACAGAGTTTCATGTCCCAAAATGCATCTCCGGTCCTATGTGAGGAAAATCCAGCCTCATACCGCTGACAAGGATTTATGGGTACACTTCTTCCAAGACATTCTGTCTGGAACTTAACTTGATTGGTTTTATCAGTTAGAAAGAGCCAATGTTGATAACTGGGAAGATCTGGCCGCTTCCTTTTACAAACTATACCAATACAACATTGATCTTGCGCCCACCCGTACTGAACTCCAGAGTATGGCCATGGTTTCAAGTGAAGGCTTTAAAGACTACGCGCAAAAATGGAGGGACTTAGCAGGAAGAGTCCAGCCTCCCCTATCTGAAAGAGAGTTGGTAGACATGTTTTTGGGCACCTTGTCTGGTCCCTTCTTTAATCACTTAATTGGGAGTTCATCGGCAGGTTTTACTGAATTGATATTGACCGGAGAAAGGGTGGAAGCCGAGATAAAGAATGGGAAGATTCAAAAAGATGCATCCTCTGCTGCTGTAAGGAAACCATTCATGGGAAAGAAAGAAGTGGTTGTTGTATATCCTTAGAGAAATCAAGATAGGGCTGAACACCGTCCAATGGTGGGGGTTGTCATGATTCCTAAACCTGCGCCTGCTCAGCAAAGAAGCAACCAGCCAAGAATGGAAACACCAGTCAGGCAGTTCACCTGAATTAATATGACACTATATCAAGTATTACCACATTTGTTAAGATCCAATCTAGTGACTTTGAATAAAGCTCCAAAGAATCCTAACACAACCTCTCCTCACTATCATCCTAATGCCCGCTGTGCTTACCATTCTGAGAGTCCCGACCATGACACTAACAACTGTTGGGCTCTGAAGAACAAAGTACAAGACCTTCTTGAAGCCAAAGAGATTGAATTTTATGCGCCAAAAATTCCAAATGTCATTACTTCCCCTATGCCCAAGCACGACCGTGATGTCAATGCCGTTGAAGAAGATATGTTTGTTACTTTAGTTGATGAACTTGTGACCCCACTCCTGACTATCAAAAATAACTTCTTGAATGTCGGTGTATTCCTGGGCTGTGATGAAAGATGTCATTTCTTTTTATCCTCACCAACCAGCTATCCGTTGTTAAAAGCAGACATTCAATGCCTAATAGATAACAAGGAGATTTTGTTCGAGAAGACTTCAATTCCAACTGTTTCTTATAATGATGTTTCCATCGTGACCATTTCCAACAATTCTTCCAGGGTCTCCACCAAAAGACCCATTAGAATTACATCAGTTCCTAAAGTGGCTCCATTGATAATTACAATTCCTGGACCAATCCCGTATTCGTCAGACAAAATCGTCCCATGGAATTATGGAGGTGATATCTACTATCACGGTATCAAGCAAAATTGGCCAGCTACTGAAGATTCAAGTTCTGAGAAAATTGACTCCGACATCAGTAACATTGCATGGACTAGCAAGATAACCCAAGTGGAAGGGTATTCTCTCCAAAAATTGCTCTTGCAAAAGCTATTTATGGACCCGTAATCATTCCTGTTGTTGTTGCTCCTCCAAAGGCTATTCCCAGTCCTACAATCATCTTTGCTAATACTCATGTTGACAAAACGGTTACAATCGCTGTTATCACCCCTACTGACATTCCTACTGCCGAGTCACCTGAGACTCGAGGAAAAGGTATTTTGGTTGAGCCTGTCCAGACGAAGGCACAATCAGTAGCTATCCCTGAGACCTCTCGAAAAGAGATGGAGGAAATTCTAAAGATCATAACAAGAAGCGACTACAACGTAGTCGAGCAATTGGGGCAAACTCCATAAAAAATTTCCATGTTGGCTTTATTATTATGTTCTGAGGCTCATGCAAAGGCCTTGGTAAAGTTCCTTAAAACTACCCATGTACCCCAAGAAACATCTGTCGATCAGTTCTAAGACTACGTAGCCAGCTTGACCGCAGATAATGGTTTAGGTTTTTCAGATGCTGATTTAATGCCAAGGGGGAGGAAGCATAATGAGGCATTGCATGTCTCAGTCAAATGCAGGGGCACGACTTTGGCTCATGTCTTGGTTGACACTGGTTCGTCTCTGAATGTGTTGCCTAAAAAAGCTCTTGATAGGCTTGACTGTGAAGGATTGATCTTGAAGCCTAGAAACATAGTAGTGAGGGCCTTTGACGGCTCAAAAAGGTTGGTGCATGGGGAAGTAGACATCCCCATAAAAGTTGGAACACAAACATTTGATTCAAATTTTAATGTAATGGATATTCTCCCTTCATATTCCTGCTTATTAGGCCGACCGTGGATTCACAATGTTGGTGTCGTTACCTCTATGTTGCACCAAATGCTGAAATATCCAATTTAGGGGAAAATCATCACTGTTCATGGAGAAGAAGAGTATATGGTCAGTCATCTAAATTCCTTCAGATATGTGGTACTAGATGGTGAATTTATTGAAACTTTATTCCAGCACTTTGAAGAAGTCCCGCAGACTGTGGCAGTAACCAAGGTTGTGTCTCAAGTCCCCAAGATTACAAGGCCTCCGCTCAAGATGTCGTCTTTGAAAGATGCCAAGGCAGTGATAGAAGAAGGTGGGTGCACTATTTGGGGTCAACTCCCAGATATCCCATACAAATATGACAAATTCGGTTTGGGTTTCACTTCAGGATCCCAGAAAGCTGTACGCCGCGCTCGTGCCGGAGGACCACCCTTGAAGATCAGCAACCACGAAGTCAGCACCGTGGAGGATGATGAAGACAGCTATAACCTGGAGGATTGGATTTTCCCAACTGTCAATGGAGGGCTCAATAACTAGGAGGCTAGAGATTTTGTCCCGATCACATTTATCCCATAGTAATTTATCTTTAAATTTTGTGGGATCTGTAATATTAAAACAATTCAGACTCTTAAAACCTTTTGTCTTACCCGAGGCACAATGGTCCATTTGTAAGGGTTATTATCTCATTTCCATATGACATCAATGAATCATGGAATTTTTTGAATACAAACTTTATGCTCATTGTTTTTCTTTTTACATTTTCATTTCTTTCAAAGATAGCTATACTCTTACACACACTCACACTCACAATGCAAGTCTACATCCACTCGGGATCCCATGGGTAACGGTTCTGCTATGGTCTTCTGTGATTCTGAAAATATAATCTACCAAGCCGAAGACAAAGGTGAGGAAGATTGTGAAGTGCCAGGGGAACTTGCCAGGTTACTACAACAAGAAGAGATGACCATTCAGCCCCACGAAGAACCAGTAGACACAATTAACCTTGGTACCGAAGAAGACAAAAGGGAAGTCAAGGTGGGTGCTAATCTGGAACCCAGTGTCAAAGAACCTATGATTCAGTTGTTACACGATTATGTTGAGGTCTTTTCCTGGTCATACGAAGACATGTCAGGACTTGATGCAGATATCGTGGTACATCGTCTACCAACAAAAGAAGACTGGCCATAGGTAAAACAAAAGGTCCGTTGCATGCGACCAGACATGTCAGAGAAGATCAAAGCAGAAGTCATGAAACAATTCAATGTCAGATTCTTGGCCGTCACCTCCTATCTACAATGGGTTTCCAATGTTGTTCCTGTGCCTAAAAAGGACGACAAGGTACGAATGTGCGTGGACTACAGAGATTTGAATCGGACGAGCCCTAAGGATGGTTTCCCACTTCCCCATATTGATATTCTAGTTGACAATACAGTACAACACAAAGTGTTTTCATTCATGGACGGTTTCTCAGGCTACAACCAAATCAAAATGGCGCCTGAGGACATGGAGGAAACGACCTTTGTCACATAGTGGGGCACATTCTACTACAAGGTTATGCCATTCGGACTGAAGAATGCAGGGGCAACCTATCTGCGTGCCATGGTAGATCTATTTCACGATATGATACATCAGGAAATAGAGGTCTATATGGACGACATGATAGCTAGATATAAAACAGAAGAAGAGCATCTTGATCACTTGCAGAAATTATTTGAGAGGCTAAAGAAATACAAGCTGAGGTTGAACCCAAATAAATGCACATTTAGGGTGAGGTATAGTAAACTCCTAGGATATGTCGTCAACAATAAAGGTATCAAAGTTGATCCCTCCAAGGTGAAAGCGATACAAGAGATGCCTGCTCCTCATACTGAGAAGGAAGTCAGAGGGTTCTTAGGACGTTTAAACTACATTGCCATATTCATTTCTCACCTGACAGCTACTTGTGAACCAATCTTCAAATTGCTGAAGAAAGATCAAGTAGTCAAATGGAATGATGAGTGCCAAACTGCTTTCGACAAGATCAAAGAGTACTTACAAGAGCCTCCTGTTTTGATGCCACCAGTCAAGGGAATACCATTTATCATGTATCTAACTATTTTGGAAAATTCAATGGGGTGTGTGCTGGGGCAGCATGACGAGTCTGGCCGAAAAGAGCATGCTATTTATTACCTGAGCAAAAAGTTTACCGACTGTGAAGCAAGATATTCACGGCTCTAGAAAACTTGTTGCGCTCTGGCATGGGCTGCTTGCCGGCTAAGACAATATATGCTGACTCATACTACCTTGTTGATATCTAAAATGGATCCAATAAAATACATCTTCGAGAAGCCTGCCATTTCTGGGAGAATAGAGAGATGGCAGATGATCCTGACAGAATATGACATACAATATACTACCCAGAAAGCAATAAAGAGCAGTGTACTAGCTGATCACCTTGATCATCAAGCTGTGGATGACTACCATTCCATGAAATTCGAATTCCCAGATGAAGACATCATGATGGAGAATAACTGTGAAGAATTCAGACCATATGACGAACCTGAACAAGGATCCCGATGGACCCTGGTTTTTGATGGGGCATCCAACGCACTCGACAATGGTATTGGTGTTATACTCATATCTCCTGAAGGGTGTCATACTCCCTTTACTGCAAGACTGTGCTTCAATTGTACAAATAACATGGCAGAATACGAAGCAGGCATCTTTAGTCTCAAGGCTTCCATAGATTTGGGGATCAAATCCTTAAATGTATTCGAAGATTCAGCTTTGGTCATCAGGCAGATCACAGGAGAATGGGACACCAAACACCCTAACCTTATACTTTACAAAGAACATGTGCTGACATTGATCCCACATTTTGAGAATATTACCTTTGAGCATTTCCCGCGAGAAGAAAATCAGCTAGTAGATGCACTAGCCATAATGTCATCCATGTTTAAACTTAAATGGGATGACAAGGCTCCCCAGATCACCATTGAACGAATGGATGAACCATCTCACTGTCATGAGATTAATACTGAAGAAGTAGTGGACCGGCCTTGGTTTCACGAAGTCAAGAGGTATCTCATGGCTCAAGAATATCTGGAAGGAGCTTCAGTAAATTATAAGAAGTTCTATAGGAGATTCTTTGCTAAGTTCTTCCTTAGTAATGGCCTTCTCTACAAACGCAACCGTGACTCTGTTTTGCTCCGTTGCATAGAAAAGGTTGAGGCGGAAAAGATCATGGCTGAGTTACATGAAGGTACTTTTGGCACACATTCCAGTGGGCATACGATGGCAAAGAAGATCCTACGGTCAGATTATTACTGGTCTACCATGGAAGCAGATTGCTATCAACACTCTCGAACCTGCCACAAGTGTCAGATTTATGCTGACAAGGTACACGTACCTCCAGTTCCTCTGAATATCTTGATGGCTCCTTGGCCGTTTGCTATGTGGGGCATCGATATGATTGGGGAAATCAAGCCAATAGCCTCTAATGGACACCGCTTCATCTTGGTGGCCATTGACTATTTCACAAAGTGGGTTGAGGCAGCTTCTTTCGCTTCCGTTACCAAGAATGTTGTCGCCCGGTTCATCAAGCAAAATCTCATATGTCGGTACGGTATCCAAGAGAGGATCATCACAAACAATGGTACTAATCTAAACAATACTATGATCACCGCCCTGTGCAAGCAATTCAAGATCCAGCATCACAATTCTTCCCCTTACCGGCCCAAGATGAATGGTGTTGTCAAAGCCGCAAATAAGAACATAAAAAAGATCATACATAAAATGACAGTCACATACAAAGACTGGCATGAGATGCTACCATTCGCTCTCCACGGGTATCGTACCACAACACGCACATCAACCGAGGAAACACCCTATTCTCTGGTATACGACATGGAGGCTGTCTTGCCTATTGAGGTCTAGATCCCCTCTCTGAGAATTATGAAGGATGCAGGGCTGAATCAAGAAGATTGGATCCAAACTCGAATTGATCAACTGAATTTGATTGATGAGAAAAGGCTTACTGCTGTCTGTCATGGTCAAATGTATCAAAAACGGATGATCAAGGCTTTCAACAAAAAGGTCAGACGCCAAGTGTATCAAGTCGGGGATTTGGTGATCAAACGTATCACACTGCCGCAAGGTGATCCCAGGGGCAAATGGACTCCTACATATGAAGGGCCATTTGTAATCAAAAGCATATTCTCTGGTGGAGCAATGATCTTGACCATTATGGATGGCGACGACCTGCCGCACCCCGTGAACGCGAACATAGTCAAAAGATATTACGCATAAGAAACTTGCTAGGTTGACAAACCTAGGCAAAACAAGGGCATCCCGGCAGATCAAAAAGGTTCGGGAAAAAATTAGGGATAAAACAAAAAAAAAATCTGTATACCCGCCAAGTTGAAAACCCGAAAGGGCGACTTGGGCAAAAAACGGTATCCCGATGGACTGAAAACCCGAAAGGACGGTCCAGGAAAAAGTTAGGGAATTAAAGCGTATGACTATGTCCCGTTGGATCACCTTACGAACAACCTACAAGCTCAATGGTTCTGATTAGTTCAATCAGCTTCGGACAAGGCAACAAATAGATAAAATGCTCAGAGACACGAAGGCTATAGCAGAACGGGAACCCCATGGGATTATTTCACATAGCTATCTTTTCTTTGTATCAAATTTTCACTTTTTACGACAGTATTCTCTTGCTAGAATGTTTGTCTCATTGTACAAAAATACTTACTCAAAGTCAATACAAAGATATCCCTTTGAAAGTTCAAAACTATCTTTTTTTCTTTACTCTTGTTGTTTTGTTTACAAAAACGTCCAATGATTTATTTTTGAACATATGCATTTGAACATAATTACTGTTTACAAATAAACAAAATAAAAAGAAAATCACTGATGGCTTTAAGAGGTAGGGAAATCTCTCTAAGCTATTTTCATAAAATTCCCCGCAGTATGCAGTTTAATCCCCAGCGAAACAAAACTTTCAGTTATCAATCCCCAGTAGAAGTCGTCCAATTTCTCAGGACTCCCCAACAGGATTTTACAAGCAGTACACGACATTGCTCTTACAACAGAGTTTATTTCTCTAAGCGGGAATTCATCAACACTTCAAAACATGAAGACTTGCACTCTGTATCCTCAGCAGCAGTTGGGGATTTATTTTCCCCAATTCAAACAAGCAGTGCAACAGATTAGTTCACATACGCATACATCACATCCATATATCATAAACATTGATAACACGAATGCGTGTATCACAATCCCATTACACCATGCATTTCATACAACATGACATTGCATATTAGCTAACATTTTACCCTTTTTAGGATAAGGTTAATCTATAGCTACCATTAACAAAGTTCAAAGGCTTTTTCAGATACAGTTCAGATACGCTCCATACATGGATGCCATTATGATACTCATTGAGATTCGATCTTCAGATACAGTTCAGATACGCTCCAGACACAGATGCCATTATGATACTCATTCAGATTCATCTTTCAGGTATAGTAAAGATACACTCCATACACGGATGCCATTCTGATACTCATTAAGATTCAATCTTTAGATACAGTTCAGATACGCTCCAGACACGAATGCCATTCTGATACTCATTCAGATCCAGCTTTCAGATACAATGCAGATACACTCCATACACGAATGTCATTCTGATACTCATTCAGATTCAACTCTCAGATAAAGTTCATATACGCTCCAGATGCGGATGCCATCCTGATACTCATTCATATTCAATCTTCAGATACAATTCAGATACGCTCTAGACACAGATGCAATCCTGATACTCATTCAGATTCAATCTTCAGATACAGTTCAGATACGCTCCAAACACGGATACCATCCTGATACTCATTCAGATTCAATCTTCAGATATAGTTCAGATACGCTCAAGACACAGATTCCATCCTGATACTCATTCAGATTCAATCTTCAGATACAATTCAGACACGCTCCATACACGGATGCCATTCTGATAATCATTCAGTTTCAGCTTACAAATACGGTTCAACAATCATTTCTGGATGGCATCTGCAAGCCCATCTCCGACAACTTTCCATCATCCCTCCAAATGGCATCGTTAATCCCATTCCCTATATCGTCAACCATCACATCATCGAGTGCAAATTTCTGGGCACTCTAATGTCCAATCATCTCCCACCTTCGAGTCACGAATGGAAAAAACTCGCCAATCTAACTCTTCAGGCTTAAGAAGATTGAACAGGGGATGCTGTTGTACCCCAAAATTTTCCCTCTCATTTATCAAGAATTTTCTCATAATATCTCCTTTGACTCAAGACTACACTAGGGTTGATCAGCTCAAGACACCTCCTTAAGCATTGATGACCAAATTTAGGGTTTGAGATTGCACAAGGATATTTGAACTTCCAATGCCCCATATGAATTTCATGGATCATTATGGACCCTCAATATTTCTAATGTCAAGTTTCAAGCTTTGGATCACACTTTTGCTCAGTCAATTGAACAGTTGACCTAAAAATCAACTGTATTGGGGAAAAAGTCAACCATGACCAATTTACAATCAAACTTCATAATTTTTTATCCACATCAACATTTTAAACTCATATGTATAAGTTTGATCAAGTTTGGATCACAATTCCTCAAGAAATTTGATCAAATCTTCAAAAGGGCAAAATGGTCAAAATTAGGGTTTTGACTGGGAAAAGGCAATTTCTGATTTTTGACCTAGAAAATGATCAATTGGTTTAAGGCATGATCTCAAGAGTCAAAATTTTCACCATGATGTAAAATGATTCAAAAGAAACTTCCAACATGAAAGTTGTAGATCTCCATGAAATCTACAACTTTGCTTCACACAACTCTTTCCAAATGTGCTTGGATCTCAAGTTATAAGTTTAAGAATACATGGTCATGAAACAAAAACACTTAGTGAAATTTTGCCCTAATTTGGTTAGGATTTTGACCTAACTTCATGGCACTTTTTCACATAGTTCCAAGGGGAATTTTCAAAAGTGATTCAACTATGGGTTGCAGAGCATATTGCAAGCTTTCCAAAATGTCCAAGAACTCCTTGAGATCATATTTGAGTAGGGAGAATCTAAGAGTTGAAGTTAGGGTTTTATCACTTGAATTACAAGTCATTTTATGATGAACAAATTCAAAATTGAAAGTTATGCTGCACAACCTCTACTTTTCAAGCCTAAAACTTGTTAGGCACTCCATAATTAATTTCTTGTACAACTGTTAGATGTCTCATTTCAAGCATTCAATGCAAGGCCATGCTTTATATCCATTTTGGGAAGAAAGTGCACAATGCCATTTTGATAAAGTTACTTTTTGCACAAAACTTGTTCTTGAGCCTTGCACTTGTTCTTTTCTGATCATACATGTCTCATAACACAAGAGAAATGGTTTAGAAACTTACAATCACCTAGTCCATGCTTGTACTACACATTGAAACTTGGTTTCCCACTTTTCTTGAAAATCAAGTAACATAGCAAATAGCTTGTAACTTGTACTTTTGACTTTCAAAACCACTCAAACCTCTTTGCTTATAGATACACAAGCCATTTTCCATAAATCACACGCATACTTGACCCCTAAAAACACCAAGAGCTCAGAACTGTATCACATACCTCCATTGTTGCCTAACCTGACAAAAAGTTTGAAACTCACATCTCCCTCGTGCGTTTTCAAGCCTTTTGGTTCCTAAAGTTTCTAAACATCATTTAGAACTCATCCCACACCCTGTTACAAGAATGTAACACCATTAACACCATCCTCCATTTTCAAAAACAGAGCTTTGCACTTGGACTTCTCCAGAACACCTCAGGTACTTTTAGCTCAAGCTAAGCATCCCATTAGCTTCCTGGGAACTTGAGGAAGCTAACCCAATCATTGGAACTCACTGAAAGCTTCTCAAACTCCAAACCCGATACCCTCTTGCAAGGTAATTTTTCTAACTTTGGAACTTTTCATACATGCATCATCAATGATTTATTTATGAATGAAACATGTAGATATCATTGCCCTAAAGCTAACCATGTCCATAGTTTCCATTAATTTTGCTTGAGCTTAGAAATTTTAAGATTGAAGTTCTGAGATTTTTAGGGTTCAGATTAGGGCCATTAAAATTCATGCTTATCTTTGATCTATAATCTTATTGCTTTGCATTTCTGAAATCGTGAGGAAATTTGCTACAACTTTCATGTTTACAGTTTTCATTTTTGTTGAGATTTGAACAAGTTACAGAGGCTCTGGCTGGGCGTGAGGTTGAAGATAAAGTTGGCCTCAGGAATGTGTTTGCCACATATATTTATGCTTTGATTTATATAAACGTACGTATAGCCACCCCAGTGGTAGAAGCGCGCTTTTGACTTAAGGGACCTGAATTCGAGCCCCAGTGGTACCCTTTTGGTTTTTTTCCATTTTTTTCATACATTCTGACTTTTTTGGCATGCGTTGGGCCTCCCTTGGGCCTTTATGTTTTTTTTTTCTTCTTGTTGCTAACCCCCTGTTTCACTTGCACAGCCCCTGACCCATTTTTATTTATTTTTCTTATTTTTATTTATTTATTTTCTTAAATATTTTATCTAATTTTAAAAAATCATAAAAAATATAAAAATAGTAAATTTATATTTTGACACAGTTTATTAATTTTTTTTCTCACTAAAATTATTTTATTTAATCAATACTTTATTTATTTTACTAATTGTTCTTGTAAATTTAATTAAAAATTGGGTTTTTAGTTATTTCCTTTTACACCATTTTAAATATTTTATTTTAAAATATAAAAATACCAAAAATATTTTATAATACTATAAATTATTTTTAAGACAAAAAATACCAAAAATATTCTTCTTATAAACTTAATTTATTTTTAATCAATTAATAGATTAGGGTTTTATTTAAATTCTTTTCCTAGTAAATTTAAGTTTTACTTTTAATTAATTATTTTCCCTTTAGTTAATTAGGTTAAAATCAAAACCCCTTTTCCCTAAAAATCCAAAACATCCATTCACTTTACATTTTACATTTTTGTATATTTATTCATTTTTATACATTATTTATTTCAATTCTTGTAAAAATTCAATATGGTTGTAATAGATTAATTAAGTTTATTTTCTTGCAATCCCCATTTTTAATTTGTACACTCCCCTCCCACAAGTATTGTAATAGCGTCGTAATTTTAAATTCCACAATTTATCGCTTTTATATACAAATGCTAGTAATTAGGGTTTGTATGGAAAGAATAAAACCAATGCTTAGAAAACCCCAATCAAAGACAAAATCAAGCATGAAAACAATACACTTGTACACAAGCACCCCTAGGGTAAATCTACTTAGTTGCCTTACAAAATGGCCATATTACACATGTGAGGTATCTTAGCAAAAACAAGCAAAATATAAGATCATAGTCCCTCGATGACGCTATCTATGTTGCCTTTCAAATGATCTTAGTTCCTAAAGAGAATGCTAAGATACCTTGCAACATTGCTAATCATGGTTATACGATGACCCACACCCGTCCCGTTTACATCTAAAGATAGGGTTACTTACCAAATCAATGGTAAGATAACAATGTGAAAGGAAAAGGAAATGAACATGAAATACTTTTGAGTAGGTAGAATTATCCTAATTACTTGCTCAATTTCAAAATAAAGCATCTTTGTTATTTTCAAAACAAACACTTACACTTTAAAAACATCTTACAAAACTTGAAAACATTTTCAAAAGATCAACACTTTGTATACATTCTTACGAACGAGAATCATTACAAAGTTTGCCTAAACAATGGCCTCTTTACATAATACTTTCAAAAACCACACAAAGCATAATTTCAAACAAAAGCAACTGATCTAGCAAGTAACTAAGAGCCCATGGAAAACAATGGATGAAAAGGGTGCTAATACCTTCCCTTTTCATAATCTACCCCCCCCCCCCCCCCCCGAACTCAAGAAAGTAATCTCAAAGGTCTTTCCTGTGCTTTTTCACCTTTTCTTTTGGATAAAAGAAAAGTAAGTGGCGACTCTTGCTAACCGCAACACTTGCGATCAAACGCAAAACCTTCAAGTTAGTTCTCCCACCGTATCACACATTGGTCTACATAATACATCAAAAGATCAAATATCATAACAAGTCAGGTAAGAGGTTGTTATTGCAGCTGATTTGCAAGGAGCTTTCCTTATACTCAATATAAAATTGAAAACCCCCTCGAAATTGCCATCATCTTTAAGGTGGGAGAAAATAATGATTGTGAAGCAATTGGCATAGCCGACCTTGACGTGTGAGAAGAAAAAATCCATCAGGATGCTTAAGATAGTTCATCATCTGGTGTCAAGACTAAGATATTAAGGCCAATCCTTGAATGCAAATTCGAAACTGTAAAACTGGATGATAACCCATCATGGTCGATCTAATAGATGATAATATACCACCCAGAGTGAAGAAGAGGCTGATCAAGTGTCTTAAATACAATGTCGACATTTTCACAATTTCTTTAGAACAGATGTAGAACATAGACTCGGGCGTAGCATGACATTAGTTGAATATTGATCCTTTTATCTAATATATGGCCCAATGAAGAAGACATAAATCCCTTAAGAAATATGAAAAAACCATGTCGATAGTTCAAGGATTTATTATGGCTACTTTTATATCTGAGGCAAGATATATATAATGGCTCTCTAATTTGTACTAGTCAAGAAAGCCTCGATAAAATGGAGAATGTGTGTTGATTATACTGACCTCAATTGGGAGAGCCCCAAATATTTGTATCCACTTCCAAACATAGACAAATTGGTAGATAGTTCATCAGATCACAAACTTTTGTTGTTATTGGATGCATACTATGATTATAATCAGATACCCATGTATGGACTAGAGAGAGAAAGAGGGGAGATAGAGAGTATACTTCTTTATTGAGAGAGCCAATTATTCGTATAAAGTGATGCCTTTCAACTTAAAGAATGCGGAGGAGACATACTAGAGGATGATAAACAAAGTCTTCAAGGAAGAGAGAGTTTAAAAAGTAGAATTATATTTAGATGACATGATCGTAAAATCCAATGGCAAAGAACTACATAATGAGCATATCACTAGCCTATTCAAGATATTTTCATAGTACAACATGAGACTCAATCAAGAAAATGTACCTTTGGGGTCAAAGCCATAAAATTTATGAATTTTCCTCTAATAGAAAGAGACATAGAAGGGAACTCGAAAAAATGTGAGGCAATCATCAGGATGGAAGCCCCAACAAAAAAGAAAGAAGTTATAAGCTTAATGGAATGTCAAAGGCTTTATATAGTTTCGTTTCTAATTCATCTTAACAAACTCTATTATTCTACAAGGTAATGAGAAAGGAAGCAAGATTCAAGTGGACCCCAAAGTGCGAGCAAGATTTTGCATCCTTACAGAACAAACTATCAACAATGATAGTCTTATCCAAACTGGTAGCCAAGGAAGTGTTATTCTTTTATCTTGTCATCTCCACTAAAGTTGTTAGTATTGTCCTCAGAAGGGAGGTATGTTCTGCTTAGAGTATGGGGTATTTTATCTCTTAGTTGGACCCATTCTACCAACATATAAAGAAGGTAGAATTAGACTCACTTACCATGCCTAGAAAGTTGCAGCAATACTTTATAGAACACACCATGGTTGTTTGCACTGATCTTCCACTTAAGCAAGTGGTCCATCGACTATATTTGGTCAAGCTGTTAGCTAAGTGGTCCATCAAATTTTATGAATTTGACATATCTTTTGATCATAGGAAAGCCTTGAAAGTGCAATTTTTTTGGTAGATTTCATAGTAGAAATGACCTTGGGAACATTTGAGTTAGATCATACCTAGATTATGTTCACATATAGTTCATCTAAAAGTCAAAGAAGTGGGGTTATCCGCAAATTAGATAATGAAGTTAGCTTGGTGATATAAGTATTACTATGCTTTAAATTTTCCACTACCAATAACTTGGGCGAATATGAAGCTTTCATCGAGAGCCTCAAAACATATTCCCAGCTGATAGTGACACAAGTCAAAAGTGATGCTCAAACCAAAATCTTTTACTGTTGTGTTACGTAACCTTTACAAGAGAAAAGTTAGCAAAATTTAAATCTTGTGAAATCTTACAAAATACCATATATACATCTTTTCTAATCTCACTAGCACAATCTTTAAGGTTAATAATTCCTTCATCCAAGAAACTTTGAGTAACTCTAGCATTGAAGACCATGATGTGATGATGGTGATCATAAAAGGAACATCACCACCTTTCTAGATATCACCCATTGCAACATACATCTAGAAAGGAATACTTCACACTAATCAGATAAAGGATACCCTAATAAAGAGATGAGATAAATCATATTCCATGACAGAGGTAACTTTGTATATAAGACGTTTTTTAACCCCTCCACTGAAATTCCTTGAAGAAGATGTATACACCCTCATCAAGGTGGATGGATGTATATCCTAAAAAAAATTAAGAGCCCGCACTCTAGATAAGAAAGTCTTCATGGTCGGCTATTATTGGTTTCCATGGTCCAAGAAACCAAAGATTATGTGAAAATGTGAGACTAGTACCAAAGACATGAAGACCTTCATAACTCTCCTTCATTCAAGCTACATGTGTTGACATTGCCATGTTCTATCTCTCAATAAGCGTATGGACATCCATATTCCATTTACTTTAGCTCCAAGACAATTTAAGTTCCTAATTGTGGCAGTAGATTACTTTATAAAATGGGTCAAAGTAGAGGCCTTACCAAATATTTTTGTTGCCAACATTTTAAAGTTCTTCAAAAGAAACATTTTGCAAGGTATGGAATCCTTAAATCCATTGTGAAGGACAACATGACATAATTCATAGATAAAAACGTGAAAAGCTATTGGAGGACTTGAAGGTCAAATAACACTTAACTTTGGTTGAACACCCTCAGACCAACAAGTAAGCAAAAGAGACAACTCGAGTTATATTGAGAGGTTTGAAGATGATACTCCAAGAAGCTAAGGGTAATTGGAATGAATATATGCTTCATTTTCTATATGCTTATCAAACTACACCATATTTTACATTATGTGAGACTTCCTTTCAACTCACTTACAAAACCAAGACCGCCATCCTTGTTAAATATGGGAGCTAAACTAGAGAACAATAAATCATCTACCAGAAGGAGATAATTCATAACCTATCATAGAGAAGACCGGCCTTTTGGAAGAAATAAGATCTTCACTCTCCCTTATAAATGTCATTACACATAAAGTAGCTACGATCAATGTGACCTTGTACTTACATAAGATGACATTGGAGGGATGAATATTTGAGATGTAAAACTTAATACCAATTGAGAAAGGCCATACAAGGTAAATGCTAGCGCATGAAATAGAGCATGAATCACAATGTTCCAAGCTCAAGAGGAATTTTAGTTAAATTTTCTTTAAGTTGTTCGAACAATAATTGGAAGCGATTAAATAATGTATACTTTTGATATAAATAAATTCAACCTTCTTTGTTGGAATTGTATGATTTTCTTTTCTGAGAGAAGAGAAGTTTAAGAGACACATAAATCTCACAATTCACAGGTGGCACATATAACACCCCGACTTTAAATTAAATATTTTATTTAATTATTAAAATATTTAATTGTGTGTTGTTTGATTTTTTAATAATTGTGTTATTTTGGGTGTGTGGGAGACTTAGGGGTATTTTAGTAATTTAATAATTAATGAAATTATAGAGTTGAGAGCGGGGAAATAAAATTGGAATTATATAATTTATTAGTGACAATTAGATAATTTTAAGTTATTTTGTAGTAATTGAATCGTTGGAAAGCTAGCACGATTTCCTATTAAGTGATAATGTAACCAAAGACAAAATGTGTCATAAAAATATGATTAATTGACGAGAATTACATGTATCGTTGACGATGAATGCTATGATGAATATGTTTATGAGTTAGAAGTATGAATTGATGTATTTTATATGTTGAGTGTGATTTCTTCGTTGTTGTGTGTATGAAGTAATAGTTCGGTCGAGGTGAACTATTGAATACTTGAATTGTATTGAGTCATGTTGGTTGTATTGTTGCATGTTGGAGGTATAATTCGATTGATATGAATTATGGTATGCTTGGGTTGCACTATTAATTTGATATTGTACATTTTATGAATATGGATTATTTTGAGTTATGTTGGTGTAACACATATCTGATTGTTGTTGCATGGTAATATAGGTAGGGGATTACGAGAGTTGTAAGTTCATTATGTTAGGATCAGAGAGCAGTCTTAATGCATTGATATTTATGATCATGCATCATTTGAGTTGTGTTAAGAGGAGTGCTCGCTAGTTCAGAGAGGGGACTAGTGACTTATCCTAAGCTCAGAGAGGGTGCTTGGAGCACAAAGAAGGGGCTCATGGGTTCAGAGAGGGGACCCAGTTCCTGAGTGAACCATTATTGAGTTGGTACCACATGCATAGAGTTGCATCGATTTGTATGGAGTTGCATTTTGAGTATGAGTTTCATAACTAGATTAAAATGCATATGATATTGATGTTGTGTGTAATTGGTGTGTGATTAGTATGTGAATGAGGTGTAATTGATGAGTCAATGTGAGAACATATTTAATCTACTATGATTGGGATTGTGTAAGAGTATGTTATGTGTTCAGTATCCTACCTTGCAGTATATGCATGTTATTATTGAATTTGATTTCTCACCCCTTCTATTTAAATGCTGGTTTAAATGGGTATCTTGCAGATACTCAAGAGTAGAGCCACTGTTGTGAGTGGAAGCTATTTGCTGGAGCAATTTCTTTTACTTTTTTGTTTTAGCTTTGGTTATACTTTGATATGTGACACTGAGGGGCGATTTCTTCGTTTTATGTTGAGATTTCCGAGGGACAATGTATACTCTCATATTTTATGTTTTGGTATAATAAGAATTTGGGTAACACTTGCGAGTCAATGCTTTTTAATTATGATATGAGGTTTATTTATGAAATTTAAATTGGGTTGTTTTAATTGTGTTCTTTGTTTGTTTAAAATAAGTGTTACATGATCAGCAGGTGTGTGTTTCGAGATGTGTAATATCCTATGAGAGAATGTTGTGAAAAATCTAAGATTTAATTATATTTATGCGCTAGGGAAACATGGAGTTACATTATTTGTATCAGAGCAAGTCGTTCCATCCGACCAGGTTATGTAATCTTGTTAGTTCCTTTTTGTGTGACATGTTTGTGAAACATTGTCAATACTCGTTTGTTTTTCTAACTGGTTGCTTGCAGGAGCGGGATTCAAATAAGTGAGGGAGAAGCTTCTGCTTCTCTGAGGTGTTGCAGGCGTGGAGAGTTGGTGTAGCGTGCTATTGATTACAAGAGTTTAGGTGATGTAGAAGTTGTGATGTTTTTCGAAACTGAAGAGGAGGCAGATTCAAGATTCATGTCTGTCGGAAAAGTTGAGATGTATTTGAGGGAGAACAATCAAGTATTGTTGATGTTTTCTTATCGAAGAGTAGAGAGCAAGGTGAAGGCTAAGGATATTCCAGTGGTGTGTAATTTTCTAATATTTTTCCAGAAAGTCTCTGCGATATGCCTCCAGAGCGTGAAACTAAGTTCGACGAAGGCGAAAAATTGATGTTTATGTCTACTAACAAAGTAGTAGAACTCTTAAATGATCAGGCTCAATTGTTTGTAATTTTTTCATCTTTGCAAGTCGGAAGTAAACCCGCAAATGTTGATTTACATGTAGTGTTTGATTTTCTTGATGTGTTCCCATAAGATATCATTGATTCACCGCCAAAGTGCCAAGTGGAAGTTTCTATCGACCTTTTACCAGGTACGGGTCTAGTGTCAATGGCTCTAAATATGATGTATGCTTAAGAGTTGAATATATTGAAGAAACAACTAGAAGAGTTTCTTGAGAAGACGTTTATTTGACCAAGTGTTTCATCGTGGGGTGCACCTTAAGAAGAAGTTGATGACTGCTCCAGTGTTAATTTTTCTAAGTCCAAGTGTGTCCTTTGTGGTGTATTGTGATGCATCAAAGATGGGTTTATATGGTGTGCTGATACATAATGGTAATGTTATGGCTTATGCTTTTAGACAGTTAAAAGTTCACGAGAGGAATTATCCTACGCATTATCTGGAGTTGGGGGTTGTGGTTTTTGTATTGCATATTTGGAGACATTATCTTTTTGGTTCTATATTTTAGGTGTTTAGTGATCACAAAAGCTTAAAGTATCTATTTGATTAGAAGGAATTGAACATGAGGCAGAGAAGGTGGTTGGAATTCCTAAAGGATTGTGATTTTAGCTTAAGTTACCATCCTGGTAAGGCTAATGTCGTAGATGATGCATTGAATATGAAGTATTTAAACATGTCGATGCTTATATTCAAGAGTTGGAATTGATTGAGCAATTCTGAGATAAGTTTAGTATGTGAAGAGACTTCTATTAGTGTAAAGTTATGTATGTTGAAATTGACCAGTGGTATCCTTGATGAGATCGGGGAAGGACAAAATATCGACTTGGAATTTATTGACTGGTTAGCATTAATAAAACACAGAGAAGGAGGTAACTTCAATATTAATGGTAGTGTTGTGATGAGATTTAGAGAGAGAGAGAGTTTGTGTTCTGGATGTGTTCTTGAGGATGGACACAATGGTAAGCTGAGTATCCATCTAGGAGCAACCAAGATGTATCAAGATCTGAAGAAGATATTTTGGTGGCCAGGATTAAAGAAGGAAGTGAATGAGTTCCTTTATGCTTGTTTGACTTTATAGAAGTCAAAGATTGAACATCATAATGTGTTTGGTCTGATGCAACCATTGAATATTCCACAGTGAAAATGGGATAGAATTTCCATGGATTTTGTAACAGGTTTGCCGAAGACTTCAAAGGGACGCGATTCAATTTGGGTGATTGTTGATAGATTGACTAAATTGGATCATTTTATACCAATAAGGATTAATTATCCTTTACAAAAGCTAGCTAAATTGTATATTGAAGAGATTGTGAAAGTTCATGGTATTCCGTCGAGTATTGTGTTAGATATAGATCCAAGAATTACATCAAGGTTCTGGGAGGGTTTGTAAAAAGATTTTTCTACTAAGTTAAAATTGAGTTATACTTATCATTCGCAGACATATGGTCAAACAGAGATAACTATCCAATATTTAAAAGACTTGTTGAGGGCATGTGTGGTAGAACAATAAGGTGCTTGGGATAGCTGTTTACCGTTGATTGAATGTACCTACAAAAACAATTTCCATCCGAGTATTGGAATGGCACCATTTGAGGTGTTGTATGGTAGAAGGTGTAGGACACCTTTATGTTAGTATAAGTCGGGAGAGGGCGATGTGATTGAACCCGAGATTATCCAACAGACCACAGAGATGATCAAAGTGATTTAGGAGAAGATAAGAGCTTATCATAGTCTCCAGAAGAGTTATCACGATAAGCAAAGGAAAATGCTTGAGTTCTGAGAGAGAGATCGTGTGTTTATGAGGGTTACTTCAGTAACTGGTGTTGGTCAAGATTTAAAGTTTTGAAATCTCACTCCACATTTCATAGGTACGTACCAGATTATGCAAAAGATATGAGAAGTGGCCTATCAGATTTCCCTGCAATCCTCTCTTTCTAATCTTCATGGTGTGTTTCATCTGTCTCAGTTGAGGAGGTACATTCAGGATTCGTCTCATGTGATCCAAGTGGATGATGTAAAGGTGAGAGATAATCTGACTGTTGATCCATTCCCCATACAGATAGAGGATTGGGAAATGAAGTAGTTATGTGGTAAAGAGATTACCCTAGTGAAGGTAGCTTGGGGAGGACTAACTGGTGGAAACGTGACTTCGGAGCTTGAGAGCCAAATGAGGGATTCATATCAGAATCAGTTTACTTAAGGTAATTTTCAAAGGCGTAAGTTCTTTAACTAGGTGAGAGCTATAACACCCCAGTTTTAGTAAATTATTTTATTTTAATTTAATTATAATTTTGTGTGTTTATTTGATTCTTCTGTGAGGGTGATTATATGAATGAGGATGAGAGAGAGGGTGTGTGACCTTGTAGTAGGGTGCAGATGGTAATTAGAGAAAGATAGAATAAATTAGAATTATTTTATTAATTAAACTAATTATTTTATTTTATTTATTTAAATAAAATAAAAAGGTAAAAATAAAATAGAAGTTGTAGATGTATTGAGGGTATATCAATGTTGAGATGTTGAGACTAAGCCATTGGATTGACTTAACTCATACATATCAAATAAAAATTGCCACCGCGCTTTATTGTTTCCAAAGGAAATGGGAAAAGAGTGAATAAACCCAAAAAAGGAGAAGAATCTACGTACGGGGGTTGGTTATGCAAAGGGAAGGTATTAACACCCTAAACATCTACGGTACTCTGTAGAAACCTCTTTGAAAATCTGTATATTTTGGCTATAAGAGGTGTATACAAAATAGATGGCGGAGATGAGAAAAGAAGTATTTTTTAAAATTTTTGCACCTGCCGCAGTTATGAACCTTTAATGCCTATGTACCACCTTGTGTGCAATAGGGGATCAGGGTACTCGTAGTTCACCTTAAAAAATTTAAAACACATGTGTGCTGTAGAAATTTAAGAGAAAAGACGTCATCATCATATCCGAGTGGAAAACCTACTTACTACCCAAGTGGAGGATAACTCTCTTCACTATATATCGTAGAAGTATAGTAGCTTGTGTCACTACAGTAATTGACAAGAGTCTAATCCTTTGAGAAAAGTTTGAAAGTAAAAAGCCAAAGTGGCAAAATGGTTTGAATTAGGTTAATAACTTTTAGTCTTGCGAAAGATGTCAAAGTACGATTAAATTGATTAAAGTTTGATTAAGATTATTTTTTGAAAATGCATGGACATAACTCCATGTTTAATATGAAAGCGGTTCAAGTTAGAAAACAAGAAGAGTTTTAAAAAGAAGGGAGAAGATTTTTGAAATTAAAGAAGATAGGAGGAGATGAAGTGACTATCCTAAAGCAAAAAGCCAAGTAAAAGAACGATCTAACCAACAAGAAGCCGATGCTTGACATAAGAAGTCAATGTAGAATTCTCATCCTTTAGATCGAAGTCAAGCAAGCAAAAATACTAAAATTCTGAGGAATACCAAGCTTCGGATAAATTAAGAACCAAGCAAAGTCTTCATTAAAAAAAATAGGCCAGAGTAAGAACTGTATACAGAGAAATTTACAATCACAAACAAAGCCTGAAAATCAAAATAACCTGCACACATAAAAAAAATCAAACCAATGCCTTAGAGTAATCCCCAAGGATTTCAGAAGATCCTCACAAAAATATCAACCAAAGATTATAGAGTTCCAAGGTCTCAAACTATCAAGGCTTCTAATTCTAAGTCCAAGAGATCCAAGTAACCTTAAATCTTTTAATGTTCAAGTTGATTATTAAGTGTGTTTAAAAGAAAAGAAAGATCAAGTGATAAAAGAAAAAATGACATTAAAAAAATGCTCAAGTGAGAAAAAAAAATGGCATGAAATGTAAATGCTAAATAAATGGTACATAAAAGTAAAATCACAAAATAAAGGCATAAAGTAAAGTTAATTATTAGTGAATTAGAAGTTAGAGGTCAAATATAACAAAAGGTTAGTTGAATGACCATCTTGAAGCTTGCTTTTGAAAACCCATTAGAAGAATGATAAAACCAAAGCCTTTCAACAACATGTTTAATTTGCTTTTTTGTCAAGTATATCATTAATTTCAAGTGCTCAAAGCAACCACATATGATCAACGATGTTCAAATGATTCACTTACACCAAAATTCATGAAGTTCATTAGAGGATTGATAGAATCAAAGCCTCCTAACAATGAACATCAAAGTTATTGGACCCAAGGTTTTAAATTAAATATACTTGGGCTTGTAAACATATGTTTGGTCTACGAATGATCCCTTTTTGAATCGGGACAAATTTAGTGCTATGTTAAGCAATCGTAAGTAGACTTATGTAGAAGCCATGCCTATTTTGAGGTCGGTCAATAACAATATATGTATTAAACATGTTAGATAAATGATATATAGATCATTCTCCAAAAATATGTAGCGCAAGTAAAAACAAGAAAGGGATAAGATGAAGAGGGAGGGGAATGATAGTGTAACCAATGTATCAGATGGAATTAGGGTTTCAAATATCATCAACATCATTAATCCATTTACGTGGTTTTGGATTTTCAACGTATCAACACACAAGATCCAATGAGGTTGAGGAACTTGTCCCAAAATAACACTCAAGTGTCTCCAAATTAGGACCAATCAAAAAATAATAAAATGTATTTAATATAAAAACAAATTTTAAATGATTTATAAAAAGGAAATAATTGGTAAAATACATAACATGTATTAAAATACCAAATAAAAATCCTGAACAAAAATCACAGGTCAAACATGATTCAACAAAATTATTTGAAATTTTTTTATAAGTCATACAATTTTTTTAAAATATAAAGAAATAAGCAAAATAAGCCAAAATTTGTGAAAAATAGTAAAATCAAAAATAAAATAAATGAGGTCACCAATATTTGTCAAGAGGTCATTGGATCCTTCCATAATTTTTCCAGAATTTAAGATGACCAAAAAGTATTTTTAAACAATTAAAAAATCAAATAAAGTGAAAAATCATAAAAATACCAAATCACAAAATAAAATTGTGAAAAATAAAAGCCAGAAGGAGAAAAATCAAAATTATTTTTGATAATTTTTTTCACAATGTTAGAAGTTGAAATGAATTTTTTATGAATTTTTGAAGTTTAAAACAATTTAATATAATAAATCATAAAATAAAATAAAACCAAAAAAATATGGGTCACCTGATCATTGTCAAACTCGTTAGTAAGCATATATGAGGGACCTGGCACATTGTGCATGTTATGTGTGACATCATATTTCCCCGTTGATAAATTATTTAAAAATCAGAGTAAATTAATTTCTAAAATACAACATCAAAATAAGATGTCACATGATTAATACATCATACATGCTCATTAATTAAGGTACACAATACAATTCATATATTCAAAAGTCTTAAATTTCCTTTCATTTATTCGCAGCAGAAAACATCAATAAAAATCATCTCAATTCTCCAACCGGAGTCATAATTATCATCTTTTAAAATTCAGCATAGTCATAAATTAAAAATCAAATAGTGGAGTAGTGCAAAGTTCACTTCCAATGAAATAAAACAAACGTGAAACCCCCGAGTGTTACGTATCCGAGTAGATACCGACTCAATCAACGCAAAACTGAAGGAACTCTTCAACTGACCTCGACCTCGAGCTAGTTTGGATCATCTGCACGTTATCCACGTGGAGGCAACATTCAAACAGAAAGGGTGAGATATCATAACAATATAAGAAAAAGCACAATAATAAGCATATAGCAATTCAAGTACACATCATTTACACCTTTACCTTAAACCCTTTTTGTCGGTCATCATGCAACAACGTACATCGATATAATTAAATACATGAGCAACACAACATTTGTCATAATAAAATTAGAGACTCACTCAATGTTCAGACGATCAATCATTAACAACCATGCAATGCAGTGAAACTGACAATGACTCAATGTTGTGGTACCAACAGGGAAAAAACCTCATCTTAATAATTCCAACTTGGGAAACAACGCCAATACAGGCCATCTTTCGCCAATACAGGCCATCTTTAATGAATGCATGCAACATTGATATGCAATAACACAATTTTACATTTTTTACTTTTACTTATCAATTCTACGCCAATATAGGCCATCATCATCATCATCAAACATATCATGTCACACAATTAAATATTCGTACAACATCATCTTAGTCATTCACAACATAATTTATGGCATAATACTCAGGAATACACATAGATATGTATCGATGTTGGTGAAATAATTAGCTACTGAGTTATAATTTATTTTTAGAAAATAGAAAATGATTTTTTCTTTTCAACCGTCTAAACAGCGCGTCAAATAGACACCCGAGGCAAAAGTTATGGAGATTTCAATTTTTCCAAAATTTTGTCCAATACAGTGGTAACCGATTACCCTCTAGTGGTAACTGATTACTGTAGAGTCAGTAACTCTGTATTTTCAAAATTTCTCGCAGTAATCGGTTACCCACTTACGGTAATCGATTACTGCATATTACAGTAGCCTCTGTTTTTCAAATTTTAATGTGGTAATCAGTTACCATAACTGGGTAACCCATTACCCTGCAATGACAGTAAAAAACTACAACTTTTCAAATACGAATTTTCCATGCTTCAAAGCCTAAACTCTCAATTTTTCTACCAAAATAGTATTTTAAAAACATGCTAATTATTCACCAACACATGACTATCATTTCTAACCAAAACGCATCAACAAATTCACAATCAATCATCCAAAATGCATCAAAGTTCATCAATGCGAGAAAACCCCAAAAACACCAGTTAGAGAGAAAATCAAAACATACAACAACGAAATCTAAATTCTACCATACCCCATCATTAAGCAATCCATTATAGTGTTAGAATCCCCCATTACCTTAGATTTTTTGTTGGTTCTTGATTCCTACGATGAATCTTCTTTCCCTAGCTTGCTAGTGCTCTTTTACACTTCTCTTTTCCACGCTTCTCTTCTGTTTTTCACATTCTGACTCTATTCTCTCTATTCTCACCTCTTATAATCAAATAATAATATAACTATCCCAATTAAATTATTTAATTATTATTATGAAATAATAATAATTCTAATATTACAATGATAATAATAGTAATAATTCATATTATACTACACACCCCCATGTCTCTACACATTAAGCCATACACCCCTATAACCTCAACTCCCATTATTCTAATGCATCTAGTCCTCAACAAAGGCATCACACCTTATCATAAAATCTACCAATTCATGTAAATACACCACATCACCTTATTATTTAATTAAGAATAATTCTGATTAAATCAGGGGTGTTACATTATGGACCTTATTGAAAAACACACAGAATCAGTAAAGATAAACCAATGAAATTAAAACAATTGTCACACAATCATTGGTTGAAGAATAACATGTAGGTCATCTTCAACCTCCAGACCCCTGAGCGTTGGGTTTTAGTGAGATTCTTCAAATGGAATCATTTGAAGCTCAAACGAGTATCATTGGATTCGTCTCTTCCAAACGATCCTAACTTAACCCTCGCAAAATATTTCTTTAAAAAATAACTCAGTCAATTTGGAAAAAACCAGAAGAAAAAATTGAAAAGGGATTTGAAAATTTACGAGCAAAACTCACTTCCAGTTAAGAACAAATAATACTATAAGCACAAAGTGATGAGAGATACATTGTAGCAACAAATTTGAAGAGAATTGATGGAGGAATTTACCTATTGAAACTAAACTTCAGAGCTCTGAAACTGGACTTGGCGAGCTTGATTCAATGCTTGATTCTTGGTGGTAAGAGTATGGTTAGCTTCAGAGAAGTTCAATGAAGCTAACTGAATCAAAAGAAAGGAATTAGAGAGCCTCTAAAGGAGAAAACAAATTCAAAAATTTCAGAGGTTTTGTGAGGTTCGGGAAGAGATTCTTTGGCTATCCAAGCTTGTGGAAATGAGTGGAATGTGTCCCTTATTTATAGCTGAGCATGATGGAAACAAAAAGTGAGAGAAATGATCAAGTATGAGTGGAATTCGTGTGCATATGCATCATGAGAAAAGTGTGACTTGTGATCCATGAAAACTCACTCAATTCATGCGTTTTGATGCTTAAACAAGTCTGAATAAGGTTTTTAATCATATTAAAGTGAAAAACATGCATAAAATTGGTGATTATAATTCACATTAAGAAAATAAAATTCTGACTTCAAGCAAAAACTCAGTTTCATGGAAGCAACTTCAAGAGCATGGGGCACACAACGTAGGAGGCTTTATGGGATGATTCTTGAAGAAATGGAAAGATCTCACAACAAACTTCACAATGTGCCAAGAAAGGTAGAATTTGGTGATCTGAGCTGAAAGTTATGATCAATTGAAATTGTGAAAAACAAACTGACTTTTGTACTTAGAAATATTTTTAAGTGTTGAACTTCAAAATGACCTATAATGTTCTTCAAAGTTACATGCCCTTCCACTCAAAATTTGATCTTGATCCTTGAAGATGAAATGATGTAGACCCTTTGAATTGAATTATGGAATTGAGATCATTCAAGAATATTAAAAAATGAAAGAGTTATAGTCTTTGGAAGATGATGAATAAATTTGGGGAAATTCACAAAAGACCTATAATATTTTCAATTCTTTAACAACTTTCCAAGAATTTTCAAGTATTGCATATTGAAAAAAAGTTGTAATAGACATCCCAAATATTATTGTAGAAAAAGAATAAGCTTAAGGAGGTAAAAGATGATCAAGTTATGATTATTTGAAGTCAAACCTTACGATTCAAAGGCTTTTCAAAGGGACTTGTAATCTTCTTCAAACTTAAATGGTCCTTCGTGCCAAATTAGCCTTTGATACTTGAAGAGAAAATATTAAGGAATCTTTGAAGAGAATCATGGATTTGGAATCACTTAAAAATCACAAAATTTGAGCAAGATATGGTCTTTGGAAGTCAACAAACCCTAGCTCAGAGAGTGTCAAAATGACTTGTAACCCTTTCAACTTTTGATGACTTTCCTTGAACAAATTGGATATTGTCATGTGAAGAGAAGTTGTTTTATATGATGATAAGAGTCCATAGCAAAAAGAACCAACTCAAAATGTTAAAAATTAAGAGAGTTATGAACTTGTGATCACTGAATCAAGCACTTGCTCAATTAGGTCAAACTTGTTCAATCAACCTTGAATATTTTGAACTTTCTTTGAGAAATAGAGCATGATGGATCACATTATACCTTAAAATGATGTTTTATTTAAGCACACTTAAAGGTGGAGCTTAAGTATCAATGAAACTTGTTGAAGAAGGCATGGAAATAAACACATGAACCTATGAATCTTCTTGATGAATACCACCACCAACTTTGAGGAAAACTTAACCTAAACAAGGTGAAAGAGCTCTTTGAACAAAAAAAGTTTGATATCATAGACATATCCTTGAAGCTTAAGCTCTTACAATCTAGTGAAGAACCATTTGACTGAAGACAATCCCTCAAAACCCTAGGTTAGATGGTGAGATGGATGCAGGGTTGTCATCACCTATAATATGAACATTCAAAGAAACATATATACATATCTTGATGTTAGTTAAACGAACATGTGTTCAAGATACACAACTCAAGGTGCTTAGTGACCCCTCAATAATAAATTTAAAGATAAGATGAAGTAGAAAGGGAGAACCAACCCTAACGTGTGATTTTGATGTATTGATAATATAAGATGATGACAGATATTTGGGGAAAAAATTAGGGTATAACAAGGAGATTAAGTTTTTAGTGAAAAAAGAGAATTAGAAGGAAGGAGCTGAGTAATATGTAGAAATTTTGGGAGAAAAGAGGAAAAGGAGGCTAGAGCAAGAGAAATAGAAAAAAAGGCATATCAAGAGCGCCCATTGATATAGCTTGGAAGAATATTTGTAGAAAAATATAAGGTAAGGGGGTAGAATAACCTTCAATAACAGGTATATACGTGATGGGTTGGGCAGAGGAGTCTTCGACCTCCAATAGGAATTATTAATATGATGAATTCTGAAATTCATCAGTGTTTTAATGATTTTTGTCTGGATGATGATGATTTTTGTGTGAATATGCGTGCTTGATTTTCTACTTTAGTTGTTGATGTGTTTTCCACCATTGATGAAGGTTTTAAATGTTTTTTGGGGCAAATTTGAATTTGAGAGATTAAGGGCTTATATGTGTTAATTTTGATGTTGTAAGGTGTTTATTTCCCTTGACCCATGTACCATATGATATGATATGTTTTGGGATTGTTGAAGGTCAAAACTTGGGGTTTGGGGTATGTTGAAAGGCTGAAAAACAAGAGAAATCGCATGAAATCACGTGAACAAGGGGTTTTTTGGGCTCTATTATGGACCGTAACAGCTGTTACGGGTGGCTGTAACAACCTTTTAGATTTTCGAACCAAGGGCATACCTAAAGTGAGATTCTGGACTGAGAGCATTATGGTCCGTAACATCTATTATGGGTGGTTATAACAGCTCTCTGGATTTTGTATTTTGAAATCGTTTTTGCCATAAATTTTAATCTATAATTCCAAACGTGGTTCTGTTTAAAGTGTTGGAATAGTAATGTAATTTCCTATTAAGTGATAAAGTAATAAGAGAGTAAATATGTCGTAAAAATGATTAATTGATGAGAATTATATGTATCATTGACGTGTTGTTGATGATGAATATGTATATGAGTTAGAAGTATGAATTGATGTATTATACATGTTGAGTGTGATTGATGTGTTGTTGTGTGTATGAAGTAATAGTTTGGTTGAGATGAACTATTGAATACTTGAGTTCTATCGAGTCATGTTGGTTGTATTGTTTCATGTTTGAGGTATAATTCAATTGGCATGAATTATGGTGTGCTTGGGTTGCACTTTTAATTTTATATTGTACATTTTGTGAATATGGATTATTTTGAGATTTGTTGGTGTAATGCATATCTAATTATTGTTGCATGGTAATTCAAAGAGGGGATTACGAGAGTTGTCAAAGCATTATGTTAGGATCAGAGAGGGGTCTTACCGCTTTGATATTTATGATATGATCATGCATCATTTAAGTTGTGTCAAGAGGCATGTTTTCTAGTTCAGAGAGGGGACTAGTTGTAACACAACAAAATTTAGAATTACTTGTTTAATTAATTATTTGTGATTATATGTGTGATGTATGAAGATATGTGGTGGGACATTAGTGAGAGATAGACGATAATTAGATTTATTTATATTTAAATAATTTAATTTATATATAGATATTAAGGTGAAAAGGAGAATAAGCGTGTTATAGTAATAGTATGATGAAAGTAAAGGCATAAGGGGAATAACATAGAAAGGGTCTAAGGGGTGACAAATAAAAAGAGAAAATAAGAGAGATAGAATTCATTATGTACGATCATAAAATTTGGGAGAATATGAAGAGAGGCTAGGGCTTACGTAGAACCAAGACGAGAACTCCGTAGAACGCAAAGGAAGAGAATCAAATCGCTAGGAATTTGAGGTAAGGGGTGTAATCGGGTTTATTATGATCAATAAGGGTTAAGGTAGATAGAGGGTTTTGTTCATATGGTGATTTTAACGAAAAGCATGACGAATGCTATGATGAAATTGTGTGATGATGATGTTGATATTCCATGATTCGAATGTAATATATGTATAATGATGTGTTGTTGTCAAATTATGGAATATTATGGTTAAAGTGTGTTTCTTGATGGATTGATGCTCAAAATTGGAATTGGAATAAGGTTGGGACAGCGGCGAAATGCAACTGAGAAGTTCTAGAAATCGCATGCGTTTCTAGGCAATCGTTATACAAGCAAGGGGTGGGCTAGTTGCCCAAGCGTCATCGGGAAAGCCAAGTGGTGAGAAGAATGGTGAAAAAGAGGACTCTTGGAAAATGTATGTGGGGGGTATCGTTGCTAGAGCTTCATCGGGCGAGCGAAGCAGCGATGGACCCAATCACTCAGTTCATTGAGTAAGCATCAAGCGAGGGGGAAAACGAGCAGAGCAGACCCAGGGTCTTCGGGAGAGGCTTAGGCGAGCAGTCTAGCAGTAAATTTTCAATATGTCGTAACTTGAGTTTCAAAACTCTGTTTTACGCGTCGTTCAAAGCGTTGGGAAGTTAATGCACATAACTATCTTATGGTAGGAGTGTATGGAAAATTTGTTGTATTATTCTTGTGTTTGGATTATTATATGTTGGTATAATATGATGTCTTGTTGAAATAATGTAACATGGTGTATTTTAATGATGTTACGATGGCGCTGGTATTTGATGATAATGTGATGATTGAAGTTTAATGATGTGCATGTTTAATGTGTATACATGCTATGTGAATATGACTACATGAATTATGATGCAATTGAATATTCGTGGTCGAGATTATATGTGATGTTGTGGTGCATCATGCATTTATAACATTTTTGGACGGTGGTCCGCTTATGACGAGCCTCAATCCCATTGTACAGATTAAGTGCATTTATGATGTGCTCTGGTTCCAAGAGGGAATCAATCCTATGGTGGGAATCATGAAGGGTGATGAACCAAGTGTTCATAAAGTTTGGTACCACAAGCATTGAGTCAATATTTTTGCATTAACATCCTATGTTATATTGCATGAATTTTGTTGATGAGTTGTGATGTGATCATAATTATGAACTATATGAGTATATGACGATTTTGATGATGAAATATCTCTAAGTTAAATTATGATGTACGGTGAGTATGAAGTGTTGATGAATGATATGTGTTGTTTTATAATGATGTCGTTTATAACTACTAACCTTTTCATTATATCTTTTATAATGAATCATGAATCCTCACCCTTTTTGTTTGAATGTTGCCTCCACGTGGGTAATGTGTGGATTCTTAGGAGTATCGTGTAAGAGCGTCATAGATAGCTTTCTATTATTTTATTAGTTGCATTAATTATAAGGTTTATTGCTCTGATATGTAACATCGGGTTGGGAACGCTTTGTTTTGCGAATTTTATGTTCCTTTTTATGATGATATACTTTATGACGGTTTTTATTGTTAAACCGATTTTAATTCCAACTTTTGATGAGACTAAAACATTATGCATTTTGTTTTATAAATAGTGTATTCATGACGATAAATCTGCTACGATGTTGTCCAATGACTGGTTTAAAGTATAAAAAAGTGTATTTACTATTGATGTAACCTGTGTTATGGAGCATGATTGTTATTACGATGTTTTGTATGAAGTGCGACACTCTTGAGTGGTGATTTTACTTGAATTATTCCGTAAATTATAGGATAAATACATGTGGGGATTAGAAGGGTGTTACATTAATGGTATCAGAGTAGGTCGGTTTGTCCGACCAGGTTTTTATATGATGTCTATGTCTTGGTGGATGATTTGTGTGTAAACACAATCGATGTTTTGTTCCTGTAATAATGTTTGCCATATGCAGATGGAAATGGCTGGAGGAAGAAAATATGATGCAATTTCAGAGGCCTTGGAGTCACTGGCGCAGGCAATGGCCCAAAATCAGCAGATTTCCTAGAGCGCTAGAGGGAATGATGAGTTTCGTGCTTTGGAATATTTTAGAAAAATAACCCGGCAATCTTTAAGGGAACACATGATCCTAATGGTGCATAGATGTGGCTCAAAAAGATCGATAAGATCTTTAGAGTGATGGCTTGCTCAGAGGAGTAGAAGGAGAAGTTTAGTACCCACATGTTTGAAGCGGAGGCTGAAACTGGTGGGATAACGCACGTTAGAGGATGGAGATTTTAGGTGTTGAGGTCACTTATGCTGTTTTTAGAGTTGCATTATTGGAAAAGTACTTTCCTAAATATATACGTGGCAAGAATGAGATTGAATTCCTTGATTTGAAATAAGGGAATTCGACTATTGTTGAGTATGGTACCAGGTTTGAAGAGTTGGTGGAGTTCTGTTCGCATTACAATAATTCGGCAACTGAGGCATCTAAGTGTATCAAATTTGAGAATGGGTTGCGTCTAGAGATTAAGCAGGGAAACTGATATCATAAGATTCACCAGTTTCCTATACTAGTGAATAAGTGCATGATCTATGATCAGGGTCCCAGAACCAAATATTCTTTCTATAAGAGTTACAATGAGAAAAAGGGAAGAAACATGATCGTGGTAAGGAGTATAGTGTCCTGCTGACAATGGAAAGGAGAAAGTTTCCGATGAGAATAAGCCAAGTGGGGGAGGGTCATACCCCAAATTTTTACCTAAGATCCTATCTTCATTTGCATTATATTATATATACATCAAGGTCGCGAAATATGGTCAGTTTCGAACGTTTCACCTTCGAGCTTTGACTGTGCGGAGATTATCGTGTGTTGTGAGCATTTTATCTTATGAATGACTAACCACTAATCAAGCACGAAGTGTATGTTTTGTTTTTTGATTTCACATGCAGGAAATTGGTCTGAAAGAAGAGAATTGAACATCACGCCTCAATTAGGGTTTCGAGTCTCAGGATATAAATGCAGTCGATCGTTGATTCTCAAATATTGGTTCATCAAAAGAACTTTCAGAGAATCGTGTGTTTATTCCACGCTCTGTCCAACAGATGGCCTCAAGTGTCTCTGAAATTCCTCAAAGAAACAGTCAAAGTTCTACTGCCATTGGTTCACATGTGTTCCGTATTGCCTTGAAATACAAGAAAAATCAAGCTATGCAAGTCAATTCCCACCACTTCGACCAAAAGTCATCTGCAAGTTTTCTAATGGGATGATTAAATTCAAGACCGTTCTGGAATATTTTAGTCGAAATACTTGGAATTTTCTTTATTTGAATTCAAGTGTTAATAGAAGCTACCAAGAGATTTCATTCAAGAATAATCGTTCATCGCATTAGATATTTATTCAAGATTATTTTGTGTGATTATTTTGGTGGGTTTACATCATGACCATTTGAATTCACATGAAGCATTTATTCAAGAAGATGTTGGAAAAAGAAATTCAATTCAAATAATCGTTCATCACAAGATTAATTACATGATGCTGGATATTTCATTACAAGCTCAATTCATGGGATTTATTTGTATTTCTATTACAAAATGTAAGATTGAGTCTTAAGGCTTGCATTATTATTTATTCATCATTCAACAATTCATCCAAGTATTATTCAATTATTTCCCAAATTCAAATGGAAGACTTGGAATTTTATCAAGACATATCAAGATTCTAAATTACAATCGAAGATTCAAAGTTGTTTACGATTTTACAAAAGAATTGAAGGAATTATATTGGAGAACAAATTCCATTTGTGTTACAAAATTATTTGAGTTATTATTACAAAGTTGCGAAGAAGATACAAGTTTGTACAAAATATATTATCAACACTCAAAAAATTCAGCCCAACAAAGGTTCTAATGCAGTCCATTTTGCAACCCATTTTCCAGCCCAATTTTGTTGTATTTTTACTTCTCAGCAAGGCAGCAAACTAGCCCAGAAATGCAACATAGCAGTCCAAAGAAAAGATGCTGTAAAATGCTACAAAACAGTATGAAAAAATAGCAACATACAACAGCCCCAAATGCTGCCAAAATCTGTTGTAAACTTCTATAGAGTCTGCTCTAACCTGCATCAAAATAGCCACATAATTGAATCAAAATGGTTAAAAGAAATTGTGTGAACAAAGCATGAAAACATCTTGCCAAAATAGTTCAAATCTCTACTGTTTTCCCCCCCCTAAAATCCCACATATTTCACTAAATAAAGGCCCTCATCAACAGAAAGGAAGAGGGAAGATTGGTCTAAGAATCACACTAAGAATCAAAAGAGGAACATTGAGAAGAGAAGCATCAACAAGATAGGGAGGGAGAACTTACTATTTTTTCTGAAGCTCCATCAGAGAGACTCCGATAAGTATTTCTCTTTCCATTATTTCTGCATAGCTTTCTCATATAGAATCTGTTGAATCTATTTGCATAGCAACATCACCTCTATGATTTGAATCTTCTCTTTGAACCATTTTATTTATGCCATGAATGTTTGATTTATCATAATCCTTGAGGTATTCTGGAGTTGCTACATTCTGTTGATGTTTTACCTGTTAAATCAGAATATTAATTCTTAAGATTAAGTTGCAACCTATTAGAAAAAACATAGGACACATGATTATATCCATATATGTTACACCCTATTAACATAACCTGTGAACAAGATGCCTTACCTGTTAACAAATTTTCTCTAAACAAATTGCTCAAACTCGGTTAAACAAGACCTTAGAACCTTCATAACTAACTAAACCATTAACATGTTTATGTTAAACCAAAACTTTAACCTGTTAAAACACCACTAAACAGAATCACCTTGCTTCAATTCAAATCCCTCCGCCATCATCTTCCATTCTTCTGCTTCCATTCTTCTGCCATCTTCATAGACTACTACTTCCACCGCGCCGTAACACTACTTCAAACTTCCGTTCACCATACATACTCTTACTGTTAGCAAGACACCAAAACCATAGAAACATAACCTATCAACCTTCAAAGTTATAATGATAGCTGAAACTTACTGCATGTAATAAGAGAATTTAAAACACAAAGGAGGATAACTCAATAAAGAAAGTGTGGTACAAGTTATTTTATTTAATTTTGGAAAAAACCAAAGGCCCAACTTCTGTTATGCATATTGCACGAACATATCTAACCATTATCTTTTCTCTGTCCTTCTACTACACATATGGCTAAACCATTCCAATCCAAAAAGTTCCTTTCAAGGGAACAAACTCCTCAAAACCCAAACCCTCCCTCACTCACTCGCTACTTTTCCTTTCGCCTCTCTCAAATTCTCTACCTCGAAGTTCAATTTCCCAATCCCTAATCTGATTAACCACAAATTCCTTCGATTTTTAAGCGATGTCGTACCGTCCCACCGCAAACGCGAGGACCAAGGTCCGTCGCAACCGATACCAGGTCGTCGTTGATGCCGAAGAAGGTCTCAGATGGCGGGAGGATAACTTGACTGAGATCTAGAAGAATCGCAGGGAGGAAAGCTTGCAGAATAAGAGGCGTGGGGGACTTCAGAATCAGCAGATGCCTGCGTCAGTTCAATCTGGTTTACTAGAGAAAAAGTTGGAACACCTACCAGCCTTGGTTACTGGAATTTAGACTGATGATAATAACATGCAGTTTGAGGAAACAAATCAGTTTCGGAAGTTGCTTTCAATTGAACATAGCCCACCAATTAAGGAGAGAGTAGATCATTAAAATGTAGACAAGAGAAAGGGTTATGATGGTGGCGGTGGGATTCTTACGACGAGGACATGCTGGTATCTTTTGGTGAACTGAGGAAGATGTTTATCTAATTTCAGCTTTTTTATTTGACAAAACTTAGAGATAGGTTTATTAATAAATTTTTTCTCTTTCCTAGACAACAGCAGCGCTTTTCTCTTTGTTCTTTAGGGTTATAATTTCTTTTTCCTTGTTCTTTTCTTGCTAGCCGGGTCAGCCCATTGGGCTGTTGGCCCAATTTCCTCTTACCGTTTTCCCTTATGTTCTAATTAAATCATAATAATAATGAATAAGTATAACAGCTCAGTTGGCAAGGCATATCATTTATATTCCAAGGACTCAAGTTCAACTCTTTGTTGGGCCATTTTTTGTCTTTTTATTCTTTTAGCCATGATTCCCTTTTTTTATTAAACATACTTGATTATATATATTAGTTTAGCTTATTATATAATTATTATTTAATTACAAAAAATATGTTATTATAAATTTATATTTTATTTAATTTTTGTCAACATCTTATTAATCTTTTATTTAATTTTTGCTGTTTATTTAATTATTCAAATATAAGCTTTTATTAAATTTTTGTTGTTTATGTAATTATTCAAATATATGTTTTTATTTAATTTTTGCTGTTTATTTAATTATTCAAAAATGCATGCTAGTATAAATTAGTCTTCTATTTAATCTTTGGTTATTTAATTTCTCAATTGTCATTAACTTTATTCTTGATCGTTTAATCTTTGTACCTTCCGTTAGTCTCCAATCCAAGGGAAATATATTGTTAACTCCATAAGTAATAAGATCGTGCGAATACCCTCATTCGTTTTTATTTGTTTACTATTTTGCTAAACTTAAGATAATTTTCCTAAAAAACTCAATTTTCAAAATCACACCTTTTAAGTCAAAGACTTCGACCCTAGGTCATCGTATCTTCAAAAATATCGTCCAAACAAATTATTTTTAACCAACCAAACCATTTTTTAGCCGAACGAACTATTTTAATCAAACAAACAATTTTAAACCAAAAACAGATATTTTAAAAGGTTCCTGCGGAGTACCACAGATACATTGGGTGCTAATACCTTCCCATTGCATAGCCAACCCCGAACTCTAGATCTCTTTTCAAAATGCATTATATTTTCATTACATTTAAGTATTATTTTACATTTCATATTTTAGGGTTTTATTTCGCTCTTTTCCCTTTTCCCTTGAAAATAATAAAGCGCGACGGCGACTCCTGCTTTGCGAGTCGAGTTAATTAATAACTCGATCTCCGATTTACCCCGCTACATTTTTTATCGCTGCAGGATTGGCGACTCAGCTGGGGACAGATTGACCTCTTGCTGGTCCATCCCTAAGTGGGTTAAGCCTAGTTTGTTTTATCTGTTTTATTATTATTTGATTGTTTGATTATATGTTATATATTATGGTTATTTGGGTGTTAATGATATTTTCAAAGGACAAGTCCTATACCCGGACTAAGTTACACTTAGGAATAGGACGGTCGGTATAGTTATGTTAACTTTGAGGGAGTAATCCCAAAGAAGGAGGCATGAAATCCCCCACTCAGTGGAAGCCCCTTTGAACGTAGTATTTGTTTACCGAGTAATCGGGAAGACATTATTACTTTTGACCTGGGAGCCAGAGAACCTGAGAACCGTAGAACCTTAACCCATCTTGGCCTCTTAGGTGTAGTACAGAGACTATAACAGAGTAATTCGGAAGTAGTTATCACGGGATGCTACGCTCGGACGAGTTTCTCTTAAGAATATTACTAATTATTGAGTAATCGAGACGTTGGTAATATCTGAAGGAGGGATGTAGACTCTGGGAACTTTTAGAACCTCGTTTTACAGGTGTGATTAAACCCCTTTAGTACATACCATGGGGGGGGGGGGGGGGGGGGGCTTTACCTTTGACTCCATGCTCGAAGCGTTGAACCTTGGAACCCTATGTTTGTGAACTTATGTGTAATTGTTGCATTAGAATTCATTCATACATCCATAAGTATTTTTATAAACATGTTTTTCAAGGAACTTAAGAATGATTTTTGCAGACATCTCAGGTACTGTTACTATGGATTTTGGAAAAAGAAACACTAGGAGTTATAGTTTCAAGGAGCCTGAGATTGAAGAGTTGAAGAGTTTGATTCCCAAGATTGAGAACCCTACGGAGTTTCAAAAAAAATATGGATCTATTATCCCTATCATGAAGCGCAGGATAAAAGAAGACATCCTAAGTATGTTGGTCCAATTCTATGATCCATTGTATCGATGCTTCACTTTTCCTGATTACCAGTTAATGCCCACTTTAGAAGAGTATTCCTATATACTTGGTTTGCCGATCACCGACTGTGTTCCTTTCTCTGGTTTAGAAGGGGAACCCAAATCTCACGAGATAACAACAATCACCCACTTGAGGAGGTCTAAGATAGTAGAGAACATGACTACTAAGGGAGGAATCTAAAGCTTACCTGCGCAGTTTTTGTTTAAGAAAGCTTGTCACTTCGCTGAGATAAAGGATAATGTCGCCTTTGAAGATGTCTTTACCTTACTTGCTTAAGGATTTTTCTTGTTCCCTAACGTTGATAAGTTCGTGGATATCAATGCCATTAGAATCTTCTTGATTGGAAATCCGGTCCATAAGCTGCTAGGAGATACCTTCTATTCCATCCATCTTTGAAACTCCTACCAAGGTGGGATGATTATTTTTTGTGCACCTTTGCTATACCAATGATATGTTTCTCATATACCCAGGTCTGATGTTTTCTGGGATCTCAAGAAGGAGCCATGATGGGTGCCAAAAATTATGGACCTTACTCATTCCGACATAGATTTGTATAATAGAGCTTACTACGACGTGAAGATCATTGATTGTTGTGGTGTTTTTCCCAACGTGCCTCTTCTTGGTACAAGGGGAGGAATTAACTATAATCCTGTTCTTGCGCGCCTCCAGTTTGGATATCTAATGAAGGACAAGCCGAATAACATTCATTTGAGTGGTTTCTTAATACAAGAAGGAAAAGATCACCAAGCAGCTAAAGAGGAGATTGAAAAGGCTTGGCGCCATATCCATAGAAAGGGGAGAGACATGTTAGGGCATAAAGGTGCTATTTCTTTGGAGCCTTACCTTCAATGGGTTAGTGCTAGGGCTTGTGCTCTCAAAATGCCTTATAATCCCAAGAAACCTTTATTCCCTGTTGCTACATCATCATCTACTACTATTCCTATTGAGAACATGAGAGAGTATCAGGAAAATCTGGCTAGAATGAAGTCTGAAAGAGATGCTTGGAAGGAAAAGTATAGTATGTCCGAATACGAAAATAGGGTCCTGACTTGACAACTGATAGAGAAGGAGGATATGCTATTTATTTAAGATGGTTAGTTTGTTGATCATGATGAGAAGCTTCGTCAGAAGGATGTATTACTCAAGAAATATGCTAAGGAAAGGAAGAGAAAGAAGGAAGATTTCATAGGCGTTACTCCTGTTCCTAATCCACTGAAGGAAGTCATTGATCAACTGGTAGCCGAGAAGAAAGAGATGGAAGATTTCTATAAAGAGAGGATTAGGAAGCTCAAGTTACAAGTAGCATTTTGTCCTTCATCTAATGATGATTCTGAATGATCTTTAGTTCCTAGTTTTTTTTATTATTTATTACTTATGTCATTTCGTAAAACTCTGTAAGAGAGCTTTATGTTCCAAAGTTGTAATTTACTGCTTTTATTAATGGGTTTTGTTGTCCCAAAGTTGTAATTTACCTCTTTTTAATAATGAAATGAGTTTTTGTTGTTCCAAATTCCTTTACCATTGATGTGTGCAAAGTTATCAAAGTTCTAAAGTTCCTTGAAAACTATCAAAATAAATAATCATTTGCATCACATATCACGCATCATCCAACATTCAATTTCACATGTTTTCTAGAGTCTTATTCTTGTTTCTTTTTCCACTCCGATAGATTGTCAAGTTGTTTCACCGGTATAATACTCGAGCCAATCATTGAAAGAGAATGGAAGATCTAGAGCAAGAAAATTATGAGCTTCACGAGGAGGTCACTACTCTTCGTACTGGAATGGAAAAGTTGACTGATTTGGTGGAAAGCTTGATGGCTGCTCAGAATCAACCATCGACTTTGGCCACCGAGACTCAAGCTCAAACTACTATGGTTTCCAAGATCGTCACTGCTCCAACATCTCTGGCTCAAGTCAACTCTCCACAACATCAAGTGCCGAAAGGTTTTCCATGGGGTATGCCTTACAACTTCACGCCAGAGGGGTACCAGCCTGCGGTTCAACCCATGATTCAACCTATTATATCCCTTCTTCAACTTGAGATGACTACTATGCAACCTGTGATCCAGCCTATGGTGTCTTTTCCTCAGCCTGTAATGAATACTGCCACTCCCGTGGTTCACACTATTCCATATACAAATGAACCCATTTATCATGCTGAACCTACTAAAAGTTTGAGCATCTTTGATAGGATGGAGGAGAATGCTCATAACTTGTGTTTAGTCCCAAACGTGAAAATTCCAGCTAAGTTCAAAGTGCCAGACTTTGAAAAGTACAAAGGTGAATCGTGTCCACAAAGTCATTTGACCATGTATGTGATGAAAATGTCCAATTACTCTGATGATCATAAGCTTTTGATTCACTATTTTCAAGACAACTTAACTGGTGCCGCACTAAAATGGTACATGGGTTCGGATAGCACCCGAGTCCGCAACTTCAATAACCTCAGTGAAGCTTTTGTTCGTCAATACAAGTATAATGTTAACATGGCCCCGGACTGAGATCAACTCCGAGCTATGTCCCAGAAGGATAGAGAATCTTTTAAAGAATATGCCCAAAGGTGGCGCGAGATTGCCGCTCAAATCTACCCTCCCCTTGAAGACAAAGAGATGACGAAGATCTTTTTGAAGACATTAGGTTCTTTCTACTATGAGAGAATGATTGTGAGTGCGCCTAGCAACTTCATTGAGATGGTGAACATGGGCATGCGACTTGAAGAAGGAATTCGTGAAGGGAGTCTAGTCAAGGAAGGTGGTACAACTAGTGGTGTTAAGAAATTTAGAAGTGTCTTCCCCAAGAGGAGGGAACAAGATGTTAGTGCAATTTTTCCTGTAAGATCAAGAATAGGATATTCATACGTTGCGGCAGTCACTCCTGTTATCCGTCCAACAATGGTAAATCCAACTTATCAGACATCTCAAATTCAACAATGATAGTTTCAGCAACAGCCTCAACAACAGGCTCCTCAATTCAACAATTAGAATCGTTCACCGAGAAAACCACAATGTGATGCAATCCCAATGAATTACACTAAGTTGTTCCCCACTTTGATCTAAAAGAATCTTATAACCACGAAGCCTCCTCCTATTGCACAAAATAATAATTCCCCTTGGTATAAGGTTGATCAGTTATGTGCATATCACCATGGTTCGCCAGGACATAGTATTGAGAATTGCTTTGCTCTGAAGGCAGATGTCCAAAGGTTGATCAAGAGTGGTATTTTATCCTTCAAAGATGTTAATCCGAATGTTCAAGCTAATCCATTGCCTCAACATGGGGCAGCGTCAGTAAACATGGTGCACGGATGTCCTGGAAAGTTCTGAGTCTACCAAGTTGAGCATATAAGGGACTCATTGGTCAGAATGCATCAAAGTTTAAGTAGACTTGCCTTCTTTAAGCATCGACATGATTATGAAGTTTGTAAATTTTGCTCAGTGGAAGATGATTGTCCTTTTGTGAAAGAAGATATTAAGAAGTTGTTAGATCAAAGGGTTATTACTATTACATATGACCGAGATCCAGATGATAAAGTGAATGTTATAGTGCCAAAATTCAACATGACTGAGCCAGTAGAGATTGCTTATGATAGTCAGTCTTCAACTTCTTCTCCTTTGATTATCTGCCCACCTAGTCCCGTGCCTTACAATTTGGATAAAGCCATACCATACAAGTATAATGCCACAATGATTGAGAATGGAGTAGAAGTCCCCATACTACCAATGCCATCTTTTGTTAATATTGCTGACGTGAGTAGAGTCACAAGGAGTGGGCGTATCTTTGCAGTTGTACCACCGAAGAGTCCCGAAGTTCAAGTTAGAAGACATACACCAACATAAATTCCGATGATTAATGTTGAACTAAGAGTTGAGGTAGGCCGACCTAGTTGACCTAACCCATATCCTGATGATGATGAGATTTTGAAACTCATTAAAAGAAGTGAATATAAGATTGTGGACCAACTATTTCAAACTCCTTCCAAGATTTCTGTGTTTGCTTTATTAAGAGACTTTGGTGCCCATAGGGAAGCTTTGATGAAGGTCTTGGACCAGGCGTTCGTATATCATGATGTGACGGTAGACCAATTTGATGGAATTGTGGGAAATATTACTTCATGTAACAATCTTTGTTTCAGTGATGAAGAGCTTCCGGAGGAGGGAAGGAACCATAATATGGCCTTGCATATCTCAGTAAGTTATGGAAATGATACTTTGCCTAGTGTGCTGGTGGATACAGGTTCATCATTAAACGTGCTACCCAAAACTACATTATCTCGACTATGACATCAAGGTTCTCCTATGAGACCTAGTGGGGTAATTCTCAAAGCGTTTGATGGTTCTGGGAAAACTGTCATCGGTGAAGTGGATCTCCCCATAACAATTGGTCCTCATACTTTTCAGATTATTTTTCAAGCGATGGATATTCAAGCTGCCTACAGTTTCATATTGGGTCACCCATGGATACATGATGCAGGGGAAGTCACTTCCACGCTCCATCAAAGATTGAATTTTATGAAGAATGGAAAGTTGGTAACCATTGGTGGAGAACAGGCTATGGTGGTAAGCCACTTGTCATCTTTCTCTTATATTGATGCTGATGAGGATGTTGGAACCCAATTCCAAGCTCTATCTATTGCTAATAATGAAGTGAAGAAGCAAGGGGCATCTATTTCTTCTCTTGAAGATGCACGACTAGTGGTTGAGAGTGGTTCGGCTGAAGGTTGGGGCCAGGTGTTGACTCTGCCTAAGAACAAGTTTGGAGAAGGTCTTGGTTTTTACCCCGTATCAGCAAGAGCTAAGCAAGATATAGTTACTCATCTGATACAAGAATTTTTCGGAAGCGCAGGTTTTATCCATCCGACTCTTCCCGAAGTTGATGTTATAATAGAAGACGATTCTGAAGAGGATTTACCCCGCTATATTTTTTATCGCTACAGAATTGGCGATTTTTTATCATATGATCCTAATGGTGCATAGCTGTGGCTCAGAAAGATCGATAAGATCTTTAGAGTGATGGATTTCTCAGAGGAGTAGAAGGAGAAATTTAGTACCCACACGTTTGAAGCGGAGGCCAAAGACTGGTGGGATAACGCACGTTAGAGGATGGAGATTTTAGGTGTTGAGCTCACTTGTGCTGTTTTTAGAGTTGCATTATTGGAAAAGTACTTTCCTGAAGATATACGTGGCGAGAATGAGATTGAATTCCTTGATCTGAAATAAGGGAATTCGACTATTGCTGAGTATGGTACCAGGTTTGAAGAGTTGGTGGAGTTCTGTTCGCATTAAAATAATTTTGCAACTGAGGCATCTAAGTGTATCAAATTTGAGAATGGGTTACGTCTAGAGATTAAGCAGGGAATTGGATATCATGAGATTCGCCAGTTTCCTATACTAGTGAATAAGTGCATGATCTATGATCAGGGTCCCAGAACCAAATATTCTTTATATAAGAGTTACAATAAGAAAAAGGGAAGAAACTGGATCGTGGTAAGGAGTATAGTGTCCTGCTGACAATGGAAAGTAGAAAGTTTCTGATGAGAATAAGCCAAGTGGGAGAGGAGCTCCCGCTTCTGTGAAATACTTTAAGTGTGGCGAGCAAGGACACTATGCTGACAGTTGAAACAATAAGGTGTTGAGATGTTACCAATGTGGTAAGACATGTGTGATACGGTGGCAGAATCGACTATTAATACTGGTTTACATTTTTTGTTTGCAAATGTTGTGGTAAGCTAGAGTCGCCACCGACTTTTATTTCATCCAACAAAGGAAAAGGAAAAAGAACAGAAAAAACCTTTTTCGAGAGTTTTCTGAGTACGGGGGGTAGATTATAGAAAGGGAAGGTGTTAGCACCCTTTCTATCCATGGTTTTCCATGGGCTCTTAGGTACTTGCTAATTTTTGAAATTGCTTTCGTGTGTTTGTGTGCTTGAATTTTTTTTGAATTTTGCCTTAGTGCAGCGTTTCATTTCATGGTAAACCTTGTATCAGCCCTCAAGGCTGTGATAAAATGTTTTTGAAAAGATTGTTTGAAAGTGTAAGTGTGAAAAATTGATTGTTTTGAGCAAGTACTTAAGAGTTATCTACCTACTTGAAAAAAGCGTTCTTTTCCACTTACCCTTTAGACCGTGTTATCCTACTATTAATGAGTAGGTAACCCTAGTTGTTGGATGTTGAGGAACTATCGAAAGGGACGTAATGGTCATTGAAGGCAACATGTAAGGATACCTTAGCATTTTGAAGGGACTATCATCATAAGATCATTTCTCGTAGGCAACTCGAGGGACAATAAGGGACTATGATCTTTATGATGACTTTTGAGTTGAGGGTCTTTGCTAAGATATCCCTACGTTCGAGGGACATGACCATTATTTCTGAGATAACCAAGTGAGGTATACCATAAGGGTGCAAGTGTGCAACAATATTTATTTTCAGATATCTTATCTTGCAATTAAGTGGTCTAAGATTGATTGATTAAGCATACAAGCCTAGGTCGCTAACAATTATATACAAGCATAAGATATAAAAGCGAGAAAGTAAAAAGAGTCTTACGTTATTACAAGTCTTTTGGACAAATACATAAAGGATTGACTAAAAGTAAATTTGCGGAAATAATAATCCCTAATTAATATATTACAAATCAGGTGCATTTACATCAATAAAAAATAATCGTACGGCAAAAGTAATTACGCGCGAGAATAAAAACTTGGAAAAAAGTTCAAAACCCTAAAAAATCAAATTTTGCTCATTGAAAAATATTTTTTTTGATTTTTTTGTGAAAAAAGATTTGAATTTAACCTATTTTTTCTAATCAATTTTAATTAATGAAGAATAAACTAAGGTTAATGGAAATAATTAATTTGCAAAAATTAATTTATTAAAAAAAAGAACTAAGTCCTATTTTTTTGTGATCTTGGTTTTATGATTTTTATGAAAAAAATTGATTTAAAATAATTAAAACAATTGGAATAATTAAATAAAAAAGAATTAAATAAAGAAAGAAAGGGATGGGCCTGAGGGGGTGCAAACCCAAATTGAAGGGTTGCATGCTGAAATTCTGTCCAAAAAACCCAATCCAATGGCCTAGCACAACGCTAGATTTGATGTGATTATGCCAGGTGTTGTACCCCAAAATTTTCCCTCTCATTTATCAAGATTTTCCTCACAAGACTTCTTGGACTCAAGACAGGATTAGGGTTTGGTCAGCTCAAGACACCTCATCTTACACTGATAACCTGAAATTAGGGTTTGAGTTTGCACAAGGATTTTTGGACCATCAATGCTTAATGTGACTTTCATACACCATCTTGGACCCCTAAGATTTCCCATGTCAAGTTTCAAGCCTTGAACCAGATTTTTGATCAGTCAATTGGATAGTTGACCCAAAAATCAGCTGTATTGGGGAAAAAGTCAACCATGACCAATTTACAGTCAAACTTCATAATTTTTGATCCACGACAACATTTTAGACTCATATGTACCATTTGATCAAGTTTGGATCACAACTCCTCAAGAAATTTGATTAAATCATCAAAAGGGCAAAATGGTCAAATTAGGGTTTTGACTGAGAAAGGGCAATTTCTGGTTTTTAACCTAGACAATGACCAATTGAGTTCAAACATGATTTCAAAGGTTAAATGGCATAATCTTTACCTAATCACATAGTTCAAAAGATCTCAAGTTCATTAGATTGACAGATGAATTTTCCAATCAACTGATCAAAAGTCAAATGTACACTGAAAAGTCAAACTTTGACTTTTTTGGTCCAAATCAAGTGCCAAGGGTCATAATTCATCAAGATGTGTCAAAATATGAAACTTGTTCACCAAGAAAACCAATTTTGAAAATTATGGTTTTGAATTTGAAAATTTTCATAACTTAGAATTTTTCTAAGTATGGAAATTTTTCTTATTTTTCCCCAACTTTCCACCACTTTTTCACCATGATGCAATTTGATTCAAAGAAAACTTCCAACATGAAAGTTGTAGTCCTCCATGAAATCTATAACTTTTCTTCACAAACTTTTCCCAAAATATGCTTAGATCTCAAGTTATGAATTTGTGAACATAGGTCCATGAACTAAATAACTTCGTGAAATTCTGCCCTAATTTAGGCAGGTTTTGGACCCAACTTCATGGACATTTTTCACCTAGTTCCAGGAGGTATCTCAAAATTCATTTCAAAGATGGATTATATAGCACAATGCAAGCTTTCCAAAATGTCAAAGAACTCTCCAAGATCATTTTTGGTTAGGGAGAATCGAAGAAGGGAAGTTGACATTTTATCACTTTTGTTCATGCCATTTTCACAAAGTGTCAAGTTGCAAATCAGATCCATGATGCTTGTACCTTGCTTTACAGGTCCTAAACTCATTCTACACTCCATAATTAAATGCAAACTCAGGGGTTAAAGGCTTTATTTTCACTTTTGAAGCATTGTACAAGTTACATTTCCATTTTTGGCCAAAAGTGCACAATGCCATTTTCATAAAGTGAGCTTTTGCAACTTTGTCCATCTTGAGCCTTGGACATGTCCCTTTGATGCAAACAATTTCCACAGGCCACAAGCAATGTATACCAACTCTCTACAGCTCACAAGCCAGCCCGTACAAGCATGTTGCAACGGTCACTTCACTTTTCTTCAAATGCAAGAAAAGGTTACAAAAAGGTCAGAACTGGTACAACAAGGGAAGAGTGGACTTTGTATCCATTCTATACAAATATACAAAGTTATCACAATGCTAAACATGATTGCTTGACATCCAAAACACTCCCAAACTGAAAAACTTCATTTTTCTGCCAAAACATCCAGTTGCTGCAAAACCATATCCATTTCATTTTTGGCTCGTGCATTTTTTGTTTCAACACTTCAAACATCTTATCCATATCATATCAAAGCTATCCAAGCCCTTACCATGCATCTGTAAGCTCTATTTCAGCCATTTCCATTTTCAAACTTGGAGCTTGCAACTTGACTTATGGAGAGACTTTTGGCCATCCACAAAGCAAGCTAGGCATTGGAATAGCTTGAAGGAAGTTCAAGGAAGCTCACACGATCCTCAGGCCTCCCTCAAAGCCCCCACATTGTCATATCCAAATCCAACTGAAGGAGGTATTTTTCTCAAACTCTATCTCTGTATTTAGGCATCCTCAAGCCACGATTTGTGAAGAAAAGATGTAGTCTATAACATGTTGAAGCTGTACATATGCATACTTTTCATTTATATTAATTGAGCTAAGAGAATTTGAAGCTTGAAGTTCATAAAATTTCTAGGTCACGAATTAGGGCTGACAAAATTCTCTCTGATCTTTGAGAATTAGGTTACAAATTTTATATGGTTGGAATCGTGAGATAAAATGCCACAAGTTTCATGTTATAAATTTTTGTTTCTGTGCAAGCATATGAAAGATACAAATTTGAAGAAAAAATGTGCGCGCAGGGAGGAAGCTGGAGGACAGGGATGATGTTCTGGGCCTTTGGCGCCTTGGACCTGTTGCTTTTGTTATTCACACCTCCTGATTTACTGCTACACCCCCTGGCCATTTTCTTATATTTTTGCATTTTCTTGCATATTTTTATATTTATTACTTGCATTTATTTTTTTCTAATGATAAAAAATACCCAAAAATAATTTATTTATTTTCACACTTTTATTTTATTTTTTTATTTATTTTCTCACATAAAAATAGTTTATTTTGACAAATAGTTTCTATTTTCTTAAATAAATTGTAAATACAATTAAAAATACCTAATATTTTTATTATTCTTTTTATACACATAAAATATTTATTTTCATACATATTTTAATTTTTAATATTTGTACATAATATTATCTATTATTTTCTTGTACAAAAAATGGATAAAATAATAATATAGAACATATTTTTTATTTTAGTTGAAAATTAGGGTTTCACCCTTTCAAAAATAATAATATTTTTTCTCTTGTTTTTAGGGCTTAAATAAATCATTTTTCTCATACAAAAATCAAATACAAAACATTTTACATAAATACATTTTTATTGCATTTTAAATATTTGTACATTTATTTAATGCGCACAATATTCAATTGAGTTGTAATAGTATTTTTAGGGTTTATTTTGTGCAATATCCCCATTCAAAAACTTGTATCCCCCCTCCCATAATAATTGTTGTAATAGCTTAGTTTACATTTACGCAATTTATCGCTTTTATACCATGTTTAGTAAACTAGGGTTTGCATGACAAGACCAAAAACAAAACAAATAGAAAAGACCTAATGCAAGACAAAAGCATGAAGAATGACACACTTTGCACACAAACACCCTTAGGGTTTCACCCACTTGGTTGCCTAAAAATAAAAATGGCCATGTTACGCACGCGAAGTATCTTGGCAAAACAAAACAAAATAAGATCATAGTCCCTCGATGACGCTATCAAAAGGTTGCCTAAACAAATGATCTTGGTCCCTCAAACATGCTAAGATACTTGGCAACATTGCTATCATGGTCATATGATGACCCACGCCCGTCCCGTTTACATCCAAAGATAGGGTTGTTTACCAAATCAATGGTAAATCAACAATGTCAAAGGAATAAAAATGCATAGGAAAGACATTTGAGTAGGTAGATAGCTTCTAAGTTACTTGCTCTATTTCAAAACAATCCTTGCTATTTTCAAAAACAAACACACACACATTTTCAAAACACTTCTAAACATCTTTCAAAACATTGAAACATTTTTCAAAAGACAAACATCTTTGTATACCTTCTTACGAACGAGAATCATTACAAAGATTGCCTAAACGAATGGCCTCTTTTCAAAATACTTTCAAAATCACACCAAACACCAAGAACCATTTCAAACAATTTCAAAGCAAAGCAAGTGATCTAAGCAAGTAACTAAGAGCCCATGGAAAACCATGGAAGAAAAGGGTGCTAGCACCCTCCCTTTTCATAATCTACCCCTCGAACTCAAGAAAACATCTCAAAGGTCTTTCCTGTGCTTTTTTACCTTTCCTTTTGGATAAAATAAAAGTCGGTGGCGACTCTTTCTAAACCGCGACATTTGCGACGAAACGTGAAACCTCAAGTCAGTTCTTCCATCGCATCACACCAGGGATGTCCATCATGAGTTGCAGCCTAGAGGTGTTAGATATGGGCCATGTGTTAATGTAAGGCGTGAGATCTTGAGGTGCATGGTAGGGGCTTGTTTGTAAGGCGCATGGAATCTACAGTTAAACATTGAGAAAAATATTATGTAGGAGGCAGGGATCAAACCCCTGACCTCTTACACATGCGCGTCCTGAAACTCTTCCTGCTTGCCACTGGGCTAATTGGCCTTTTGTTAATAACAATGAACAAAATATAATATATTTAATAATAAGAAGTTATTATAACAAAATGCGCGCGCTATTTAAACCAGCCAGCCAGCCCTTGCCACACAGTCATCTTCCCCAATTGCTATCGTTTTAGGCAGAACTTCTACCTACGGACAAAATCCATCGCCAAAAGACCTGCAAATCTCCAAAATTTACACCAAGCAATATAAATGCAATTTAAAGCCATGATTCAACTAGGTTTGATCCCCTGAGCGTGATGGCATACATCATTAGGACTAATTTTCCCTGCATTTCAAAACCCTAAAATAGAGGTTAAAACCCTAACAATGGCAGTTTGGCATATATGCATCAAAACTGGAAATTAAGTATTCAAATACATTCCAAATGCTCATACAAAAAATAATGCATAATCAAAACCTATTTCTAATGTGTGTATAGTCAAAATCGAATTCAAAATGTGAAGGGCAAACCGTGATGATATAGACGATAATTCTAGATGCTGTGACGCTTGAGAATAATGTTGTTAACTTCAGAACACCCCCAGGAAGGGATTGCAAATGTCAAAACTCTTTGAATCCTTCTGCAAATACCAAAACGATTGCCACTTTTTTTGTGAAAAATTGAAACTTGCAGTCAGTGTTCTATGCGGCCAAAAAACCTCCTTTTGATCAGGCAAGGTTATAAATATATACTAGAGTGCATTAGGTCAATAAAATTGGATGCAATCTTGAAGATTTGGAGGAAGAAGATTTGATTTGCAATTGATACTTTAAGTTTCTAAATTTGGCCAAAACATGCCCTATTCATACCAATCATTCCTTGCACGAAAATTTTGATTTTCCAGCTGATTATAGACTTATAATGTATCATAAAATCCAATCTTTGATTTTATTTTATTATTCCATTATTTAAATTGATTTATTTTGATTTAAATGAATAAAAATCAAAACAAATAATAAAAATAATAAAATAATAAGTGAATAAATTCAGGGGTCGTGGGTCCTGTTAGGAACAAGTTATAAACAAGAAAACATGGGCCCATTTGGGGAAAAAATTCAATTTTGATCAATGTTGACTTTGGGCAAATTCCCAAAAATGGTGAACTTTGACAATGCATAACTCTCTCAATTTTGACCTTAAGAAGGTGTTCATGGACTTTTTAGAAAGCTTAGGATTTCCTATAAACAACCCTTTTGGTTTCATCACCATTAGGTCTTCCATGTTCATGTAAGAAGCTTTGACCCAAAAGGTGTTTTTGTTGACTTTTTGAAATGAGCTATAATCTCTGAATTTATATCTTTTCATGAGTGCATTTTTTGAACTTGAGGGATGAATATGAGTTGTAGGGAATTGAATTATATTCAAAAACGAGCCTTGGATGAGAAATTCCTGATAAAGTATGAGAAAGTTATGCCTAGTCAAAATTTCGTTGACATTTCCTATAGAAACCCTAATTTAGCAACTTTTTAGTTTTGATGAATTTGGGAAATTCCTTGAGGAATCATGATCAACCCTTGATCAAATGATGGATATTACTTCAAATTGTTGATGTTGACCAAAAGTCTTGAAGTTTGACTGTATGAGGGTCACAATTGACTTTTGATCTAACACAGATGATTTCTAGGCATCTGAGCAGTTGATTGAGCAAACTTCTTGTGCAAGGCATGAAACATGGTATGAATGATCTTGAGAACATATTAGGTAAATGGATGTCATTTAGGACCCTTGGAACTCAAACATCTTGATGAGGAGTGAAACCCTAGTTTGAGGCTCATTGTCTTAGGAGGAGGATTTGTCTGGTCAATCCTTAGTCCAATTGAGGACCTCTAGGAATATGTTTTGAGTAAAGATGGGAGGAAAACTTTTGGGGTACAACAGCTGCCCCTATTGAATTTCTTAAACCTGAGGATGTAGATTGACTGGTCTACCTTTCGTGATCTGAAGGTGGAAGATGATTGAACACTAGAGTGCCCAGAAATTTACACTCGCATGAAGTGAATGTCGATCGGTAATATTGGGAATGGGCTTATAGATTCCATTTGGAAGGAGACAGAGAATTGTCGAAGATGGGATTAAAGATTCCATCCAGAAAATATGTCGGTTGCATAAGAGATTCCTTTGCAAAAATTCTTGCACTGCTGTAGAGGAGTCCTTCGCCAGGGAATGTTGATTTATGTCCTGGGAAATAGAGTCTAGGAGATTTGGTTGTCCATTACTCTATTAGGGAATTAACTTTTGATTGAGTAGGTGGAAGTGAACCGCATATCTGGTCAGGGTCCAGGTTGTACAGCAACTTACTGGGGAAATGTGAAATCGACCGTATCTGGTCGAGTCCAGGTCTTACCGTGTTGTAAACTGTTGTCTGGAGATAAAAGAGAAGGAACCTGGATAGTAGGGTTTCTTCGAAATGAGAGCCTGGGTAGTAGGGCTGTGAGAAGGAACCTGGATAGTAGGGTTACTTCGAAATGAAAGCTTAGATAATAGGGCTATGAGAAGGAACCTTGATAGTAGGGTTACTTTGAGATGAAAGCCTGGATAGTAGGGCTATGAGAGGGAACCTGGATAGTAGGGTTACTTCGAGATGAAATCCTGGATAGTAGGGCTATGAGAAGGAACCTGGATAGTAGGGTTACTTCGAAATGAGAGCCTGAATAGTAGGGCTGTGAGAAGGAACCTGTATAGTAGGGTTATTGCAAAATGAAAACCTGGATTGTAGGGCTATAAGAAGGAACTTGGATAATAGGGTTACTTCGAGATGAAAGCCTGGATAGTAGGGCTATGAGAAGGAATCTGGATAGTAGGGTTACTTCAAGATGAAATCTTGGATAGTAAGACTGTGAGAAGGAACCTGGATAGTAGGGTTACTTCGAAATGAAAGCCTGGATAGTAGGGCTATGAGAAGGAACCTGGATAGTAGGGTTACTTCGAAATGAAAGCCTGGATAGTAGGGCTATGAGAAGGAACCTGGGTAGTAAGGTTACTTCGAAATAAAATCCTGGATAGTAGGGCTATGAGAAGGAACCGGGGAAGTAGGGTTACTTCGAAATAAAATCCTGGATAGTAGGATTGTGAGAAGGAACCTGGATAGTAGGGTTACTTCGAAATGAAAGCCTGGATAGTAGTGCTGTGAGAAGGAACCTAGATAGCAGGGTTACTTCGAAATAAAAGCCTGGGTAGTAGGGCTATGAGAAGGAACCTGGGTAGTATGGTTACTTCGAAATAAAAGCATGGATAGTAGGGCTATAAGAAGGAACCTGGATAATAGGGTTACCTCGAAATGAAATCCTAGATAGTGGGTCTATGAGAAGGAACCTGGTTAGTAGGGTTACTTCGAAATAAAATCCTGGGTAGTAGGGCTATGAGAAGGAAACTGGGTAGTAGGGTTACTTCAAAATGAAATCCTGGATAGTAGGGCTATGAGAAGGAACCTGGGTAGTAGGATTACTTCGGAATAAAGCATGGGCAGTAGGGCTATGAGAAGGAACCTGGGTAGTAGGGTTACTTCGAAATAAAGCCTGGGTAGTAGGACTGCTTCATTTGATCACGTAGATTAGTTGACCCATTTGGTTTCAGGAACAGATTTTCCATTAGTTGTCTGCAGATTTGACATGTATAGCTTCAGCGATTTAACCTTTAACTGTTGGAATTGTTGATGATAACCATCTTTCCTGAAAAGGTACAAGATTAATCATATGTGATGCATGATATGCATTGTGTGATGATGTTCTCAAAATAAATGAGATTATGTTGTATGCAATATGTATGTGCACATCATGATGTATGAACATGAATTGCTATTGTGACATATCAGAGTCTGGGAAAATAAATCTATGACTGCTATCGGAGAGTGCTGGAAATTGAATTCCTGGCCGTTGTAGAAAAAGTGGTTCTTCTACTTCCACTGGGGATGGTGAACAGAGATGACTAGGCCGTGGATTTACTCCTTTATGTTTGTGAATATTCTGTCGGGGAGAGACTCTGCTTGAGAATAGCTCTGCGGGGAATAACATTGTTTGAGAGAGGAAATGCTTTGCTAGATGATTTTGCCGATTTGGAGAAATAAACTTCGCTGGAGGGATGAACTTCCGTAGTTGGAGGAATAAGCTCTGTTGGGGATTGAGCTTCTGTATTTAGAGAAATAAACGTTGCTTGTGAGACAACTTTATGAACCGCTTGCGATTATAAGATTTGGCTGGGGAACACAGATGTCAGCTTTCTAAAGGAACTTTACTGGGAAAGTAACTCCTGTTTGGGGAAGATGATGATAAAGCTTTGGTTTCCTCTACTCTGTGGGAAGTGTAGATGTCACAGGGGCACATGTAATGGTGACCTTGTTTCAAAACTGTCCCTGCCCCTGTACCTGCTGGAGAAAGTACCTACAGAGGCTTTGTGGATGGATCTATGTGTTGAAATAAGTGTCAGAATGACATCCGTCTCTAGATCGTATCTGAATTGTACTTGGAACTTGTATTGAATGAGTTTCAGAATGACATCCATCTCTGGATCTTATCTGAACTGTACTTGAAAAGAAATCTGGAATAAGTACCAGGATAACATCTGTCTCTGGATCGTACCTGAACTGTTTCTAGAAGATAGTCTGGAATAAGTATCAGGATGACGTCTGTCTTGGATCGTACCTGAACTGTTGCTAGAAGGTGATCAGAATAAGTATCAGGATGATATCTGTCTCTGGACCACACCTGAACTGTTGCTAGGAGATAATATGGACTAAGTATCAGGATGACACCCATTTTGGATCGTACCTGAACCGTTTCTAGATGAGAATCTGGAGTAAGTGTCAGGATGACATCCGTATTTGGATCATACCTGAACCATTTCTATATGAGAATTTGGAGTAAGTGTTAGGATGACACCCGTCTCTGGATCGTACCTGAACCTTTTCTAGATGAGAATCTCCAGTAAGTGTCAGGAAGACATCCGTCCTTGGATCGTACCTGGACTGTTTCTAGATGAGAATATGGAGTAAGTGTCAGGATGACATCCATATTTGGATTGTACCTGAACCGTTTCTAGATGAGAATCTGGAGTAAGTGTCAGGATGACATCCGTCCTTGGATCGTGCCTGAACTATTTCTAGATGAGAATCTGAAGTAAGTGTCAGGATGACATTCGTATTTGGATCATACCTGAACCGTTTCTAGATTAGAATCTGGAGTAAGTGTCAGGATGACATCCGTCCTTGGATCGTACCTGAACCGTTTCTAGATGAGAATCTGCTTTATTCAGAATCTTTCCTTTGGGGAAGGGAAACTTTGTAATCCGCTTGGGGAATCCTGAGAAGCTTGGCGACTTCATTGGGGAATTTTCATTGGAGCAGTAATTTGGAGATTTTATTCTGCCGAGGGTATGAGAACACCTGACATCAATAGGTTATAACTGAGAATATGGCGGTAACTTGTAGTAGAATGCCCCTGTCTCGATACCTGTTGTAGAAAATATCAACCGGGGATTTTGTAGATGGTTTGACTGTTATCCCAACTCTTGGAGTCCTTGGTGAATTCAAATCAGGGTAATAAACTTTCTACTGATTAGAAAAGTGACGAGATGAAGGGACATAGTTGTACGCTTTAATCCTTAAATTTTGCCTGAACCCTTTTGGTTCGCCGGGATGCCCTTATTTTTTCCTAGGCCAATCAACCTAGCGGGTCTTTTCATGCGTAGTCTTTTCTAACTATGTCCACGTTCACCAGGTGCGGATAATTGTCATTGTCCTTAGTAGTAAGTGTTGTCACACTGCTAGAAGGTGTTTATTTGATCATACAGGATTCGTTGCTGGAATTCATGCCCAATGTTCCAAGTGATTCAGATGGAGATCTTCCCCTTGCTATTTGGCATTTTTGAGAGATTCCTTGAATCTTGACTTGACTGCCCCAAATGATGGAAAATGATCCCGCTGTGCCCCTTGGTTGGAAGTGTTTTTCCACTTGAGGTGATCCTTTTTGTTTGAGAAGGTTTTTGTTCACTGATGTGCGATTGACCTAATGTGTCTAACGGTATATTAATTGCAAGTACACAGTCTATCGCGGTAGTAATAAAAAGATGTCTAACCCACAGGGACTTCGTAATCACTCTAGTGTTATGAAACAGGTTAGTTTAGCTAAGGCGGAAATTGTCACGTTTGGTTTTTAGAAGTTTAAAACTAAAGGAGAAACTAAATTCAATTAAAAGAATTATAATATTAAAGTGGTCGGAGTGTAATGTTTTGAACCTATGCGAATTAAATTGTACCTAAGCATATAAAAATATTTAACTTAAATTGTTCTGTAGTACTTATCAGTTTAAAAACCCTCGATTCACACTCTCGTGGTCTTACCTCGGATCATACTCCTAAATCCAAATGTCTGCTCTCGCTAGCCCATAAGTGTTTAGAAAGCATCTTTTTGAAAACTAAATAAATCTAATTCGTTTTAAAGCGCTCTTGCTGTATTTAAATAGAATGCCTAATTTTAGCTATCCGGTTAAAACCTCACACTCTCGTGGTCTTGATTTCTCCCTATTTTACTTTCCTTACTCTCGTAACAAAAAGCTTAATTTTTAATTATAAAAAATCACGGCCAGAAATTAAGTTAATTAAGGTTTTAGCTTGGAAATACATTAATTCATTCGGTTATTTCATCACACCCCGACTACGGGTATTTAGCTACTCATAATGCTCGGAATTAAAATGCGGGAAATAAAATCAGAAAACAATAACACATGCATTATAAATAAAGAACAGAAATTTAACATAAATAAATTGCAATTATATTGAATACGATAAAAAACCTGAAAAGCAATAATATCCTAGATCCTTCTTCCACAAGCCGGTAAGATCGGAACGTCGGAATGAAAATTAAATAAACAAAATGCCGAGGCTTGAAAGAAATCCTAACTACAATAGCAATTTCCTGATGTTGGAAATGCTATTAAAGGTTCTGAAAGGAAAGGGAATAATAAGAACAAAATAAAATCGGAAAATAGAATCGGGTTTTAAATCGGCAGAGCTTCCGCAAGAATTTTCTGAACTGAACTCTCTGTCTTCTTCTTTGAAGTCCAAGCTATTTATAGAGAATGAATACAGTTGGAATTATATTTCACGTTGCTAGATTCTTGGCTTGCTGAGAAAAATAAGGAGAAGGTGGTCTTGGTCGTTGGAGAAAAATAAGGCACACATGCATTCGTTACTTGACCACGTACTGCACGTTCAAAATAACTAATATAATGCTTGTTACGGTCGTGGTTGGTGTGTTACGTGCAGTTTCCATGAAATAGCACGTTACGGTCGTGGCCAATGCATGACGGTCGTAACACGCTTCTGAAGTGTCTTACGGTCGTGGCAAGGGTGTGACGACTGTAATAGCAGCAAATTTTGGATTTTTGACAGATTTATCTTTTCTCTTCTGGTCTTGGCCGCAATCTTGTACATTTCACGTTTCTTTCTAGTTTGAGCTGAGATATGTTGTACATGCATAAAATCATACAAAACTCGGAGTATTTGGGAGTTAATCGGGTCAATACGATATAAAGCGGTTTAATTTCATAGTAAATATATGATACAATTTCTCGTTATCAAATCCTCCCATACTTAAACCTTCGGTTGTCCTCAAGTAAATAGTCGTAAATATCGGACAAGTGTTCGTCAGGTGCACATGCACGACATACATTTGATTTTTGAGATAAAACACATAAAACCAATCGTCAGTCGGCCGATACTTGAGTAAAACGTCAGTGATACGCCAATGACACAATTGAGTCGCGTATTTCCACTTTAACAACCCGCTTAATCGTTTCGTCACGTTTCAACCTCGATCCTCTCGTGCTTTTTCGCCCGGTTTCGTTCTGGCGCAATCACATTAAGCCCTTTGTCTTTGCACGCACGTAGTGGAGTAGCCGGTTAGTGACTTTGATCCTATTTTTGTCACGGGGTCTGGTACACGGATGTGGTTACCCTATATTTTTCCAAATCGAAGGTTGCGGGGGATCGAGTTGTAGCACGCCCTACCAAGTTCAGAACCAGATACCTCTGAACCAACCAACAATGGACTTCTTCTCTTATACTTATGTCTCGTATGCGATCTTTGTCTTTTGGCACAAGATTTTCTTTGCTTAGCATCGAGATGAGAAGGGTGTTTCATTGATTAGGCATCAAACACTTATATTCATCGGCTCCCCACGTGGTTTGTGTCCAGACGGTGCTGACTGCTAGTATAAACTACTAGGGGTTACTTCAGAACTTAAAAATCGAGGTGTACGTATAACGTTTTGTTTAGATGGGTTGCATAAGCAGGATGTTTGCGGTGTCATAATCATATTGATTTTGTTTACTCGTTCTCGTCTTCCTAACTAGGTTTCCGTTTAAGGTAGGTATGTCGAGCTATGCGAACAGAGAATTTTTTGGTATGGCTTATAATACGGGGAAAACTTGAAAAACTTGAAAATATCATAAAATCGCCATAAAATTACTAGAATTTGCAACATGAAGAAAATGCGGAATGAAAAGCATAGTGCCTCTCCCACACTATATCAGACATTGTCACAATGTCATGATATATGGTAGGAAGGAATACAAATAGAAAAACGGTACGGAAAAGGGAAATGAATGAAATACAGAAACAAAAACAAAAGAAAACTACTGGTGGCCTCTGCCTTTGCTTCGGGTGCGGGAGCGTCGGGTAGGTGTGGCCTCAAGGTCGGTATCATGCGAGCCAAGAGCGATTACGTCCATCCGTAAGGTGTTAAGCTCAGAGAAAACCTTGTCCAGCTTCTCGTTGACGTTGCGCTGGCCGCTCAGAATTTGGACGTTCTGTGCATATAGAGTGTCATACTGCTCCTGATGCTTCCTTTCAAGAGCTACAGACATCTGATTTTGCTGATGGAGGGCTCTGAGGATGTCCTCCATAGTGAAAGGAGGTGGTTCAGAAGAGGACTCAGGAATGTCGGGAGCAGGTGCTTCGCGGTCCAATTCCTCCTGGATCTCGTCAGTTGGAGCATCCGGCTGGTCATCGTGCACGGGAGCATGGCCGTCAGGGGCATCAAATAGCCAATTGGCTCGGTTTTGTGGATCGATATTGTCCCTGTAAGGCAGAACAATGTTAGAATAAACAACGTTACGGATCACTGGATTGAACTTTCCGTCGTCCCGCTCGTGAATGAGATGAGCAGATTTGCAATGGTCCAAGGTGAGCAAAACCGGTGCTCTGGAGGGCAGATGGGCAAGGGTGTCGCCATGATTCAAAGCCAAGGAAATAGAAGTGACAAGCCCTCTGAAGTAGAAAGGTTTGCCGCCTCGAGTGCAAATGGAATGAATATGGGCCAAGAGGAAGGGTGCGGCGTTGATTTTCTGATCGGTGAACGCGCAGTGCATGAAGAATAGCTCTTTGGAGTTGAGCTTATGGTTACTGTCCCTTGCGAAAATGGTGTTGCATAGGAGGCGATGGAAATAGAGAATGGCGGGATTGTGAATTTGTGCGGCATTGAGGTGATCGTAGGAGCTAGCACGGTTGTTGGTCAGGCTATGCCATAGATTAAAGGATTCCTCATGGAAGGTGTCAGGTACACGGAGGTGAGCGCCTTCATCAGTACAGAAGTCGAGTAATCGACCGAATGCATTCTGAGAGAAGTCGTGTTCGGTTCTGAAAATGCGAAACCTTACCGCACTAGTAAGTTGATTTGTTGGACCATTAGGAGTGATGTAGCAGAAGGAACTGAGGAACTCGAGAGTGAGATTCTCGTACGTGGGTTGGGGCTGGCTACAGAGGGTCCAAAGGTTGACATTTTGAAGGAGATGTTGGACACTTTGAAGCAATCCAAGGTCTCTGAGGCAGTCAATGTCGACGTACCTAGTGGGATGGAGGCCTCGGCGTTGAAACTTCAAGAACTTCGTGCGCTGGGTTTCACCTTGTTCACCATCGCGTAAGTGGATGCCTGGAATTTGCTGGTTTACGTTTGCCATTTTTGCATGCAATAGTGTTAGAGAGAGTGGGTTGTGGGTTGTGGGTTGGAATTGGTAAGGGATACGGTTTATGAGATGTATATATAATGAGGGAAAGTAATGGGAAGTTTGAAAATTAGTGGAGAAAATGGTGAGTTAAGTGGTGTGAATGGGGATTGATGGAGGTAGTGGGACGGTTTTGAAGTAGTGGAGGAAGAGGGAAAGGTTGAAGAAGAAGAGCTTCTGTCTTCTATAGGGGTTACTGATATAACCCGTGTTACGGTCGTAACACAGGCATGACGGTCGTAACACGCTAAAAGGCGTGTGACGATCGTAAGGGGGTTGTGACGGTCGTAACATCAGCAAAATATGTAATTTTTAGCAGACAGTTCTGTACCAATTTTGCAACAGCCTATCTTTACACAGAGGCATTTCAATGGCAGTATACATTCAGTGTTATACCAAGCAAATGCAAATATATATATATATTCCAAAACATCAAAACATCAATCGATCAGAGAAAAGCTCGCAATTTTATGTATAGCATTATAATTGGCATAAATGAAACTAGCAAATGAATACTAAATAACTGAAACTTTGATTCCATAAATTTGCTTGTTCAACACCAGAAATTCAAAAACTACATAAAAGTAAATTTGTTCCAAATTAAAACGAACTGAAAATATGCGAAAATGGGAAATTTCCTAGAAACAAAACAAAAGGAAATATAAAACTAGGGTTGCTTTTTGTGAGTTCATCCAAGCTTTGCTTTTATGTCTTCGAGTGTATTATGAATGATAAAATTGCTCCACGTTTATGTCAGTTAATCCGATTATCTCCAGACGCATGCTTTTTATTTCATCTTTTATTCCATTAATGTTAGTCTGGTAAGTATCAAGTGTGGTAACAATTTTATTCAGATTATCAGTGTAATCCTTCTTGGTTATTTCAGAGGCTTCATGGGCCTCTTCCATGTTGAAGTTTTCGTAGTAACCAGGAGGAGTCTCAGGTTCACCCATGTCAGACATAACATCATCATAAATTTGATAATCTTGTGGTGTCTCAGGTGTAGGAGGGTGGTCGGGTGGGTTTAGCTCATAAATCCAGTTATCACGGTTATGGACACTTACTTTATTATGGTTTGGAAGGGTGAATAGGTTTACAACTTCATCTCTTATCAAATACTCATAAGGTGGATGATCATGGTTTGCTATTATACGGCGGTCAAAGCAAAAAGCAATATTCATAGGACGAATCGTACCAAAATGTGGGCACCTATTCAGCTGGTGTCTAAGGCCGAGGGCATTTGCAATCATTGTGACCAGGACACCTATGATGATTAGTTCATCAGGCTTATCGATAATGCGGTAAAAGGTTTGCATTAGGAATGGCACGGCATTAACGGGTTGGCCTTGGTTCATACAATATAGTAAAAATATCTCGTCCTTAGACACTGCAGTACGGTTCTCCTCTTTCCCGAATACAGTGTGGGCTAGAATCTTATGAAAATAGCGGATAGCAGGATTATGTATCTCATCGTTATCCATGTTATCCAGATCAGGGTGATAATTACCAGTTAAAGTCCCCCAAAAGTAATCTAGCTCAATATCCATCAATTCAACCTGGGTAATAGAGTAAGCAAAAGGGCCGCTAGGGAATCCTAACAGGTCAGCTAGTTCCTTATGAGTGTAAACAAAATCAATGCCAAAGAGACGGAAACTTATAAATCCTTTTCGGGTTCCTTTTCCATGTTCGGGTATATGGACTAGTGAGCTTAGAAATTCAAAGGTGAGCTCACGGTAGGTGGCAAACCTATTCTTAATGTGGGCTTTTTCCCACCCCAGCTGGTTAAACAAGTACAGAATACTATCCAATATACCTAAAGCATTCATAGTGGGTTCATCATAATAAAGTGTCATACCAATGTTTCTTTTTGATAATTCCTCGAATTTTCTCTTTTGGTTTTAACCCCTAAAGGTGGTTTCCAAGAAATTATGTGGTTTTGGTTTCATGGTTATTGTTAGTCAGGGAAACAAGTCAGGAGAGAAGGTAGAAGAGAAATAAAAACTTTTCAGAAATCCTGTGGCAATTAAAATTATTTTGAAATCAGCAGCAGTTTTATAAAAATTATAACAAAAGAAAGAAAATTAAAAATAAAACTTAAATAGGAGTAAATGCAAAAACGAAAAGTATAATAAATAAATAAATAAAAACAAATAAAAATTAACAAATAAGTGGGTTGCCTCCCACTTAGCGCTGTTTTTAATGTCAAAAGCCTGACATAGTGCCTAGCAGCAGATTATTCGGGTGAAACATTGGGCAATTCTAAAAGTCTTAGACTATTCGTATAGTCTCTATTTTCAATGTTATTGTATATTTTTAACCGCTGCCCGTTTACTGTAAACGGGTCAGTATTTCTACCCTTAATTTCTATTGCTCCGCTAGGGAACACTTTTGTAATTTCATACGGACCTGACCATCTAGATTTTAATTTACCAGGGAAAAGCCTAAGTCTTGAGTTAAATAATAGTACGAGATCTCCCACACTAAATTCTTTCCTAGATAAACGCTTATCATGCCATTTTTTAGTTCTCTCTTTGTATATTTTAGCATTCTCATAAGCATCTAATCTTAATTCTTCTAATTCATTTAAATCCAGGACTCGTTTTTCTCCCGCAACAATGTAGTTCATGTTGAGCGTTTTAATTTCCCAATACGCTTTGTGTTCTAATTCTACTGGGAGGTGACAGGATTTTCCGTATACGAGCTTGAAGGGTGTAGTTCCTATAGGGGTCTTGTAGGCCGTCCTATAGGCCCATAAAGCTTCGTTGAGCTTTGATGACCAATCTTTCCTGGATGTGGCTACAGTTTTTTCTAAGATCTGCTTAATTTCTCTGTTTGAGACTTCGACTTGCCCACTGGTTTGTGGGTGGTATGGTGTCGTTATACGATGTTTCACTCCATACTTAAATAGTAATTTGTCGAATATCTTTGAGATGAAATGGGAGCCACCGTCACTAATGACGAGTCTTGGTACACTGAATCTTGGGAAGATTATGTTTCTAAAGAGTTTGATTACTACTCGTGTATCATTTGTAGGAGAGGCTATGGCCTCGATCCATTTTGAAACATAATCGACCGCGACGAGTATATATTTGTTTCCAAAAGAAGATGGGAAGGGTCCCATGAAATCAATTCCCCATACATCGAAGATTTCTACCTCTAGGATTCCTCTTTGAGGCATTTCATCGCGTCATGAAATATTACCAGTGCGTTGACACCGATCGCAATTTCTAACAGCGATGTGGACATCTTTCCATAGATTAGGCCAGAATAGGACGGCTTGTAAGATCTTTAGACAAGTTTTGGAAGTGCTTGCGTGTCCCCCGTAAGGAGATGAATGACCGTGGGAAATGACATCTTCTATCTCTTCTTCGGGTATGCATCGACGGAAAATTACGTCTGGTCCTCTTTTAAACAGTAAGGGTTCGTCCGAATAGTAGTATTTGAGATCGTGGAAGAATTTCTTTTTCTGTTGGTAGGTAAGGTCTGGTGGGAGCGCGTTTGCAGCTAGATAGTTAACAATGTCGGCGTACCATGGCAGTCCCATGGTTACATGGATTGCTTTTACGGCTTCCTTGGGTTTTGGTTCGTTTAGGTTTAACTGAGCCAGGTCGCTCCTTATTTGGGCTATCCGTTGTTCATATGGAAAATCATCGTTAATCGACACTTGTTCGGGTTTTATATCTTCCAATCTTGACAAGTGATCCGCTACAACGTTTTCGGTCCCTTTTTTATCCTTAATATCTAAATCAAATTCTTGCAAAAGTAGGATCCATCTGAGGAGCCTTGGTTTTGCATCTTTCTTATTTAATAGATATCTTATAGCAGCGTGGTCCGTGTAGATGATGATTTTCGCTCCTACTAGATAGGAACGGAATTTGTCAAGCGCGAAGACGACTGCTAACAGCTCTTTCTCAGTCGTGGCGTAGTTCATTTAGGTTGGGTCTAGCGTTCTACTAGCGTAGTAAATGGCGTGTAGTTTCTTGTCCTTCCTTTGTCCAAGAATTGCGCCTACGGCGTAATCACTCGTGTCGCACATGATTTCAAAGGGTAAATTCCAATCGGGCGGTTGCATGATTGGTGCGGTGATAAGGGCTGATTTTAGAGTTTCAAACGCTTTATGACAATCATCGTCGAATACGAACTCAGCGTATTTCATTAACAGACCGGTAAGTGGTTTAGTAATTTTTGAGAAATCTTTAATGAATCTCCGGTAAAAACCGGCGTGTCCTAAAAAGCTTCGTATTTCTCTAACGGTCTTAGGTGGTCGAAGTTATTTTATGACTTCTATTTTAGCTTTGTCAACTTCAATCCCTTTATTGGATATGACATGTCCTAGTACGATTCCTTCTCTGACCATGAAATGGCATTTTTCCCAATTGAGCACGAGGTTTACTTTTACACATGTTTCTAAGACTTTCTCTAGGTTTGATAGGCATCCTTCGAAACTTTCCCCGCACACTGAGAAATCATCCATGAACACTTCCATGATGTTGTCTATAAAATCTGCAAAGATTGACATCATACATCGTTGGAAGGTCGCTGGGGCATTACACAATCCGAAAGGCATTCGTCTATATGCGAACGTTCCATACGGACACGTGAAAGTAGTCTTTTCTTGATCGTCAGGGTGAATGGGAATTTGAAAGAATCCGGAGTAACCGTCTAGATAGCAGAAATAGGAATGTTTGGCTAACCGTTCTAGCATTTGGTCTATGAAGGGTAGAGGAAAATGGTCTTTACGAGTGGCTTTGTTTAGTTTTCTATAATCTATACACACTCTATGTCCATTGACTACTCTTTGCATTATTGGTTCGCCTTTTGCGTTCTTAACAATGGTGATACCTCCTTTCTTGGGCACCACGTGTACTGGGCTCACCCACTTACTATCAGAGATCGGGTATATGATTCCAGCTTCCATAAGCTTTGTAATTTCATCTATTACTATAGTGCTAAAGAATCGGGTTAATCCTTCTTTGAGGTTCTCTAGAGGTTTTACAATTCTCTTCTAGCATAATACGGTGCATACAAATTGAAGGACATATTCCTTTCAAATCAGATATGTTATAACCTAGTGCGGTTGGGTACCTCCTTAGGACGTCTAGAAGTTTTTCAGTTTCGAGCTTTCCTAAGTTGGAGTTTACTATTACTGGTCGCGTGTGTTCGGTATCAAGGAATTCGTATCTTAGATTCTTAGGTAATATTTTCAATTCTACACTGGGGTTCTTCGGGCATGGCATATGATCGGGCGTGAGTGCTAAGCTTTCGTTTAGACTGTCATTGTTTTCGAATATTGGAGGGGTTTGGATTTCCATTATCTCAGAATATTTCGTCTGTTCTGCTTCCATCTCTCTTACTCACTCGTCTATGACATCTAGAAGATAGCATGTGTCGTTCATGGCTGGTGCTTGTAAGAATTGAGTAAGGATGAATTCCACTTTTTCTTCTCCAACTTCGAATGTTTGTCTGCCCTTCTTTACATCAATTATAGCTCCGGCGGTGGCTAGGAAGGGTCTTCCTAATATGATAGGGGTAATTGAGTCCTCGGTTATGTCCATGATGATGAAATCGGTCGAGATATAGAATTGACCTATTCTAACTGGAACTTTTTCCAGTATACCTACAGGGTATTTAACTGATTGGTCAGCTAATTGAACAGACATTTTCGTGGGTCTGAGTTCTCCTATCTCTAGCTTTTTGCAGATAGATAGGGGCATGACGCTAATACTTGCTCCTAAGTCACATAGAGCTTTGTCTATAACAAACTTTCCAATATTACAAGGTATAGAGAAACTACCTGGGTCTTTTAACTTAGGAGGCATATTGTTTTGAATGATCGCGCTACACTCGGCAGTGAGTGTAACTGTTCCGTGATCTTCTATATTTTTCTTGTTAGATAGAATTTCCTTGAGAAATTTAGCGTACGAGGGCATCTGAGTGATGGCTTCTGTAAAAGGTATTGTGATATTGAGTTTTTTCAGAAGTTCACCGAATTTCTTGAACTGGCCCATCGTTTTGGAATTTGTAAGTCTCTGAGGATATGGAATTGGTGGTTTATAAGGTGGTGGAGGTACATAAGGCTTCTCTTGCTCCACTTCCTCTTGAGTTTAGTTTTCCTTTTCTTTTTCTTTAGGTTCATTGGCTTTTTCAGTCGACTCGCTCTGTTTTTGGTACATGGCTGGACTTTCTAGTCTTGGGTCAACAGGTCCGTCGAGTTATTTTCCACTTCTCAGTATCACAGCATTAGCATGTCCTTTTGGGTTGGGCTGTGGTTGACCAGGAAAAATTCCAGCCGGTGCTGCAGTAGATGCTTGTTGTTGAGCTACCTGTGAAATTTGCGTCTCAAGCATCTTGTTATGTGTGGCTAAAGCATCAACTTTGCTAGTTAATTGTTTTATCTGCTCATTAGTATGTAAATTCTAATTCATAACGTCTTTATTAGTCTGAGCTTGGGAAGCAATGGAGTGTTCTATCATGATTTCTAGGTTAGATTTCCTAGGAGTATTAGGTCCATTACCAGGATGATTTGGGATAGCTTTTGGATAACCGGGTGGTGTGGCAGGAGCTTGTCCAGGTGCGTATAACGCGTTGTTACTTTTGTATGAAAAATTCGGATGATTTTTCCAACCAGGGTATAGGTATTGCTATAAGGGTTCCCTTGTACGTAATTTGCTTGTTCAGCTGGAACTCCCGTTAGAAGTGGGCATTCTGGAGCAGGATGTGATTGAAGACCACATAGATCGCAAGTTTGGACAACTGCAGCTACGGTAGCTGCAGGAGTAGTGGTAAGGTTTTCTAACTTTTGGGTAAGAGCTTCCACTTTAGCATTGACTTGGTCCAGAATATTCACTTCAGACATTCCACCTTTGGTTTGCGATTTCTCCATGTTAGCTCTTTCTCTTCCCCATTGATAGTGGTTCTGGGCCATACTTTCGATAAGTTGATTTTCTTTGGCATATCGTTTATCCGTCAGTGCACCACCAGCAGCGGCGTCTATAGTCAATCTTGTGTTATACAAGAGACCGTTATAAAACGTATGAATGATTATCCATTCTTCTAAACCATGATGAGGATAGAGTCTAATCATATCCTTGTAACGTTCCCATGCTTCGAAAAGTGATTCGTTATCTTTTTGTCTAAAACCATTGATGTTAGCTCTAAGCATATCAGTTTTTCTTGGTGGGAAATATCTAGCCAAGAAGACTTTCTTCAATTCATCCCATGTGGTGATTGAATTTGAAGGAAGAGATTGGATCCAGGCTCGGGCTCTGTCTCTTAAAGAAAAAGGAAATAGGCGCAATTGTATCGCCTCGGGGTTCACACCATTCGCTTTTATAGTGTCTGCGTACTGCACAAACACTGACAGATGTAGGTTAGGGTCGTCAGTAGGAGATCCAGAAAATTGGTTCTGCTGAACGGCGGATAAGAGCGAAGGTTTCAGCTAGAAATTGTTTCGAGCAATAGCAGGAGCGGCAATGCTGTTGTGAGGTTCCGCTTGCGAAGGAACTGCGTAGTCCTTAAGAGCGCGAGGCGGATTTGGTACGTCAGCCATTGTCGGTTCTTCGATAAACTCTGGTAACGGGATATCAGGAATTTTAGTCGGAGGAAGATTGTTGAGAGATCGATATTCTTGAATTCGGCGTCTTAATCTTAAGTAACGCTCGATATCGTTAATTTGTAGATGCAAAGGCTCGCTTTGAGAACGAGTGTTTGGCATACAACAGAGGGAAATATAAAAAGTTGCCTTAGTCTAGACAGCGTTGTTTTCAGAATACACTAGTGACTAAACTAAAGTCCCCGGCAACGGCGCCAAAAACTTGATGTGCGATTGACCTAATGTGTCTAACGGTATCTTAACTGCAAGTGCACATTCTATCGCGGTAGTAATAAAAAGATGTCGAACCCACAGGGATTTTGTAATCACTCTAGTGTTATGAAACATGTTAGTTTAGCTAAGGCGGAAATTGTCACGTTTGGTTTTTAGAAGTTTAAAACTAAAGGAGAAACTAAATTCAATTAAAAGAATTATAATATTAAAGTGGTCGGAGTGTAATGTTTTGAACCTATGCGAATTAAATTGTACCTAAGCATATAAAAATATTTAACTTAAATTGTTCTGTAGTACTTATCAGTTTAAAAACCCTCGATTCACACTCTCGTGGTCTTACCTCGGATCATACTCCTAAAGCCAAATGTCTGCTCTCGCTAGCCCATAAGTGTTTAGAAAGCATCTTTTTGAAAACTAAATAAATCTAATTCGTTTTAAAGCGCTCTCGCTGTATTTAAATCGAATGCCTAACTTTAGCTATCCGGTTAAAACCTCACACTCTCGTGGTCTTGATTTCTCCCTATTTTACTTTCCTTACTCTCGTAACAAAAAGCTTAATTTTTAATTATAAAAAATCACGGCCAGAAATTAAGTTAATTAAGGTTTTAGCTTAGAAATACATTAATTCATTCGGTTATTTCATCACACCCCGACTACGGGTATTTAGCTACTCATAATGCTCAGAATTAAAATGCGGGAAATAAAATCAGAAAACAATAACACATGCATTATAAATAAAGAACAGAAATTTAACATAAATAAATTTCAATTATATTGAATACGATAAAAAACCTGAAAAGCAATAATATCCTAGATCCTTCTTCCACAAGCTGGTAAGATCGGAACGTCGGAATGAAAATTAAATAAACAAAATGCTGAGGCTTGAAAGAAATCCTAACTACAATAGCAATTTCCTGATGTTGGAAATGCTATTAAAGGTTCTGAAAGGAAAGGGAATAACAAGAACAAAATAAAATCGGAAAATAGAATCGGGTTTTAAATCGGCAGAGCTTCCGCAAGAATTTTCTGAACTGAACTCTTTGTCTTCTTCTTTTAAGTCCAAGCTATTTATAGAGAATGAATACAGTTGGAATTATATTTCATGTTGGTAGATTCTTGGCTTGCTGAGAAAAATAAGGAGAAGGTGGTCTTGGTCGTTGGAGAAAAATAAGGCACACATGCATTCGTTACTTGACCATGTACTGCACGTTCAAAATAACTAATATAATGCTTGTTACGGTCGTGGCTGGTGTGTTACGTGCAGATTCCATGAAATGGCGCGTTACGGTCGTGGCCAATGCATGACGGTCGTAACACGCTTCTGAAGTGTCTTACGGTCGTGGCTAGGGTGTGACGACCGTAATAGCAGCAAATTTTGGATTTTTGACAGAATTATCTTTTCTCTTCTGGTCTTGGCCGCAATCTTGTACATTTCACGTTTCTTTCTAGTTTGAGCTGAGATATGTTGTACCTGCATAAAATCGTACAAAACTCAGAGTATTCGGGAGTTAATCGGGTCAATACGATATAAAGCGGTTTAATTTCATAGTAAATATATGATACGATTTCCCGTTATCATTCACTAGATATTCGTCATGCAAATTTCTCTGTTGTTGAACAAATAGTGATATGTAAACAATGGTATTTTAAGAATGCAAATCTTATGTCTGTCTTGAAGTTTGAAAATTCATTTTTTAGTAAAACAAATTTTTTTTGTAAAAGTGAGATGTCAGCTCAGGATTTATAGCGAACCCTATAGGAGTTGGGATACCTTTTGTAACAGTATTCTTTCGAACTAACCCATGCTTCAGCTAGGACTTTTAAGGGTTATAACGTCGCCTGGTTCACGGTTTAAGAAACAAAGGATAAAGGCTCAAAATTTATTTGTACCCACCCGTTCTTCGTGATGTTCTTCAGTCCTATGCTCAGCTAATTGTGCGTTCAACTACCAATTGAGTTTGGCATCTTGTCCTTGATGTTCCGATGATGGTTCAGATACTGAAAGTTTATTTGGAAGAGGTAGTCATTTTGTAATTTTTTTTTGTCGAGGACTTGTAGGACCTCTTTCTTTTTTATTTTACTATCCCTGTCTTTTTCCTGAATTGTTTCTTTTGTGATTATAGTCAGCGGGATGCCCTAGTTTTTTATTAAGTCTCCTTCATAGGTTTTGACTTAACGGGCTTTTATTTAGAGAGATAATGACTTCCTGTCTTGACGATTATACAGAACCATCAACGTCTTTTGATTTGGAAGGACGTCTTCGATGCAATTCATTGTGTACGAAGCGGGAGATTGCGACTGAATGCGCGTTTGAATTGACTGAGAAACTACCCCGCCCCAGGTTATGATTTAGGGTTTTAATTTGTGTGAATAGAAAAACTCCTACTTATTTGGATCAAAGGGGTTGACTAGGGATTATCTTCCTTATAACTCCACTGTTTAGGATTTGAAATAATGCTTGTACATCGTCAGTGGTGTCTGTTCAAAAGCATACTGTAGAGATTGTGGTATCATTTTCGTCATCCTCCCTCTAAAGGCTTACAACTTTTGATCGAGAGTTGAATATCACAAAAAGGAAAGCAGTTTAAATATAGTGAATACGAATGAATTGATTCAAAACAAACATATGCAATGCATTGACAAAGTAACAAAGTTTGACTTGAATAAATGTTCTAACAATCAAAAGAAAGTTATAAATTGAAAATTCTAATGAAAAAAGCTTCTTCGTCTGATCTTGTCACTTAATATAGAATTCCTTGGAGGGATGGTAGAATAACTCATCCTGACCATCTTGTGTAAACTCCAGTACTCCTTCATCGATCGGGTTTTGAATTTTGTATTTCAACATCAAACAGCTATCAGTGTCATGCCCCAGACTGTTGGAGTGATATGCATATATTGCATCAGGATTGTAAGTAGGAGTGGAAGTATTAGGATTCCAAGGAGGATCCTTCAATGTGACCAAATTCAACTTCAACACGTGTTGCAAGACTTGCGATATTGGTATGTTGAGTTTGGTATATTGCCTAGTAAGTGAATCCCGCTTATGCTGATTACCCTGTCGTTGTTGGCGAGGTTGTGATTGGGCTCGTGATGTAGTAGAAATTTGGAAAGGTCCACTCTTCACCAAACCAAACTCTTGCCTTCTTCGAGGTTCATCGGTGACTTGGTCCCCATCCTCGACTACTTTCTTCATACGGTTGTATCCGTCTTGATGAAGTTTGTTGATAATGGCCCTCAGCTCTTCTTATCCCCGGGCTAGGCCTTGGATAAGAGCCATCTTCCCCAGCATCTGGGTTCTCATTGCTCCTACCTCAGCTTGCAGTTGTCCCAATCGTTCGTCCTTATCGTCTTCAGTATTTTTCTTGGCCAGGTTCCCAGTGAGGAGTGTTTTAACTCTTCCCGCCCCTTAGATAGGTTCAGGAACATTTCCATGAACTGAGCCTCTTGAATTCAGAGATATTTGTTGTCTTGTTTGAGAGCCATTGCTGAAATAAACAGCAAGAACATGAGAGACCTGTACTGGAGACTACCTGTTATGCAATGACATGTATGATATGCAAATGTTTTCAAGGATCTCACGGGGTAAACAAGAAAATGTCAGAAGTTGAAATTTGTCGTGTTTTGATCTTTTGAAGGCATTAGTTAGAGGAAAATAAATCCTCTTTCCCTTTGCTAGACGTCTAGTTCATCATAACCTGCATCACAAATCCTTGAGATCCTTGAAATGGTTAAGGAGATGCTATGGGATGATGTTATGATGTGTATGTTATGTGTTAAGAAAATGTTTAAGGTGATGTAAGCAAGTAAACCCTGCAAGAAATCCAAGTTATTAAATAATGACTGTAAATAAATCCTGCAAGGAAATCATGTTGTCAGATAAAAAACCTGCAAGTAGTTCAAGTTGAAAGCAAACAAATCACACAAGCGTCCTTAGGTTTAAGCTTGCATGAGGTTTGTAGGTAAGTACCCTCTTGAAGTTGGGTTGGTTCAACCTGTTCTAAATATAGTAATCAGGTTCTAAGGGATCTCAATATCATCGATCTTTCCCCCAAATTTCATTCTGATAGACAATTGACTTGCCACCAAACAAAACTCAAGAGTCAAACCTTAATGAGTGTAGAATCGAGTATCAATCGGCTTTGGGTTTACACCAAAGACGGCTATCTCACTACGTCCTAAAAAGCCAAGTTGGTCTATTAAGGTGCTAAGGTCAGTTGACACTTTATGATACCATGCAGCGGCCTCGTATTCTCCTTGATTACTCAAGGGCTACCGGTACACACCAAATTATCGCATCAACGTAGCTACTATTTCAACCATGTCGGTATACCCCGCATAACTCCCTCACAGTTTATTGTTACTTACCTAAAAGGAATTCCTCGATCCGGGTTTAGGATCCAAACAACCCAAACAGATACCCTTAAAAGTAAATCAAACAAGACAAGCCAAAGAAGCAATTAAAATGACCTAGATCCTAGGGTAAACCCCACTTTATAAATCATGGTCCCCAGCAGAGTCGCCAGTTCTGTGATACGATGGAAGAACCGACTGTTAATACTGGTTTATGTTTTTTGTTCGCAAATGTTGCGGTAAACAAGAGTCCCCACCGACTTTTATTTCATCCAACAAAGGAAAAGGAAAAAGAACAAAAAAAACTTTTTTCGAGAGTTTTCTGAGTACGGGGGGTAGATTATAGAAAGGTAAGGTGTTAGCACCCTTTCTATCCATGGTTTTCCAAGGGCTCTTAGATACTTGCTCATTTTTGAAATTTCTTTCGTGTGTTTGTCTGCTTGAAAAAGTTTTGAATTTTGCCTTAGTGCGGCGTTTCATTTCATGGTAACCCTTGTATCAGTCCTCAAGGGTGTGATAAAATGTTTTTGAAAACGTTGTTTGAAAAGCTTGTTTGAAAGTGTAAGTGTGAAAAATTAATTGTTTTGAGCAAGTACTTAAGAGTTATCTACCTACTCGAAAAAGGCGCTTTTTTCCTCTTACCCTTTAAACCGTGTTATCCTACTATTAATGAGTAGTTAACCCTAGTCGTTGGATGTTGAGGGACTATCGAAAGGGACATAATGGTTATTAAAGGTAACATGTAAGGATACCTTAGCATTTCGAAGGGACTATCATGATAAGATAATTTCTCGTAGGCAACTCGAGGGACATTAAGGGACTATGATCTTTGATGACTTTTGAATTGAGGGTCTTTGCTAAGATATCCCTATGTTCGAGGGACATGACCATTGTTTCTGAGGCAACCAAGTGAGGTATACCCTAAGGGTGAAAGTGTGCAACAATGTTTGTTTTCAGATATCTTATCTTGCAATTAAGTGGTCTAAGATTGATTGATTAAGCATATAAACCTAGGTCTCTAACAATTATATACAAGCATAACATATAAAAGCGAGAAAGTAAAAAGAGTCTTATGCTATTACAAGGATTTTGGACAGATACATAAAGGATTGACTAAAAGTAAATTTGCGGAAATAATAAACCCTAATTAATCTATTACAAACCGGGCGCAGTTACATCAATAAAAAATAATCGTACGACAAAAGTAATTACGCGCGAGAATAAGAACGCGGAAAAAATTTCAAAACCCTAAAAAATCTAATTTTGCTCATTGAAAAATATTTTTTTGATTTTTTTGTGAAAAAAGATTTGTGTTTAACCTAATTTTTCTAATCAATTTTAATAAATGAAGAATAAATTAAGGTTAATGGAAATAATTAATTTGAAAAAATTAATTTATTAAAAAAAGAACTAAGTCCTATTTTTTTGTGATCTTGATTTTATGATTTTTATGAACAAAATTGATTTTAAAATAAATAAAACAATTGGAATAATTAAATAAAAAAGAATTAAATAAAGAAAGGGATGGGCCTGAGGGGGTGCAAACCCAAAATTTAAGGGTTGCATGCTGAAATTCTGTCCAAAAAGCCCAATCCAATGGCCTAGCATAATGTTGGATTTGGTGTGATTATGCCAGGGATGTCCATCACGAGCTGCAGCCTGGAAGCGTTAGATCTGGGCCATGTGATGATGTAAGGCGGGAGATCCTGTGGTGCATGGTAGGCGCTTGGTTGTAAGGCGCATGGAATCTGCAGTAAACATTGAAAAAAATATTATGTACGAGGCAGGGATCGAACCCCTGACCTCCTACACACGCGCGTCCTAAAACTCTTCCTGCTTGCCACTGGGCCAATTGGCCTTTTGTTAATAACAATGAACAAAATATAATATATTTAATAATTGGAAATTATTATAACAAAATGTGTGCGCTATTTAAACCAGCCAGCCAGCCCTTGCCACGCAGTCATCTTCCCCAATGGCTGTCATTTTAGGCAGAACTTCTACCTACGGACAAAATTCGTCGCTAAAAGACCTGCAAATCTCCCTGAGCATGATGGCATACATCATTAGGTCTAATTTTCCCTGCATCTCAAAACCCTAAAATGGAGGTTAAAACCCTAACAATGGCATTTTGGCATATAGGCATCAAAACTGGAAATTAAGTATTCAAATACATTCCAAATGTTCATACAAACAATAATGCATAATCAAAACCTATTTCTAATGTGTGTACAATCAAAATCGAATTCAAAATGTGAAGGGAAAACCGTGATGATATAGACGGCGATTCTGGATGCTGTGAAGCTTGAGAATAATTCTGTTAGCTTCAGAACACCCCCGGGAATGTATTTCAAATGTCAAAACTCCTTGAATCCTTCTGCAAATACCAAAATGATTGCCACTTTTTTTGTGAAAAATTGAAACTTGCAGTCAGTGTTCTATGCGGCCAAAAAACCTCCTTTTGATCAGGTAAGGTTATGAATATATACTAGAGTGCATTAGGTCAATAAAATTGGATGCAATCTTAAAGATTTGGAGGAAGAAGATTTGATTTGCAATTGATACTTTAAGTTTCTAAATTTGGCCAAAACATGCCCTATTGATACCAATCATTCCTTGCACGAAAATTTTGATTTTCCATCTGATTATAGACCTATAATGTGCTCATAAAATCCAATCTTTGATTTTATTTTATTATTCCATTATTTAAATTGATTTATTTTGATTTAAATGAATAAAAAATCAAAACAAGTAATAAAAATAATAAAATAATAAGTGAATAAGTTCAGGGGTCGTGGGTCCTCTTAGGAACAAGTTTCAAACAAGAAAACATGGGCCCATTTGGAAAAAAAAATCAATTTTGATCAATTTTGACTTTGGACAAATTTCCAAAAAAGGCCAACTTTGACAACGCATATCTTTCTCAATTTTGACCCTAAGAGGGTGTTCTTGGACTTTTTAGAAATCTTAGGATGTCCTCTAAACAACCCTGTTGATTTCATCTCAATTGGATCTTCCATGTTCATGTAAGAAGCTTTGACCCAAAAGGTGTTTTTGTTGACTTTTTTGAAATAACCTATAATGTCTGAATTTATATCTTTTCATGAGTGTATTTTTTGAACTTGAGGGCTGAAGATGAGTTGTAGGGAATCAAATTCTCTTCAAAATGAGCCTTGGATGATAAATTCCTGATAAAGTATGAGAAATTTATTCCTAGTCAAAGTTTGGTTGACTTTTCCTATCGAAACCCTAATTTAGCAACTTTTTAGTTTTGATGAATTTGGGGCATTCCTTGAAGAATCATGATCAACCCTTGATCAAATGATGGATGTTACTTCAAAGTTTTGATGTTGACCAAAATTATTGAAGTTTGACTGTATGAGGGTCACATTTGACTTTTGACCTAACACAGTTGATTTCCAGGTATCTGAGCAGTTGACTGAGCAAACTTCTTGTGCAAGGCATGAAACTTGGCATGAATGATATTGAGAACATATTAGGGAAATGGAAGTCATTTAGGACCCTTGGAACTCAAACATCTTGATGAGGAGTGAAACCCTAGTTTGAGGCTCATTGTCTTAGGAGGAGGATTTGTCTGGTCAATCCTTAGTCCAATGGAGGACCTCTAGGAATATGTTTTGAGTAAAGATGGGAGGGAAAATTTTGGGGTACAACAACATGTCATCGTGCTTCTAAGTTCAAAAAAGAGGGTCTGACTTGTTTCAAATGTGGTGAACAGGGTCACATCACTACCCAGTGTCAGAACCTGAAGAAGACTGATATTGCTGCTTAGACTAATGGAAGAGCATTTACTTTGATTGAATTAGAGGTTCCCAATAAGGATAATCTAATTCGAGGTACTTGTTTTATTAACAGTGTTGAGTTGATTTCTATTATTGATATTGGTTCTACTTATTGGTTTATTTAGCTTGAATGTGCCTGGATGTTGGGATTGAAATTGTCGTATATGAAGGGTAGTATGGTGATAGACACTCCTGCTAAAAGTTCTGTTACTACTACTTTTGTATGTTTGAGTTATCCTTTAACTATCATTGGTAAGGGTTTCGTGATGGATTTGGTGTGTCTACCCTTGCATCAAATTGATGTTATCTTTGGAATGAACTCACTGGATTTCAACCATGTTCATATCAACTTTATAATAAGACTGTGAGGTTCCCTAAGTTTGGTGATAGTGGATAATTTATGTTCTTTCTGCTAAGCAAGTGGAAGAAATTTTGGAAGATGAAGCTTTGATGTTCCCAATGTTTTCATCATTACAAGTTGATCATGGAGCTGCAAGTGTTGAGTTACTTGTTATCAGTAATTTCCCTGAGGTGTTTCCAAATGACATCAGTGATTTACATCTAAAGCGTGAGGTAGAGTTTTATGTAGAGTTGGTACCAGGTACAAGTCAGGTGTCGATGACTCCTTACAGGATTATAGCTCCAGAGTTGATTGAATTGAAGAAACAACTGAAAAAGTTGCTTGGGAGGAAGTTTGTTTGAGCGATTGTTTCTCCATGGGGTACTTCTGTATTGTTGGTTAAGAAGAGTGATGGTAGTTTAAGGTTATGTGTGGACTACATATAGTTGAACAAGGTGACTATCAAGAATAAGTATCCACTTCCGAGGATTGATGATCTGGTGGATCAGTTGGTAGGTTCCCGTGTGTTTAGTAAGATTAATTTAAGGTCCGGTTATCATCAGATTCATGTTAAACCAGATGATATTCCAAAGACGGCTTTCAGAATAAGGTATGGTCATTTTGAGTATACTGTAATTTCGTTTGGCGTAGCTAATGCACCAGGTGTTTTCATGGAGTATATGAATTGAACTTTCCATTCGTATCTGGATAAGTTGTGGTGGTCTTCATTGATGATATTATGATCTATTCTAAATCAGAAGAAGAGCATGATGAGCATTTGTGAATTTTGTTTCAAGTTTTGAAAGAGAAGAAGTTGTATGCAAAGCTGTCAAAGTCTGAGTTCTAGTTGAAGGAAGTAAGTTTCCTTGGCCATGTAGTTTCTAGTGGTGGAATTTACGTGGATCCTTCAAAAGTTTATGTTATGTTGCAATGGGAGACTCTGAAGTCTGCTAATGAGATTCGAAGTTTTCTTGGTTTAGCAGGTTATTTTAGCAGGTTTAGTGAAGGCTTTTCTAATTTGGAATTATCTTTGACTCGGCTGACTCGAATGGGTTAAGCTTATGTATGGGATGTAGCATGTGAAGAGAGTTTTGTGAAAGTAAAGAAGAAGAAGTTGACGACTGATCCAATATTTATTTTTCCTAAATCGAGTGACACCTTTGCTGTATATTATGATGCATCGAAGATGGGTCTTGGTGGTGTACGAATGCAGAATGGTTGAGTTGTTGCTTATGCCTCTAGATAACTGAAGGCTCATGAAAGGAATTATCCTACGAATGACTTGGATTTGGAAGATGTGGTATATGTGTTGAAGATTTGGAGACATTATATGTTCGGATTATGATTCAAGGTGTTCTGTGATCATAAGATTCTGAAGTACTTGATTAATCAGAAGGAATTGAATATGAGGTAGAGAAGGTGGCTTGAGTTGTTGAAGGATTATGGTTTTGATTTGAATTACCATCTTGGTAAAGCAAATAATGTGGCAGATGCTTTGAGTATGAAGTCCTTACATATGTCGATGCTTATGGTGCATGAGTTACAGTTGATCGAACAATTCAGAGATATGAGCTTAGTGTGTGAAGAAACTCCTAACGATGTGATTTTGGAGATGTTAAAGCTGACTAGTGGTATACTTGAAGAGATTAGAGAAATTCATAAACATGATCCGAGTTTGGTTGACCGGTTGTTGCTAATTAACCAAGGTAATGAAGGTGAATTTCGAGTTGATGCAAATGGTGTAATGAGTTTTGGTGATGGGGTGTATGTCCGGGATATGCCAGAGCTTAAGAAAAGTATTCTTGTTAAAGGACATCAAAGTGGTCTGAATGTTCATTCCAATGCTACAAAGATGTATCAGGACTTGAAGAAATTGTTTTGTTAGCCCGGTATGAAAAAGGAAGTTGTTGAGTTTGTTTATGCTTATTTGACTTGTCAAAACTTGAAGATTGAACATTATAAGCTTTTGGGTCTAATGCAGTCGTTGAATATTTAGGAGTGGAAATAGGACAACATTTACATGGATTTTGTAACAGGCTTGCCAAAGATGACTAAAGGAAATGATTCAATTTGAGTGATAATGGATAGATTGACTAAATCGGCTCATTTTTTACTAATGAAGATCAATCATCCCATGCAGAAGTTACTTTTGGTACTAAGTTGAAGTTAATTTTTTCTTATCATCTGTAGACGGATCATCAGACAGAGAGTATTATCCAGTATTTGGAAGATTTCTTTAGGGCTTGTGTGTTGGAACAAGGAGGAGCTTGAGATAGACACTTATCATTAATTGAGTTTACGTACAACAACAATTTATATGCTAGTATTGGAATGGCACCATATGAAGCATTGTGTGATAGAAGGTGGAGGACCCCGTTGTGTTGGTATGAGTCAGGCGAGAGTGTTGTGCTTGGACCTGAGATTGTGCAAGAGATGACTGAGAAGATAAAGATGATCCAAGAAAGGATGAAAGCTTCACACGTTCTTCACAATAGTTATCATGATAAGAGGAGGAAATAACTTGAGTTCCATAAGGGAGATAACATATTCTTAAGAGTTACTCTATAACTGGTGTTGGCAGAGCTCTGAAGTCACGAAAGCTCACACCGCATTTTATTATTCCATATCAGATTTCAGAGAAGATATGTGAGGTTACCTATCAGATTACTTTACCATTGTCACTTGCTAATCTCCATGATATGTTTCATGTATCTCAGTTTAGGAAATACATTCTGGATCCTTCGCACGTGATCCAAATGGATGATGTACAGGTGAGAGATAACCTGAAAGATATAGCATCACCCGTGCGGATAGAAGGTCGGGAAGTGAAGTAGTTGTTAGGTAAAGAGATTTCCTTGGTGAAGGTACTAGGGGGTGGACTAGCTAATGGAAGTTTGACTTGGGAGTGCAGGGACCAGATGAGATAGTCGTACTCGACTCTGTTTTCCTCAGGTAGTTTTCGGTGACGAGAATTATTTAAGTGGGGGAGAGTTGTAATACCCCAAAACTTAGAATTACTTGTTTAATTAATTATTTATGATTATATGTGTGATGTATGATGATACTTAAAGTTATTTAGTTTTAAATAATTTAGTTTATATTGATTATACTTATAATATTAATTAAATTGATATAAAGGTGAACAGGAGAACAAGGGTGTGATGGTAATAGTATAATGATAAGTAAGAGCATAAGGAGAATAACATAGAAAGAAACTAATGGGTGACAAATAAAAAGAGAAAATAAGAGAGATAATGTTAATTTTGAATGGTCTTAGAATTTAGGAGAACAAGAAGAGAGGTTAGGGCTTATGGAGAACCAAGAGGAGAACTTCGTAGAACGTGAAGGAAGAGAATCAAATCGCTAGGAATTTGAGGTAAGGGGTGTAATGGGGTTTATTATGATTGGTAGGGGTTACGGTAGATGTAGGATATTGTTTATATGATGATTTTGATGAAAAGCATGACGAATTCTATGATAAAATTGGATGATGATGATGTTGATATGCCATGATTCGAATGTAATATGTGCATAATAATGTGATGTTGTCGAATTATGGAATATTATGGTTAAAATGCTTTTTTGGATGGATTGATACTCTAAATCAGAATTGGAACGACTCTGGGACAACAGAAAACACAAATGAGAAGTGGAAAAAATTGCACGCGTCATCAGGCGAGCGTCGAGCGAGTTCGGGACAAGCCAAGCGGCGAGCAAAATGGTGAAAAAGGGGGCTCTTTGAAAATGTATGGGGAGGGGATCATCGTCATAGATTTGTAAGGTGAGCGAAGGAGCGATGGACCGAATCGCTTAGTTTGTCGGGCGAGCATCAGGTGAGGGGGAAAGGAAGCAGAGCGCCCCAGGGTCGCTGGACGAGGCTTAGGCGAGCAGTCTAGCAGTAAAACTTCAAAGTGTCGTAACTTGAGTTTCACGACTTTGTTTGATGCGTCGTTTAAAGCGTTAGGAAGCTAACACACAGAACTATCTTATGGTAGGAGTGTATGGAACATTTGGTGTATTATTCATGTGTTTATATATTTATGTTTTTGGATTATTATATGTTGGTATACTATGATGTCTTGGTGAAATGATGTAACGTGATATATTTTGATGATGTTACCCTGGCGATGGTATTTGTTGATAATGATTGAAGTTTAATGATGTGCATGTTTAATATGTATAAATGATATGTGAATATGATTACATGAATGATGATACAATTACTATTCTTGGTCGAGATGATATGTGACGTTGTTATGCATCTTGCATTCATACCAATTTTGGGCAGTGGTGCGCTTGTGACGAGCCTCAATACCATTGTATGGATTGAATGCATTTGTGATATGCTCTGGTTCCAAGAGGGAATCAATCCTATGGATGGGATCATGGAGGGTGATGAACCAAGTGTTCATAAATTTAGGTGCCACATGCATTGAGTCAGTATTGTTGCATTAACATCCTATGTGACATTGCATGAACTTTGTTGATGAGTTGTAATGTGATGATAATTATGAACTATGTGAGCATATGACGGTTTTGCTGATGAAAGATGTCTAAGTGCTATTATGATGTATCAGTGACTCCGAAGTGTTGATGAATAATATGTGTTGTTATAGGATTATGTTGTTTATCAATACTAATCTTTTCCTAATATCTTTTATAATGAATCATGATTACTCACCCTTTATATTTGAATGTTGCCTCCACGTGAGTAACGCGAAGATGCCTGGGAGTAGCGTATAGGAGCGTCAGGGATAGCTTTGGATTATTTTATTAGTTTCCTTAATTAGATTGTGTCTTGCTGTGATATATAACATCGGGTTGGGAACACTTTGTTTTGCAAATGTTATGTTCCTTTTTATAATGATATACTTTATGACGGTTTTGATTGTTAAACCGATTTTAATTACAACTTTTGATGAGACTAAAACATTATGAGTTTTGTTTTATAAAGTTTATTCATAATGATAAATCCACTGCAATGTTGTTAAATGACTGGTTTAAATTATAAAAATGGTGTATTCACTATTGATGTAACTAGTCTTACGAAGTAGGATTATTATTATTATGTTTTCTATGAAGTGTGACACTCTTGAGTGGTTATTTTACTTGAATAATTCCGTAAATTATAGGATAAATACATGTGGGGGTTAGAAGGTTGTAACACTAGTAACTTGTCCCAAGATCATAGAGAGGGCTTGTAGATCAGACAGGGTGCTCATGGGATCAGAAAGGGGATTGGTTCCTGAGTGGACGACTGTTGAGTTGGTATCACATGCATAGAGTTGCATCAAATTATATGGAGTTAAATTTTGAGTATGAGTTGCCTAATGAGATAAATGCTTGTGATACTGATGTTGTGTGTAATGCATGTGTGAGTAGTATGTGAATGAGGTATGATTGATGAGTTAGTGTGAGAACACATTTAATATACTATGATTGAGATTGTGTAAGAATATGGTATGTGTTAAGTATCCTACCTTACAGTATATGCTTGTTATATTAAATGGATTTCTCGCCCTTTTTATTTAAATTTTTCCTTTAAATGTGCATTGTGCATATACTCAAGAATAGAGTCGTTGTTGTGAGTGGAAGCTATCTCATGGAGATATTTCTTTTAGTTTCTTTATTTTAGCTTTGGTTATGCTCTGATGTGTAACACTAGGGAGATATTTCTTTGTTTTATGTTGAGATTTATGAGAGAAAATATATACTCTTGTATTTTATGTTTTGGTGTGATAAGCATGTAGAGAAGACTCGTGAGTTGATGCTTTTAAAGTATGATATGAGGTTTATTTATGAGATTTAAATTGGTGTGTTTTAATTGAGTATTTCCGTTGTGATGATACCTTAAATTAAGTGTTACATGATCAGCAAATGTGTGTTTTGAGATGTGTAATATCCTATGTGAGAATGTTGTGAAAAATATCTGATTTAATTATAATTGTAAGTGTTTGTTGGCAGCAATTTTGGTAAAACAATGCTTTGATAATGTTTTGCTAAATGTCTTGACATTTGAAGCAAACTGTTTTGAATGATGTCAAAGAAAATGTATTTACATCTGCCTCCTGAACTGAATGCAACACATATCAGTTTAAGTTTTCTGTTTCCTATTTTCATGTGCACCATAATTCAGGATTTATGACTCATAGCTTGCGAAAAATATGGAGGAATATTTTTCTATTTGAATTATCCTTATGGATTATATCTTGGCCTGTTTTCATGGAAATATTCAAAAGATTGGAATATTTGTTTTTCAGCCCAAGCCCACTTCATAAGGACTTGCTTCCTTAGTCATTGAACTGCAACTCTTGAAGAAGAATAATTTCTTTCTATTTTAGAAGTCTAAGTATTTTTATTTTCATACAATCTAGTATTTATTTAATACTTGAGTTGTTATTTGAGTTTCTATTTGATTTGTTAATTGTGAATCATTCATAAGCTTTTAAGCATTGAATGATTGAAGTCTTTAAAACTTGCTATTTCAGTTGTTCTTCACTGTAAGTGATTGAAGGGATTTGAGGAGGGCCTCATACCTAGGTGTGTCTTAGGTAGAAGTATAACACGGGTAGTAATTAAGTGATTAGATCGTAAACTGGTTATTTACCGAGGGTCTATGAATTGATAATATTTAGTGGACTTGTCCCTGGCTTGGTAGGCCCCATAGTAGGTATTGTTATACACTGAACTGAGTTAACAATCCCTTATATTTTTACTATTTTTACTTTTGTTGCATTTTACATTGTCCTTGGATATTTGTTTCGTGGAATCTTCTTCGACATCTCATATCTGATACCAGAATTTCAATTGGTATCAGAGCTGGCATACGACTCTATATCTGGGTGAGATCCAGGGAAGATACTTTCTGGTACTATGGACAGGGAAGAAGGATTTATGAACAGACCACCTATTCTAGATGGAAGTAATTATGACTATTGGAAACCACATATGGTGGCCTTCTTAAAGTCTCTAGACAACAGAGCTTGGAAAGCTGTTTTGAAAGGATGGAAACACCCTATCAAATTGGGAGAAAATGGAGAACCTACTTCTGAGTTAAAACCATAAGAATATTGGTCTAAAGAAGAAGATGAAATTGCTCTTGGAAATTCTAAAGCCTTGAATGCTATGTTTAATGGAATTGACAAGAACATTTTCAGATTATTGAACACGTGTGAAGTAGCTAAAGATGATATAGAAGAAGCTCAAGACATTGACAAAATGAAAGTGGATGAACTTGTCGGATCCCTTCTGACATTTGAATTAAGCATCAATGAAAGATCTTAAAAGAAGAACAAAATCATAGCCTTTGTATCAAATATTGAAGATGAAGAGGAGGATTGTGATCTGGATACAAGTGGAGGAATATTAAATGCCTTAGCTATGCATGGAAGACATTTTAACAAAGTGATAAAAATAATGGATAGGAACCAAAGATCAAATGTCAAGAACATCTCATCTGACATCCATAAGTTAAATGAGTTTGGAAGAAAAAGGGCTGAAGAAAAATCCACTCAAGGGAAGGGAATACAATGTCATGAATGTGAAGGCTTTAATCACATTAGAGCTGAATGTCCTACATATCTTAAGAAACAGAAGAATAATCTATCTGTTACTTGGTCTGAAGAGGACTCAGAGAATGATCTTGAAGAATCTTCCAAGTATGTTAAAGAATTGACAGGCTAATATGTATCTGATGAAGAGTCTAGTGATGGATAACTAACCTTTGATGAGTTAGCTGCTTCATGCAAATAATTATGTCTCAGAAGTGCAGAAGTATGCCTAGAAGGGGTGAAACAGAAAGCACTCATAACCCAGATGAAGGCACAAAGGAAAGAACATTTGAAAACTATTTCTAATCTGGAAAGTGAAGTGACTTCTCTAAATTCAGATCTTGATAGAGTGGTCAAATCTCTCAAGATGCTGAATAATGGATCTGACACATTAGATGAAATTCTTCAAGTGGGGAGAGTGACAGGAGACAAGAGTGGTCTTGGGTTTAATGAGAAAAAGAAACCTGATTCAGAATAACCTTCATTAGATTCCACTCATGCCAAGTCTAAACCAAGGATGTCGAATCAAATGTCTCAACATCATGGCAAGAAAGGACATCATGGAAAACATCATGGCAAGAAAATGTTTAATCACACCATAGAGAATTCCCAGCCCTGGAGATGTCATCACTGTGGAATTCTTGGTCATATAAGGCCTTTTTGTTTCAAGTTGTATAGGTATCCTAAAACTACTCCTCTTCCCAAAACTGATCAGATTCCCCAAAATAGCAAAAAGAAGAAACAGTGGGTTCCCAAGTCCAATGTTGCTAGTTTCATAGCTCATAGCTCATATCTCTCTCAGAGTATCAACCAAAGACGATTGGGACTTTGAAAGTGGTTGTTCTAGACACATGACAGGTGTCAAGAATCTATTGATAGATATCAAATCTTATTCCACCAGTTATTTGACTTTTGGTGAGGGAGCCAAAGGTGAAATAAAAGGAGTTAGCAAGATGGAATGTTCAGGAGTCCCTAAGCATGATGATGTGATACTTGTTAAAGGGTTAACAACTAACCTAATAAGTATAAGCCAATTGTGTGATCGAGGATTCAAAGTTAACTTCATCAAGGAAGAATGTCTTGTTTGCAGTGAAAAGAATGGAGTTATTATGAAAGGAATCAGATCTAAAGACAACTGTTATTTATGGGTTCCCCAAGAGTTGAACTTCTCCTCAACATGTGTTTTAGCCAAATAAAATGAAGTTAAACTATGGCATCAAAATTTGGGACACTTGCATCTGAAAGGAATGTGTGATACGGTGGGAGAACTGACTATGGTTTTGCGTTTGTTTTCGCAAATGTTTCGGTTGAGCAAGAGTCGCCACCGAATTTTTATTTTATCCTAAGGAAAGGTTTAAAAAGCACAGCAAAAACCTTTGAGATTTTTCTTGGGTTCGGGGAGTAGATTATAGAAAGGGAAGGTATTAGCACCCTTTCTATCCATGGTTATCCATGGGCTCTTAGTTACTTGCTTAGATCACTTGCCTTTTTCCAATTGTTTGAAATGGTGCTTTGTGTGTTTTTTTGAAAAATGTTTTGAAAAGAGGCCAATGTGGTGGCAACCTTTGTAATGATCCATGTTGGGATGTATACAAAGGTGTATGTCTTTTGAAAAGGTTTTCATTTGTTTTTGAAAGTTATTTTGAAAGTGTTGTGAGGTGTGGTTTAAAAACAGGCAAGTGTTTTTGTTTTGCAAGTTGACAAGTACTTAAGAGCGATCTACCCTAAAGTTCTCAAAGATTTTTGTTATGTTTTTAACCCTTTTAACAATTTTGTTCCACCATTGTATTTGGTGGACAATCTTGTGTTAGGATGTGACAGGGACAGGCGCGGGTCGTCGTTTAGACCATAATTGCAATGGTGCCAAGTATCTTTGGGCAATTTTTCTTTAAGGGACTTTGATCATTTTAGGCAAAAAAGCGTCATCGAGGGACTATGATCATTTGAGTTATTTGTTTTGCACAAAGAGACCTAACATGCAATATGGCCCAATTTTTGAAAGGCAACAAGTGGATATAACCCTAGGGGTGTTAGTGTGCAAGTGTGTTTTATTGCATACAAGAGTTTTTTCTTTGAATTAGGTTTTTCTATTTCATTGATTTTATCTTGCCATACACGTCCTAATTACTAGCAATAAGGAGCGGAAATGTAAAATCCTACGCTATTACAACAACTAGGGGAGGGGGATACACATTTGTACATGGGGGGTTCAACGAGAAAAATAGACAAAAAAGAAAATAGCAAAAAACAAGATATAGAGAGAGAGAGAGAGGGAGCCCGCGCGCTGCTGGGAGGTCATCAGAAGTTCTGACCCAGATCCGCTGCCAGATGATCAACCTGTTAGTGAAACTGTATGAGTCAGAACTTCTGACTCTAGCACCTGCAAAACAGAAACCTTGTTAGTGGGGAAATCAGAAGTTCTGATTTCCCTGCGCTGCAAGACAGAAGTTTGTTAGTGGAGAAACCAGAAGTTCTGATTCTGTTGAAAAGGCAATAACTCTCAGAGGTTCTGATATCATTGACAGCAAAATAGGCTTCAGATGTGCTAACGTCAAAGTCAGCACTTGGCTTTTTCCTGTATTAACCAGAACATCTGCAATTCTGTTGTTATTCCACAAAACAGGAAACATATTTGGAACAGATCCAGCAAATAGCAAAAATGTTTCAGAGGTCAGAATCACCAAGGTCACAGGCAAGTCCTATACTGGCTCAGAACGTTCTGAGGTATGAAAATCCTCAGATCATAAACAGTAATAACATGAATATTTACATTATGTTACTTGAATATGCACAGCTGATGATGCTTAACAGTGTGATGAGGGTCAACAGGTGCTTACCTGACTGTTTGGAAAAGTTGGTGAGTGAAAGTTTAGCTTTTGGTTCTGGTTCTGGTGGTGTTCTGGACAGATTTTGAAAAGGGGAAGTAAAGGTGTATACGTGTGTAGGGTCAGAAGTTTGGAAAGAGTGTTTTTTGGTTTACAGAAAAGAACTGGATATTTGATGAAGTTGAAGGTGAGAAACTCAAAGTTATGGAACAAAACTGGAGATTTTGGCAGAGTTTCAGAACGCTATGTTGCTAGGAATTCTGTTTTTCTCTTAGCAATTTTTTTGTTTCTTTTCTTGAATGCCTTTTGCAGTGGTGAAAGCTCTCTATTTATAGGCAAAGTTCTTGTGGATGCCTTGAACATTTAAAGCGCCAACAGAGTTTGAATTTGTTCTTTGACATAAATTCCTGGGAAGTTGTGATACAGATAGCTTTCAGCCTAGGTTGCAGCAGCAGGCGTAGATTGGGGAGAAGTGACCTCTGAAGTGGGCGGTGGCGTGAAGACCCATGCCAGAATCTGTGCAAAAGCGTTTTCCAAGCCACACGTGAATGCTCAAGAGTGGTTGGAAGCATTAATGGGCATTAAATGGTGACAAGACCTGTCAATACCAATATTCTGGTAATGGAAACCAGCGTTGAATCAGCAGCGTAAACCATGCTCTGGCCTTGGCTACCTGTTGTCTTAGTAAGCTCTGGAGATTCTCCTGGTTTTCTGGTACGTTTCTTGGATTTGCTTCTGGACAATCTGGACTTAGAGATTCTGTATCAGTGTAACACCCATTCTTCTGATCTTTCATCTTCTGATTTCAACCTGTTCTGAAGGAGCCTTCAGACTTTCCTGCTTCTCTTGCATTCCTTTAGCAAATTCTGACTGAGCTTGTGTAACTACTGAAGGGGCATGTTCTGTTTGAGGCTTACATTCTGAACCACGTTTATAACTTCTGATTGAACTGATGTAGCTGCTGAAGAGCCAACTTTTGACCACGCTGGGCCAAGCTTGCAACTTCTGACCGTCTTCATCTGGAATGGGTCCAGAAGTTCTGAAGCGCTGATTTTTCTAAAAAATACTTATTTTAAAGAAACATTCTAAGTACTTAGAATTTGATTTTTTTCTCAAAATAAAAGCGTTGCTTCTGGAGTTCGTGAGATCATCTTGCTCTTGTAAGTGGCTTGCTTGGGCAAAAAGGATAACTCAGGACTTGGATTTGTTTCAGGGGGACTTTGAAAAATCCAGGATGGTTTCCTGGAGAAAGGGAGGGCAAATTTTGGGGTACAACAGTTGCCCCTGTTCAATCTTCTTGAACTTGAAGAGTTAGATTGGCAAGTTTGCCTTTCGCAACTCGAAGGTAAAAGGAGATTGGACACCAGAGTGCCCAGAAATTTGCACTCGCATGTTGGAGTATCAGCGAATGTGACGGCGGGAATGGACTTATAGATTCCATTTGGAGAGGTGGTGGATAGGGAGATGGGCTTATAGATGCCATCTGGAGATGTGACAAACTTTGTTGGGAATGGGCTTACAGATGCCATTTTGAAGTGTTGATCGCACAAGGGATTCCTTAGCGAGAACTTTATGTATCTGAGAAAGGCAGATGTTTTCCTGGCTTGTTACAGGTGTTTGATCTTCAATCTCCTTATGCAGATATGCCCTGGCTGGATACAGGTATCAAATCTATAATCGGTGGCTCACAGATGTGCCCCGGCTGGATACAGGAGTCGAATCTGGAAATGGTCGTCAATAGATATGCCCTGGCTGGATACAGGAATCGAATCTTCGAACTCTTCAGACGTTCCCTGGCTAGATACAGGAATCGAGTCTGGAAATGTGGTCAACAGATATGCCCTGGCTGGATACAAGAGTCGAATCTGGAAATGTTGTCAATAGATATGCCCTGGCTGGATACAGGAATCGAATCTGGAAATGGTCGTCAATAGATATGCCCTGGCTGGATACAGGAATCGAATCTTCGAACTCTTCAGACGTGCCCTGGCTAGATACAGGAATCGAGTCTGGAAATGTGGTCAACAGATATGCCCTGGCTGGATACAGGAATCGAATCTGGAAATGTTGTCAATAGATATGCCCTGGCTGGATACAGGAATCGAATCTTCGAACTCTTCAGACGTGCCCTGGCTAGATACAGGAATCGAGTTTGGAAACTGATCACTCTCAGATATGCCCTGGCTAGATACAGGTATCGAATCCGGAATTTATGACAGTTGAAGGTAGTTGTCTTTGGGATTGTCTTTTTCCCTGAAAAGGCAAAAACATAAGTTGTACGCAATATCATGATGTATGATATGCATGATGTCATGATGTTCAACATGAGATAGTGTTGTATGCACTTTATCATGGGAGTGTGAAATGTTTATGAATGTAACTCCGTCTTAGGAAAATAAATCCTTGACGATCGGCCGGGGAGTTGCCCTGTGGACGAGATACTTTGCTGAAGTTTTGATGAGAGGCCTGCTGAGGACTTCAATGATGGATCCCGCTGGGGATAATGATGATAAACTCCGTTGGGGATACCAAAGATAAACTCCGTTGGGGATTGAAAGATAAACTCCGCTGGGGATTGAAAGATAAACTCCGCTGGGGATACCAAAGATAAACTTCGCTGGGGATTGAAAGATAAACTCCTCTAGGGATTGAAAGATAAACTCCACTGGGGATACCAAAGATAAACTCCGCTGGGGGTTGAAAGATAAACTCCGCTGGGGATTGAAAGAACTTTGTTGGGGGCGATCTTCCGTGGCGATTAGCTGAGGATAACCCAGTTATAAGCCCTTGTGAGGAATAACTCTGAATAAAGTTCGGGAGAGACGTCCGTATTCTGCAGGGAACAAGTTTCCATAATCTACTGGGGATAAGCTTTAAGACCTGCCGGGGAACGTTGTGCCTTTTCAGGATCGACGGGGAATCAACTTAGCTTGGGGAGAGTATTGTTGAATCTTGCCTTACTCTGCGGGGCGTTGAGATGATTTGGTCACATTCTTCAGTCGAATCTACCTTGGTACCTTGGCGGACAAAGCAAATAGACTGCATCAGACAACCTTACATTGCCCTTGTTTCTGATGTCACCTGTAATTGATCTTTTGCAAACATTTATAAATTAGCAATTTAATGTCAAATGCATATATCAAAAATGAACATTGGACGTTCTTCGCAAGATAAAACAGAAAAAAGAAAAAAACAATGGCAACTTGTATAGACAAGTGAATTTGTATTGATTTGACCTTTGCCTGTGAATAGGTGTTTCTGTACAAGAAGCTGACATCCTAGTAAGAGGATGCCGCCGAATAATCACAGAGTTTACAATTTTGGAAAGAAAACAAAACAGCTATGTGAACAATCCCACTGGGTTCCAACTCTGCTATCGTCTTTATATCCCTAAGCGTCTCATCGCTTTGCTGCCTAGTTGAAGATGAAGTTGATTGGTCGATGCCGAATTCCGGATGCGAAGTGATCCAATGAGACATAGTGTTACGCTTTATCCCTAACTTTTGCCTGGACTGCCCTTTCGGGTTTTCAGTCCACCGGGATACCCATTTTTGGCCAAGTCGCCCTTTCGGGTTTTCAACTTGCCAGGTGTACAGATTTTTTTCATTTCATCCCTTATTTTTGCCCGAACCCTTTTGGTTCGCCGGGAAGCCCTTATTTTTGCCTAGGTATGTCAACCTAGCGGGTCTTTTATTCATGCGTAGTATCTTTTCACTATGTCTGCATTGGCGGGGTGAGGGAGGTCGTCACCATCCATGGTGGTTAGGATCATGGCTCCTCCTGAGAACACATGTTTAACCACAAATGGCCCTTCGTAAGTAGGGGTCCATTTGCCCCGGGGATCACTTTGAGGAAGGATGATGCGCTTGATTACCAAGTCTCCAACCTGATACTCTTGTGATATGACTCTCTTGTTAAATGCCCTGATCATTCGTTTTTGATACGTCTGACCATGACAGATAGCGGTGAGCCTCTTTTCGTCAATCAGGTTTAATTTATCAAGTCGAGTCTGGATCCAGTCATCTTCATTTAAGTCTGCATCTTTCATTATCCGGAGAGAAGGTATCTGGACTTCAATGGGCAAGACTGCCTCCATGCCATAGACCAAGGAGAAAGGAGTCGCCCCGGTTGACGTCCTCGCTGAGGTACGGTACCCGTGAAGAGCAAACGGTAACATCTCGTGCCAATATTTATAGGTCACTTTCATCTTCTGCACAATCTTCTTAATATTCTTATTAGCTGCCTCTACAGCCCCATTCATCTTCGGCCGGTAGGGAGAAGAATTGTGGTGCTGTATCTTGAATTGTTCGCAGAGTTCAGTGATCATTTTGTTATTGAGATTGGTACCGTTGTCCGTGATGATTCTTTCCGGGACACCGTACCAACAGATCAGATTATGCCGGATGAAACGTGCCACGACGCTCTTGGTTACCGTTGCGTAGGAAGCTGCCTCAACCCACTTCGTGAAGTAATCGATCGCTACCAAGATGAAGCGATGCCCGTTGGATGCCGTCGGTCGGATCTCACCGATCATATCAATGCCCCACATTGCAAAAGGCCAAGGTGTCGTCAGGACGTTCAGAGGAACGGGAGGAATATGCACCTTGTCAGCATAGATCTGGCATTTGTGACAAATTCGAGAGTGTTGGTAACAATCGGCTTCCATTGTGGACCAGAAGTATCCTGCCCGTAGGATTTTCTTTGCCATGGTATGTCCACTGGAATGTGTTCCGAATGTACCTTCATGCAGTTCTAACATGATTTTCTCTGCTTCAGCCTTATCCACACAACGTAGTAGAGTTGAATCATGATTCCGTTTGTAGAGGATGTCGTTGCTGAGGAAGAATTTTGCCGCAAACCTCCTCATGAACTTCTTGTCATTGACAGATGCACCTTCAGGGTATTCCTGAGCTTCTAAGTACCTTTTCACCTCATGATACCATGGTTTTTTAGTTGCCTTCTCGGCCTCGAGGTCGCAGCAGTATGCCGGTTTGTCCAACTTCCAGATAATGATCCGGGGAGCCTCATTGTCCCATTTAACTTTGAACATTGAAGACACCGTAGCTAGTGCGTCTGCTAGCTGATTCTCCTCTCTTGGGAAGTGCTCAAAAGTTATCTCTTCAAAGTGGGGAAGCAAGGTCAACACATACTCCTTGTAAGGAATAAGATTTGGGTGTTTCATATCCCACTCGCCTTTGATCTGATTGATCACGAGAGCGGAATCTCCGAAGACACTCAGGAATTTGATCCTTAAATCGATTGCAGCTTGTAGACCCATGATACATGCCTCATATTCTGCCATGTTGTTGGTGCAGTTGAAACATAATCGGGCGGTGAGTGGAGTATGAGTTCCTTTGGGAGATATGATTACAGCACCGACGCCGTTACCCAAAGCATTGGAGGCTCCGTCAAAATGCATAGACCATCGGGATCCTTCCTCAGGTCCTTCATCCGGTCCAGGTACTTCACAGTCAGTTACCACCATGACGTCTTCGTCCGGAAAATCAAAGTTCAATGATTGGTAATCGTCCACATGTTGGTGTGCCAAATGATCTGCCAGTACACTTCCTTTAATTGCTTTCTGAGTTGTATACTGGATATCATATTCTGTTAAGATCATTTGCCATCTTGCTATTCTACCAGACAGAGCGGGTTTTTCGAATATGTACTTGATGGGATCCATTTTTGAAATCAATAGAGTAGTGTGAGTCAGCATATACTGTCTCAGCCGGCGAGCAGCCCATACTAGAGCGCAGCAAGTTTTCTCAAGCAGTGAGTAACGAGACTCACAGTCGGTAAACTTTTTGCTCAAGTAATAAATAGCGTGCTCTTTTCGGCCAGACTCGTCATGCTGTCCCAGCACACACCCCATTGAATTGTCAAGTACTGTCAAATATAGTATCAGAGGTCTTCCTTCCACTGGAGGCATAAGAATGGGTGGCTCTTGGAGATATTCCTTTATCTTTTCAAAGGCAGCCTGACATTCGTCGTTCCAACGTACTACTTGATCTTTCTTCAGTAATTTGAAGATTGGCTCACAAGTAGCAGTCAGATGTGAGATGAATCGGGCAATGTAATTCAGTCGTCCCAGGAAGCCTCTGACTTCTTTCTCTGTCCTTGGAGTCGGCATCTCTTGTATGGCTTTTACCTTGGCAGGGTCCACCTGAATACCTTTATCACTTACAATGAAACCTAGAAATTTTCCGGACCTCACCCCAAAGGTGCATTTGTTGGGATTCAACCTCAGCTTGTATAACTTCAATCGGTCAAATAGCTTCCTCAGATGATCAAGGTGCTCCTCCTCAGTTTGAGACCTTGCAATCATGTCATCGACGTATACCTCAATCTCGTTATGGATCATATCATGAAATAAAGCAACCATGGCACGTTGATAGGTTGCCCCGGCATTTTTCAATCCGAAAGGCATAACTTTGTAACAGAAGGTGCCCCACTGAGTCACAAAGGTAGTCTTTTCCATATCTTCCGGGGCCATCTTGATCTGATTATACCCTGAAAAACCATCCATGAAGGAGAACACCTTGTGTTGAGCAGTATTATCAACGAGAACGTCAATGTGAGGTAGAGGAAAATCATCCTTGGGGATTGCCCTGTTTAAATCCCTGTAGTCAACACACATTCTGACTTTACCGTCCTTCTTCGGCACTGGCACCACATTGGTAACCCACTGAGGGTAAGAAGTTACTGCTAGAAATCCGGCATCGGATTGCTTCATAACCTCGGCCTTGATCTTTTCAGACATCTTTGGGCGCATGCGGCGAACCTTTTGCTTTACCGGAGGGCAGTCTTCCTTGGTTGGCAGGTGATGAACTACAATGTCGGCATCCAAACCAGGCATGTCTTCATAGGACCAAGCAAATATCTCCATGTAATCCTATAGCATCTGGACCAATCGTTGCTTCACTCTGAGCTCTAGATTGGCACCAATCTTGACCTCTTTCCTATCTGTCTCAGTACCCAGGTTAACTGTTTCCACGGGCTCTTCATGTGGTTGAATAGCCCTCTCTTCCTAGAGCAGCAGTCTTGCGAGTTCACCAGGCACTTCACAATCATCTTCACCTTCGTCTTCGGCCAAGTTGATCGGATTCTCGAAGTCATAACTGGCGGTAGTAGAGCTGTTACCAGTGAGATCCAGAGTGGATTGAAACCTGTATAAGTGGGTGTGTGTAAATATAGTTGTTTTGCAATATATAACACAGAAAGAAAAGAGCACAAGATTTGAAATGCAACAAACGTCCAATGTTTTGATTGATGATATATGGAAATGTCATACAAAAAGCCCTCACAAATGGAGCTACGATGCCCCGGGTAGGACACCGAGCCAATAAAGTTTTAACACATTGTTTGTTACAAATTGAAAATCAAAAGAAATAATTATTGTGTGACAAATGTGATAGGTGTAAAATCCTTTGTCGTCCAGTTGCTTAGTCCGTTGCTGGTAGTCGGGTAGATCCAACTGTCAAACTATGCTTCCTCTACATCCTCCTCAATAGCATTCACCCTTGGGTTGGAGATAAACACCGGAGCCTTTCTGATCTTTTCCTTGCGCACAGCCCTCTGAGCCTCTGCAGTGAAGCCCAGCCCGAACTTGTCGTTCTTTTGAGTGAAGTCAGGAAGCTGACCCCAGTTTGCACAACTGCCTTTCTCGATTACAGCCCAGGCATCCTTCAAAGATGCCATCTTCAACGGAAAATCTTCTTCAACTACTGCCTCAGCTGATGCCAACACTGGAGGTACTTCCTCAAAATGCTAAAAGGGGGTTTCAAAAAACTCCCCGTCCATCTCGATATACCGGAATGAATTCAAGTGACTAACCATGTATTCCTCTTCACCCTGCACAGTAACAATCTTCCCTTTGACAGGGTATTTGAGCTTTTGGTGTAGAGTGGATGTTACTGCCCCAGCCTTGTGAATCCAGGGTCGACCCAATAAGCAGGAGTAAGATGGACGAATATCCATTACATAGAACGTTGAGTCGAAGACTTGGGAACCCACACGAATAGGAATGTTTACTTCACCGTGCACCATCCTCTTAGAATCGTCGAAGGCTCTAACAATGATGTTACTAGGTTTCAACTCCAGGCCCTCACAATCCAAGCGATCCAATGCCTTCTTAGGCAAAACATTCAGGGAAGAGCCGGTATCTACTAACACGTGTGCGAGAGTAGTGCCCCTGCATTCTACGGAAACATGCAGGGCATCATTGTGATTTTTCCCTTTGGGGGTGAGGTCAGCATCCGAGAACCCCAAGCCATTGTCAGCTGTCAAATTAGCCACACAGTCCGTGAATTGATCCGCAGAGGTCTCTTGCGGCACATGGGCCGTTTTCAGAAATGAAATCAGGGCTTTTGCATGGGCCTCTGAGCATAGCTGCAATGATAGCATAGAGATTTTGGAGGGAGTATGCCCCAATTGTTCAACAACGTTAAAGTCACTTTTTTTGATGATTTTCAGAATTTCCTCCATTTCTTGTTGGGAGGCTTCTACAGCAGTCTTTTTTGGTGCCTCCGTCCTGGCAGGCAAATCGGTAGCAACTTCTTTGCCCCGAGTATCAGAAGACTCGGCGGCAGTAGTAGACACAGGAACTTGAATTGGAACATGCACACTTGCGGGTGTGATGGTGAGAGGTTTTCGGATAACTGGCGGTGCAATGTCAGGCGAGAAGAGCCTGCCACTGCGGGTAATCTTGGCGGGACCAGTGATGTTACTGATACTGGTATTGGTGCCGAACTCCTGCTTCACCCCAAGCACATACACGTCGGCTCCATAATGCCATGGGACCGCTTTATCAGACTCATAGGGGAGGGGCCCCAGAACAGTAATAGTAATGGGTGCAACAGACATAATTCGGACTGGTTTCTTCGTGGGAGCTTTGGCAGGATTGTAAATTGTGACAACAGATATTTCTTCAACGGAAACAAACGGAACAGCAGTTTTCTTGAACAGAATTTCCTTGCTATCCATCAGGCTTTGGATGCCTGATTTCAGCAGTGAACAACTGGTAGGGGTAACAGCACACAGGAGGCAACCCTTGCTACAACCCGGAAATAAACCTGCTAGTAGTAAGTTCCTCTTAACAGTCAACAGAGGGGTAGCAACATCATTCACTGAAAAAGCATACAACTCTTCTTCAATGGCATTTACTCTATGCTGGGGCATAGGAGCAGTTACAACATTCGGTTTTTCAGGCGCTTCAAACTGAATTTCCTTTGCGTCAATAAGATCTTGCACTTTGTTTCTCAAGGCCCAGCAGTCATCAGTAGTATGCCCGGGGCCATCAGAGTGATAAGCACAACGGGCATTTGGGTTATACTTAGGAGATGCAGTATTCACGACTTTAGGGGCTTCTTTGGTGGTCACCAAGTTGGTTGACAATAGTTGGGGTAAAATTTGTGACAAGGTCATACTCAACCGAGTATACTGCCTCTTGGGCCTTTCACTTCTTTGTTGATTGTACTGCTGAGGAGCAGCAACAGGTTTTGAAATGACCAGAGCATTGACGGCTTGGCGACTTTCTGGCTTGACTTGTCTTCTAGGACAGTAGACGGCACTTGCTTCTTTCTTAAAAGGCCTCTTCTCAGTACTTGCAGCAACGCCCTTCTGAATCTTTCCTGACCTGATGCCAGCTTCTATTCTTTCGCCCGTTAAGATCAAATCGGTAAACCCCGCGGAAGAGTTACCAATCAGATGATTGAAAAATGGTCCAGATAGGGTCCCTAGAAACATATCAACAAGTTCACGATCGGTTAAAGGAGGCTGCACCCTGCCAGCCAAATCCCTCCATTTTTGTGCGTACTCTTTGAATCCTTCGCCTGTTCCTAACGACATACCCTGAAGTTGGGTACGAGTAGGGGCAAGGTCAGAATTTCATTGGTATTGTTTGTAGAAAGCGGTGGCTAAATCTTCCCAATTTCGAACCCTGGTTCCCTCTAGCTGATAAAACCACTCCAACTGAGCTCCAGAAAGACTGTCTTGAAAGAAATGAATCCAAAGGTTTTTATCTGCCGTATAGGGTTGAATCTTTCTCACGTAGGACCTGAGATGCATTTTGGGACAGGACATCCCATCATACCTTACAAACACTGGCACTTTGAATTTTGGGGGGATCACAATCCCGGCAACCAAACCCAAGTCTTCAAAATCCAAACCCGGTACTCTTCGTAGCTCCATGGCGGTCAACCTGTCTTCTAGCCCTTTGTATTTATCATCAGCTGGAGGGTATTGCTGATCGGTATAATCTTCATCCTCTTCGACCTCCTCCTCTTCCGCATCAGACTCGGAAGGTACCGCAGCTCCACCTCCTTTGCTGGTTCCTTCATCAGAGATAGGAGGAAATTCAAGCACTCTCCGAGCTTCTCCGTCAAGTCTTCTCCCCAAAGTAGCCACCCCGATTCTCTTTTTCTTCTTTTTCACTGGGTCTTTGTTCCCCAATTGAGTCTTGATATCCTCCTGACCCTTAGCCAAGGTCATCAGGAGTTGCTGGAACTGTGCATTCTGAGCTTGTAGGTCTTTGACTGTTTGCTCGAGATCCATCCTGACTGACATGAACAACAGATAGATAAGGAAACTTGGAGTGAGACCTGCTTATGCACATAATGAATGGTATGCTTATGTATGCAGTGCATTCAAGGATTTAGGACATTCAAAATTGTTTAAGACAAAGAAGAACGCACGTCATATTAATAAGAACAAATTTGTTAGTACATAAATGCCCCATGGGCCAAATATTACAAAATAACTTCTCAAGGTAAAAAGACATTGCGCATCCTCTTTGGTGCGATGTAGGTGTTGAGGGCCTCTTGCTCATGGAGTCGGCGGGTATGCTCTAGAACCTTCTTCTCACTAGCGTAGAAGCTGGCTTCAAAAGTATTTCGTTCCTCCTTGAGCTGAATCCAACTTTTCTGCATTTCCTCCCACGATGTAGGCATGTCTGGATGTAGGATGGTGTAGGGAACCTCTCCTTCATTGACGGGCTCTTTAATCACAGGGAGAATATGAGGGTAAGGCATCATCAAACTTTGGGCTCGGGCTCGTACCCACTTGAGATAAGGCTCAAGAGGGATGGAGTTCTTGTGTCCCAGAGTCTTGCTGTCAACCTTGTTGAGTTTTCCCCAAGCTCTGATGAATCTTTGGTGAAGTCCTTGCGCATCATTGTCAAAGTCAAACACTAGGTCAGGAATCAACATGTCATGAGGACCATCCCTCCGTGCATATCCAAACTGTCTCAAAGCTAGGCAAGGGTTGTATGTGATACCTCCTCTAATTCCAAGTAAAGGAACATTGGGAAATTCTCCGCAACGATCGACAATGATGACATTTTCTCTGGACCGAGAACACCAATGCACATCAGAATGAGTAAGAGTCATCAACCGTTGGGACCACCTTGTACTCCACTTTTCAATATGCAAGCAAGAAAACTATATGCAAGAAAACTATATTGTGAGAGGGATTCCTAAGCTCAGGATAAAAGAAGGAAAAGTATATGGTGACTGCTAGATTGGAAAGAAAACTAAGATGTCACATCAGAAGATCCAACATCATACTACATCAAAAGTTTTGGAACTTCTTCACATGGACTTGATGGGACCTGTGCAGGTTGAAAGTCTTGGTGGAAAGAAGTATGCCTATGTTGTTGTAGATGACTTCTTTAGGTACACATGGATAAGGTTTATTATAGAAAAATCAGAAAATTTTGAAGTGTTTAAAGATCTCTGTCAAAAACTTCAAGGGAAAAAGATAGTCATGTCATTAGAATCAAAAGTGATCATAGAAAGGAATTTAAGAATAATAAATTTGATGACTTTTTCTCTTTGAAGGAATGAGTCATGAATTCTCTTCTCCCATTACTCCTCAACAAAATGGGATTGTGGAACGTAAAAACAGAACCCTTCAAGAAACTGCCAGATCTATGATTCATGCTAAGAAGTTACCCTACCACTTTTGGGCTGAAGCTATGAATATTGCGTGCTATATCCATAACAGAGTCACTCTAAGGAAAGGAACTTCAGTCACCTTGTATGAAATATGGAGGGGGAAAAAACCAACTGTCAAATACTTTCATGTTTTTGGAAGTAAATGTTACATCTTAGCTGACCATGAACAAAGGAGGAAGATGGATCCCAAGAGTGATGAAGGAATATTCCTGGGTTACTCTACAAATAGTAGAGCTTACAAAGTCTTTAACTCCAGAACCAAAGTTATGATGGATTCTATAAATGTTAGAGGATGGAATGATGAAAAATATGTCTTAGAAGATGTTGGAACATCTTCGTCTGATATTCTAATATAATATAATGACAAAAGTATCGATTCTAATCCACTTCAAGAAGATCCTGAGCCTACTCATCTCAATAAAGGGCCTTCAATTAGAACTCAGAGAGATCATCCTAAGGAGTTTATCATAGGAGATATAAATAAAGGAGTTACTACCAGATCAAGATAAAGGATATCAAACTCTTTTGTTGTGTCAAAAAGTGAGCCTAAGAATGTCAAAGAGGCCCTAATTGATGAGTTCTGCATTAATGCTATGCAGGAACAAGTAGAACAATTCAGTAGAAATGAAGTTTGTGATCTAGTTCCAAGACCTGAAGGGACAAATGTGATTGGCACTAAATGGGTATACAAGAATAAATCTGATGAAAATGGGGTGGTCACTAGAAATAAGGAAAGGTTAGTTGCACAAGGATACACTAAAATTAAAGGAGTTGACTTTGATGAAACCTTTGCTCCTGTGGCCAGACTTGAATCAATCAGACTACTCTTGGGAATTGCATGCAATTGAAATTTAAATTGTTTCAAATGGATGTAAAGAGTGCATTCTTAAATGGCTATCTGAATGAAGAAATTTATGTGGAACAACCTAAGGGATTTGTTGATCCAAGTTTTCCTAAACATGAGTACAAACTAAAGAAAGCTCTGTATGGATTAAAGCAGGATCCAAGAGCTTGGTATGAGAGATTAACAGAATTTGTTGGTGAGAATGGGTATAGGAAAGGTGGCATAGAAAAAACTCTTTTTGTCAAGTAAAAAGAAGGGAAGATCATGATTGCACAGATTTATGTTGATGATATTGTGTTTGGTGGGATGTCAAATGAGATGGTTCAACATTTTGTCAAGCAAATGCATTCAGAATTTGAGATGAGCCTTGTTGGTGAATTAACCTATGTTCTTGGTTTGCAAGTTAAACAAATGGAAGATTCCATATTTTTATCTCAGAGCAACTATGCTAAGAATATAGTAAAGAAAATTGGGATGGAAAATGCCAATCACAAAAGAACTCCTGCTCCCACACATATGAAGTTGTCTAAAGATTAAAAAGGAGTAAGTATGGGTCAAAGTCTTTACAGAAGTATGATAGGATGTCTTCTATATCTCACAGCTAGAAGACCTTACATTGCCTTTGCTGTAGGAGTGTGTGTTAGATATCAAGTTGATCATAAAGTTAGCCATGCCAACCATGTGAAGAGAATTCTTAAATATGTGAATGGGACAAGTGACTATGGTATGTTATACTCTCAAGGATCTAGTTATTCCTTAATTGGTTATTATGATTCTGGATGGGAAGGAAGTGCTGATGATAGAAAAAGTACATCAGGAGGATTCTTCTTTCTGGGAAATAATCTCATATCTTGGTTCAGTAAGAAGCAAAATTGTGTGTCTCTGTCCATTGTTGAGGCTGAGTATATTGTTGCAGGAAGCAGTCATTCTCAATTGGTTTGGATGAAACAAATGTTAACAAAATATAATGTCAAACAAGATGTCATGACATTATTGTATGACAATCTAAGTTCCATAAACATGTCAAAAATCCTATTCAACACAGCAAGACCAAACATATTGATATCTGTCATCACTTCATAAGAGAGCTTGTTGAAGAAAAGATTGTTTCCTTAGAACATGTAGCCACTGAATTGCAATTGGATGACATTTTAACTAAGGCTTTGGATGCTAATCAGTTTGAGAACTTAAGAGGAAAATTATGGATTTTCTTATATGAGGCTTTGTATCAATTAAGGGTGTATGGGAATATCATTAAAGTGATATTATATTATTTATGTTTCCAGCAAATAAAATTTTGAAAGCAATCATTACAAGACTGTCTCAATGTGTTTCCCACACGCTACGAAATCACATCTTTCTACTTTCACAAACGCTTCATTCTCCTTTATAGAAAAATAACCCTTGTCATTCTTCATCTCTTTGCTCAAAAATATTCAAAGATATCTCAACATCATACGTCGTCTTCCTCAAAATCTATCAACCCCCATGAGAACCTCTCTCTTGACAAAGTACTTGACGTTACACCTCTAACAATTATCCCACCTCTTGAGAAGAAGGTCAAGAAACCCAGATCATCACCTGCAAAGAAATCCAAAGACAATAAAGGTAATACTTCTACTGCTACTAATGATAGGACAGAAGAAGAGATTGTTAATGTTGATAGAAGCATTATAAGACTAGCACATAGAGTTTTAAATGAAGGTTTTTCTATGCTTGGGATTTCTACCCCTCTTGCTCGTATACTTGCTCCAGTTGACAAAAGAAATGACCCTAAAAGTGTTGTTGAATCATCCATCTCCAAGAAAGATGCTGCTGAAAGAAAACTTGATAAGCTTGCTACTTCTGCTCTAAAGGGAGTGGAAGATGATGTTGAATAAGATGTTGGGAAGAAATCTCTTACCAAGAAAGATGATGCTGGATCCAAAGCTGCAGAAAATCAAAATCTTGTGAATGTGGTTAATGTTGATGAGTTGTCTGACAATGAGCTCATCTCTAATGTGGTGCCTGTAAATGCTAAAAGTCTCAAATCTAGGAAAGTGAAGGATGAGAATATCACACCCCCTGTCAAGATAACCAAGAAGAAAACCATGTATGGTCCCCCAAATCCTGGAAGTAAAGTGGTTCCTCCCTCTAGCAAAAGAAAAACTACACCTCATAGCTCCACAAATGATGATGATGATGGTGATGATGATGATGATGATAATGATGACGATGATGATGATGCTGTAAAGAGATCTAAAAGTAAGAATAAAGTTGTATTGGTTGAAGAAGATGACTATGATTATGATGTCGAGGAAGATGTCCAGGACATCTCTCCTGTGAAAGAGTCTGCAAGCAAGAAGCTTTCTGTTAGGGTACCTGATGCCACTCTTGACAACATTTCCTTCCATTTTGTTGGTAATGATTAAAAGTGGAAATATGTATTTCAAAGAAGAATTGCCCTTGAAAGAGAATTTGGAGATGGTGCACTGGAGTGCAAAGAAATTATGGAGCTGATATCGTCTGCTGGATTGATGAAAACTTTTACCAGGTTTACCAAATGCTATGAGACTCTTGTTAAGGAATTTACTGTTAATATTCCTATTGACTGTGCTGATCATAAAAGTAAGGAGTATAGATAGGTGTTTGCTAGAGGTAGGTGTGTAGAATTTTCCCCTGTTATCATAAATAAATTTCTGGATAGGTCTGAAGATGACTATTGTAAGCTGAAAGTAACTGATAATCAAGTATGCAAAGCCATCACTTCTAACCAAGTGAGTGAGTGGCCCATGAAGAATAAACTTTCTGTTAGCAAGCTAAGTGTGAAATATGCTATCTTGCATAGACTTGGAGATGCTAATTGGGTTCCTACTAATCATACTTCAACCATCACTATTGGCTTAGGAAATTTTATTTATGTTGTTGGAAACAAGAAATTGTTTGACTATGGTACTTACATTTTTTATCAGACTATTAAGCATGCAGGAACATGTGCCATTAAGATGCATATTGCCTTTCCTTCCCTTATCTGTGGAATTATTCTTAATCAACATCCTGAAATTCTAAGTGGTAATGATATAGTATGCAAGAGGAAGTCTGCTTTGACCCTTCACTTCAAGCTTTTTTCAGGAAAACATGTCCCAGACATTGTTTTGACATCTGCATCTGCTGAAAACAAGACCTCCACCAAGGATGACATGATCACTGAATTAAGGGAAGCCTATAAAGAATTAGATGATGTGATCAGAGTTAGCTCAACAAGAAAGCTAACTTTTGAAAATATGATCAAGGAGCTGCAGAAGAATAACAACTTTGATGATAGAGTGAGCTCCGAAGAAGGAGATTCTAGTGAGGAAGGAAATTTTGGCTCTACCAAGTCTACTGGTCCTGAAGATAGTTAGACTATTTGTTGTTTATTTATTCGACCCCTTTATTTCTTTTTGGAACTTGTATGTGCTTGACTTTTGGATTCTATGGTCTGTACCTATATTACTGATACTCTCTTAAATGCATCCTTTTATTTGACATATTATGACTAAAAAGGGGGAGAGAAATTGACCGAATGACCACTGACTGAGGGGGAGCTTAATACTTGAGGGGGAGCCTCATGTCTCAGAAGATGTTCTGACATCTTCCTTTGTTAACAAGTAATTGCTTACTGAGATTTTTTTGCTTGTTTTGCTTATGTTGTTGCTTTGATAATGTTCTGATAATGTGCTCAAATAATGTTTTTGCCAAAATTTACCAAAGGGGGAGTTTGTAAGTGTTTGTTGGCAACAATTTTGGTAAAACAATTCTTTGATAATGTTTTTATAAATGTCTTGACATTTAAAGAAAATTGTTTTGAATGATGTCAAAGAAGATGTCTTGGCATCTGCCTCCTAAATTGAACGTAGCACATGTCAGTTTAAGTTTTATATTTCTTGTTTTCATGCGCGCCATAATTCAGGATTTGTGACTCATAGCTTAAAAAAAATATGGAGGAATATTTTTCTATTTGAATTATCCTTATTGATTCATGGAAATATTCAAAAGATTGGAATATTTGTTTTTCATCCCAAGCCCACGGATGCGCCTTTATAAGGACTTGCTTCCTTATTCATTGAACTGCAACTTTTGAAGAAGAATACTTTCTTTTTGTTTTAGAAGTCTAAGTCTTTTAATTGTCAGACACTATAGTATTGATTTAATACTTGAGTTATTATTTGAGTTGTTAATTGTGAATCATTCATAAGCTTTTAAGCATTGAATGATTGAAGTCTTTAAAACTTGCTATTTCAGTTGTTCTTCACTATAATTGATTGAAGGGATTTGAGAAGGGCCTCATACCTAAGTGTGTCTTAGGTAGAAGTATAACACGGGTAGTGATTAAGTGATTAGATCTTAAACTAGTTGTTTACTGAGGGTCTATGAATTGATACTATTTAGTGAACTTATCCCTGGCTTGATAGCCCCCAGAGTAGGTGTTGTTGTACACTGAACTGTGTTAACAAACCCTTGTGTTTTTACTGTTTTTTTACTTTTGTTGCATTTTACATTGTCTTCAGATATCTATGTCGTGACATCTTCTTCGAGATCTCAAATCTGATACCAGAATTTCAATAATTATGCATTTGGGAAATAAGGTGATATATACGGCAACGATGTTTGTGCTTGATCAGGCTTGAAGGCAGCGACAATCCTGTGGTGTTCGGTAGAAGGTACGGGCGACTCAGGTCATTTTTTGGGCATTTTTGAGTTCGGGGGGGGGGGGGGGTGTCTCAATGCTTTTTATGCATTTTTTGACATTAATGACCTTTCGGGTTGCCTTCGGGACAACTTTGAGTCAAATTGTTAGCCCTTAAGATTAGTAGAATTATCACTCGTGAAGGATGGCTTTTGGAACCCTTTAGGACATTTTAAAGTAATTTTTGGTGTGTTAGAGTTCGATAATTATAATTGGTGAATGTAATTACTTTGCTGTGATTAGTAGTTCGATGAGACTATAGTGGTCACCTTATTATTGACAAATGCTTGGTTCGTATATGAAAACTTTTTGGTGAACGATGTTAAAATGACTTTTAGTGGTTGTTGAGTTGTATGTTATTTGTCTATGTTATCATGCATGCATATAGTTTTGAGATAGTTAGGACTTCGGTCCTGTGATGGCCTCATATTCATTTGGTGGAATCGATGGTTCAAGTGAGGGACCAAAGGTGGATCCCATATTAATTTGGTGGAATTATTGGTTCATTGAGGGACTAGATACTGTGGATAAATCAGTAACATACCTCTAATACCCAAAAATCCAGTACCATATGCATATAGATGAAGGAGTTTGTGCGTTTAGCATTGCATACAATATGAAATAGAATTATAATTGTGATGGGGTTTGTGTTTTAATGATAATGATATGTTGATATTTATTTTATTTATCATCTTGATGTTATTGTACCCCGATTTTTTCCCCTAAGATCCCTCTATCATCTCATATCAACTCAATTACAACAAAATCACACTAGGGTTTGGTTCTTCTCCCTATCTTTAAGTTTTCTCATGAGGAATCACCAAGCACCTTAACCTATATATTGTGATCATCTATGTTTTGTTTTGATTAACTTTTAACTAATGAATACTATGAATGTTTGCTCTAGTTGATGATGCTATAGGTGGAAGCACAACATATTTCATCAAGGTGATATATAGGTTCATGACTTTATTTCCATGTCTTCTTCAACAAGATTTCATTGAGGTTCAAGCTTCATCATTGAAGATTCTTTGAAGTTACATCATGACAAGGTCTACTATGATTCGTCATGCCTCAATTTGTCAAAGAAAGTCAAAGGATGCAAAAGTTGATTGAAGAGGTTTGACCTAGTTGGACAAGTCGTTTATTTCTTGATCACAAGTGCATAATTCCCTCAATTCTCAATATTTGGAAGTCTCTATGGTTGCCATGGTTTCTAATTATCATCCTTAACAACTTCTATTTATATGACAAAGGTATTTGTGCAAGAAAGTTTGTCAATTTTGAAAAGGTTTTCTAAGGCATTTTGTTGCTCTAGGAGCTAGGGTTTTGAACTTCTAAAGGCTATATCTTGCTCATGTTTTGGTATTTTTGAGTGATTCCAAATACATGCTCCTCTTTAAAGGGTTATAAACAAATTAATTCAAAAATTTCAAGGAAATTTTATGTGGAAGAAGCCTAATGATTGAGAAAGATTACAAGTCCTCTAGATATGCCATCAAATTCCTTATGTGACTTTAAAAGATCATAATTTGGTCAATTTTTATCTCCTTGAGTACATTCTTTTTCCATAATTATCTTAAGGATTTTAACTTCAACCCCCCTTTTATGTGTAAAGCTTTAAAATGGATGGAAGATGTCTTAAGAACTCAAAAGATTATAGGTCATCTCATGAATTTTCACCAACTTCACCAACTCATAACTTTCTCAATTTTTGGATATTTTAAATGGTTCAGGTCTCAAAATGTCATTCAAGAGATTTACTTCATGCCATCTTTTTTGGTCAAGAGAAAATTTTAAATGGAAGGTCATGTTAGGATGCAAGACATTATAGGTCATTTTTGAAGAAAAACTTAGAATTTTTCTAAGTACAAAAAGTCAGAAACTTTTTCCCAACTTTGACTCATCATATATTTTAGCTCAAGCATCCATTTGATTCCATTCTTTTAACATGTTAAAGTTAACAATCTTATCTTTCCACTGCATCAAGAATCAAGTCCTAAGGTTCCCTAAATTATGCACACCATGATTTCAAAGTTGGTACCTTGGAACTGAAGTTTCTCAAACAGTCAAAATGCAATTTCCATAATTTAACTTTCAATCACCAAATTTGTGTATGTTTTCTACTTAAACATGATTAGCATAAGCGTGTGGATGAGTTAGAGTGTCAAAACACATCATTTGGATGAGTTTTGATGCACATGTGATCACACTTATTTCATGAAAACAAGTGTGCACGATTTCACTCCAAATTTCATCATTCACCCCCTCCTCTTGATTCCATTCACTTATCCTATAAATACAAGCTCTATCTCACTCATTTTCTCAAGCTTAGATAGCCAGAATCACCCTGTCAAACTTTCTATTGAATCCACTTTTCTGCAACTTCGATTTTGGTTTTACAGCTATCCTCAATCCATTTTCTTTATCAATTCTCATCCTTGAACTTCACTGAAGCTAACAGAAGAAGAACCAAGCTCTAAGACTTCCTAAATAATGCTAGCCAAGTCAAGTTTTAGAGCTCTGAATTTGAACTTGAATAGGTAGATTCCTTCACCAATTCTCTCAAACTTTGGTACTATAGTGAAGCTCTCATCGTTCTGATTATAGTTGCAACATTTGTTTTCAACTTGAAGTAAGTTTTGGCCATGAATTTTCAAATCCCTTTTCAAATTTTTCCTTCCAAAACGATTGAGCTACACCTTACATGAATTTTTCGCGAGGGTACCATTGGAGTCGTCTTGAAGAGACGAAGCGAATGGTATCGGTCTCGAGCTCTGATTTTTCCATTTCAGAGACCTGCAATTCGCGTGGCTGGAGGTTGATGATGACCAACATGTCATCTCTCAACCAATGATATTGTGCCATTTGTTTATTTTAAATTTTGATTTTAATAAATGATTCAGTGTTTTATTCACTAAGGACCATGATATGCACAGCGTGTCCGATCCATTGGATTAGCTTACTAACGTGTTTTGACTCTCATCCAATGGTCTACATCTTTTTGGTTTTTATTTTATTTTCTTATTTTATATTTTATTTGTTTTAAACTTCAAAAATTCATAAAAAAATTCATTTTTAACTTCAAAAAATCTGAAAAAAATCTTAAAAATACTTTTGATTTGTCTCTTTCTGATTATTATTTTTCAGAATTTTATTTTGTGTTTTGATATTTTTTTCACTTTATTTGAGTTATTTTAAATGTTTAAAAATACTCTTCTTAATTTTTAAATCCTGAAAAAAAATATGGAAGGATCCAATGACCTCTTGATAAATATTGGTGACCTTATTTTATTTTTATTTCTGACTTTACTATTTTTCACAATTTTTGGTTTAGTTTGCCTATTTATTTTAATTTTAAAAATAGTTTCTGACTTTAAAAAATTACCAAAAATTTTATAAAAATATTTGAGCTCATTTTTTATTTTTCTATGGTCTCGTTGGATTTTTCTTAGATGTTTTGAAGATAGTTTCTATTTTCCCCTTTTATTTTATTTTAAAACCATTTTATAAATCTTTTTCTTTATTTTTAAATACAATTTTATTTTTGTATATATTCTGGCTGATCTTGAACTATGAGATTTTGATCATGAGCTTCATTAACATCATTAGATGTTAGGTGTTGAGTTTAACTCCACCAAAATGGATGAATGATTTTAATGATAGTTTGATTAAATTTTTGGTTCAAATATGATTTAATTCTTATCCCCTCCCTTTTCATCTTATCTCCTTCTTACTTGTACTACATGTTCTTAGAGAATAATTTACATATCATTTCTCTAAACATATGGTACATAGATTGATATTGACCGGCCTCAAAATAGGTGTGACTTCTATATAAGTCCACCTACGATTGCTTAACATAGCGCTAAATTTTGTCCCGATTCGAAAAATGATCATTTGTGGCCCAAACCTATGTTTGGAAGCCCAGGTATGTTAATTTTAAACCTTTGATATAATAATATTGTGATTTATTATTATGAGGCTTTGGTCTTATCAATCCTCTAATAAATCATGGAAAAAAATGCAGTGAATAAATGCATGTAAAACTAAATAATGAACAAGTCAATCAAACCATATATCAAATGAGTTAATTCAATAAAAATAAAAATAAAAATATATTTAAAAAATATTATTATAATCACCAGCTTCAATAGAAAATTACAAGAATTAATAAACAAAGCCACAAGGCTTACTCATCTTCACTGGCCAGCTCCCCGTCCATCACTACCTTCACCGAGTTCATAAACTCCCGAGGGATCTTCAAGTCCAGAAAAAACAATTTAACTTGAGCAAGAGTATTCTGCAAGGTGGCGTGAATGACATTGACAATGTTGTTGATAGAGGCATCCAATTCCTTCTTTACTTCGGTCAAGTTATCCATGCGAGCCTTCACCTAATTGGACTACTCTTCCCTTTCCTTTTAGAGGGTTTCCTCAAACTCCTTGACCTTGGTAGTTAATGCCTCTCCGGCCATCTCAAAGTTAGTCAATGAAATTAAAACTTCTCCAAAGGTTTTTTCCTTATCGGTCAAGGCTCTCTCCTTCACTACTTTGGATTCCTTTAGGGAAGAGACCATTGAGGAAAGCTCATAAGGAACACCATCATTCTCTATTTATTTTTCGATACCAACAAGTTTTTTCTTGACGCTGGTTCCATTAATGAATTTCAAGATCATAATAACCTTTCAAAAGCTTATTCTCTTTAGAAGGTTTACCATATGTCAATAACTAACCACGACCAATAGCTGCCAAGGATAGCAAAGAAGAATCCTGATACATGTTGAAGTCTATTTCCACCATTATATCCAACTAAGTAGTATTAGTGAGGTTCCAAATTTAGGCTTCGTCCTCAATGCGGATGCAAGACTACACCTCCTTGGTAGAACAGGGCCACCATGATAGGAAGATGTCTGGGAGTTTGAAAGAGGGAAGAGCAGATGGATCACGACCCAATGGTGCTCTATTAGAGGTAGACCCTGATGGCTCGAATTTCTTAGAAAGATTTTCCTACACAAATTATCCTTTGCCATGGTTCCTCTTGGAGGTCCCACCAGCAGTAGATGTGGACTAGACATAAGACTTCTTGCTTCGAAGTTGATTGACATAGATACTGCTACAGTTCTGTTAGAAAGTAGAAATAACAAATAAGGTGGTGAAGTTGTGTCTCACTGCGAAGTGGTAGTGCTTTAGATGCGACGTAGAAAGGTGGATCTGCAAGGTTAACACTTAAGTGTCCAAGCTAGTGGGAAAAATTATAAGTAACTTGTGAGTGAGAATGAATTTAAATAGCTTAAAATGACACATTTTTCTATTATATAGTAAGAGCATTTGAAATCGTTCATGTGTGATACAACGTGCCAAGGGAAATCGTGTGGTTGAATTGTACATAGATGATTGATGCATTGAAGATTAAAAGTATCTACTTCTAGTTCGACGAAGGTCAATCTACTCAATGAGTCTTTTAACATTAAATTTGTTGTTCGAACTTTTATCATGAGCCTTTAGAAGAATTTAGAACACTTGTAATGTACCAGTAGTGTTCGAGCATTTAACCTGCCACCCCCAAAATTAAACCCAATACCTTCACATATTTTAAAAGTTTCCAAACTGCCCATGGACAATGTTGAGTCAAAATGTGCGAACAAAATTTCCAGTAGTTCATTACAAATTTTTGGTAGTGCATTTCAAAATTGTTGGTATTAAATCATAGAGTTTTTTGAAAAAAATCAGGTATCTTTGAACTAATATCAATATTTTGAAAAAAGTACATGTCGTAAATACCAGAAATTTTGTAATCTGTGGTAAATATTCAAATGTTTATATCGAAAATTTTGAAATTTCTGGTAAACATACAAGAGTTTTTTATCAGAAATTTTGAAATTTTTGATAAAAACTTATGAAAGTTATGATTTTTTATTGGAAATTTCAAAATTTTCAATATTTTTGCATTGTTTTTCAAAATTGTCATTGTAGTTTTAAATTTCTGGTATTTAGTCATACTTTATAAAAAACGAGTAACGTTATGCAAGGATTACTGTACTAATATAAAAGTGTATACATAAATAGAAGGAAAACAGGCAACAAGTTGCGCCGCTACTCCTTTTTTGATTGCAAAACTAATCTTCTTAAAAATTGCATTCCTCGACCTAGGAGATACACCAATTTTATTCATAAATCGTTGAACTCTCTATAAAAGATAAATTGCTTCTGGTGCTAGGAAACCAAAAATTTCAAAGGAAAATTAAGCGAGGTGTCTAGTATATATTAGAGGTGGAAAGTTAAATTATAGTATTTTTCACTTCATTGAACCTTGATCGTACCGGTGATAAGAAAAAGGAGTTGTCAATAGAAAGGTCTGTTGATACAAGCGTTCCATTGAGGGGGGGGGGGGTGGGGGGGGGGGGGGTGTACCGGTAAGGCACTTTGATGCCGAAGTTAGAAAGAGTGAGAGTTAAGTGAGAAATTAGAGATAGTTGAAGCTACCGACAGAAAACACAGATCCGCCACCGAACTTTATTTATCCCAAAGGAAGGGGAAATATTGAGAAAACCACAAGAGGATGGATAAGATGGTCTTACGACCAAGAGAAAGGGTAAGGGAGTCGGTTATGCGAGGGGAAGGTGTTAGCACCCATCACATCCGTTGTGCTCAACGGGATCCATTTTGTTTGTTTGTATTCTAAGGGTGTGTTTATCTATAATTATACTTGCTTAAGGGGAAAGAAAATTGCTTTTATTAGTGCGTTCGTGAGGGTCTCGCCACCCTTTGCCTACGTATCTAGTGAAGGAATCAGACCATCGTAGTTTTTCTAGAAAATGGTTGCTTTGTTGGTGTTTTTTAGTGGGTGATGTTAACGCATGCATTCTAGCATTAGGCACGGCCAGTATCGCGGTAGAACAGAGATACCATGCCCTTTTGGGGAGTTTTGATTGGTTGAGTGTTTTGCGAGTTTTAAAATGAATTTGAATAACGATTAAATGTTTTTGGATTTTTGATTTGATAATGATAAGTTTTAATTACAAAAGAAGAAAAAGGTTTAAGATGTAGACTAGGAAACACCCTAATGTTGTCATGCATGGGTTCCAACCTAAGGTCTAATTAGTTCGCATCTTAAAGAAGAGGAAACTATCATCGTAAGGGAACATGCTCGTAAGCATAAATTAAAAGTGTTTGTGAAGAGTGATCGTGCATGGTGATCATAGCAAAAAGTGACGACAAAATGGGTAGTATCATGAAAGGTGTAAATAGAATGCTTGGGTATAAAAGAAGATAATGTTTTTGTGATTTTTATGAAAATAAAATATTAATACCTAATTCTAAATATTCTAATAATTTTGCAATTTTTAAGTAAGGGAAAATAAATAACGGAATTAAAAGTAAGTTAGAATCTAATTCTAAAATATTCTAATATTATCTTATTTTTTGTGATTTCTAAGTAAATAAAATATTAAATGAAAATTAAAAATCTAATCTAATAATTTTTTTTGCATTTTTTATCATGTAAAGGAAAATTAACTAAACAAAATAACTAAAGATGTTAACTAAGATAAAACAAATATTAAAATAAAATAAATTTCTAAATTGAACTTAAAATTAAAGTAATTAATAAAAATTATTTAATTAACCATAAATGCGATTATTTGATTAATTTTTTAAAACTAAACAAAAAAAGTTAAGAAAATTATGAAATAATAGCAAAAATAAAAATAAAGGGAAAGAAGGTGATGTTAAGCAGAGCATGGGGCATTAATAAGAAATTCCGGTGGGATTTAAAAAAATGAACAGTAAACCCAAGAAACAACCAAAAATGAGATTTGTAAAAAAAAAATTAAAAAATAAATAAAAACAAACAAACAAAAAACATGGTGGACCTGGGCCGAACTGAGTCGACCCAAGGTTCACCATCCCTTCTAAACCCAGTTGCTTCAAAGAAACCCAAGAAAACCCAAAACGAAAAATTTGTCATGAAAGCAGAGGAAGAAATTCCATTTGCTGTTCTCACGCCTCCCCTTCAAAATCCAGAAAATCGAATGTGATTCTCATGGCTCAACAACAGGATCTCAGTCGATTTCTCTCTACATACCTCATCATCTTTCTATCTTCTCACCAAACAAACAACAACCAAATCCATATACAATCACGCAGACATATTCAAACAAATGATCCAGAAACGTAATGGTAAAACACAAAATACAAATAGATAGAGGAAGACAATCGGAAAGGTAAATGAGAAAAATCCTTACTTTCTTGTTTCTAATACCGTGTCGTTGTTCTTCTTCTTCTTCTCTACTGACTTTTGTTAAAACTCGATATCAGGAATTTGTATTGTATTGTTGTATTGGCTTGATCTTGCGTGTTATTGTAATAACCGTTGAGGTCGGCTTAGATATTAAGCGTTGTAAATGGGTTATTATTGTTCCTATTTCGATGAGAATGTTCAGACTCGAACCGTTGTTGCATTTTGATTTTCATATGCCGAACACACGTGTGAGTCGTTGAAGGCCATTATGTTACTAAGGCGTCATTGATTTTTTTGCAATTTGGCAGGTTGAATGCGTGCAGGGAGTATGCGGTTTAGAGGAAGATAAAAAAAGTTTTGCAGAGTTTTTCCATTTGAATTTCATGTGGATTTCTAACGCTTTTTCGCTATTTCTTGTTTGAATGTTGTTATGGTTGTGATGTATTATATGTTGACATGGTGTTGAGACTTGCAGGAATGGATGCTTAAGGGTTTGAAACATGGAGTAAGATAGCAGTTGTTTTTTCTTATGATTTTCTCTACTTGGGATTTTTAGCTATGTGTCGTTGGTTTTTTTATGGTTTTTTCTATGTGTTTTATAACAACTGAGAGGTGGGAATTTAGGGGAAATGTTTGATAAATTTGAAAAATCTTGGTATGTTGTCTTAGCGGTTGTTTAATGCAGGTTTGGGTTTTCCTATTTTGATGTCATTTTCAAGCTGCTATGAGCAGGTGTGGCACAGATTTGTGCAGGCTGCTTTGTGAAGATCCTGTTGGACTGTTTTGGTCAGGTGACATCTTTCTAAACCCTATTCTTTTCCTTTTTTTCTTTCTATGATGTAAAGCTATTATGCTTTTCACACAATTTCCTGAAGGGTTTTCACTTTAGGAAAATGATGATACAATAGGGCTTTGGGAATGTGCTAGCTTGTTGTGTTTGCTACTGTTTTACTGATGTTTATGGCTTCTGATTTGTTGTTATTTGCTATTTTTGCTAGTATTTTGTTTGGTCATGTTTGTTGTTCTGTTGTGTTGCTGCTTTTCTATTTTTGTTTGCCCGTTGCTGCTGTTGTTGAGCAGTGTTGTTGCTCTTGATCACAGCTGCTGTTTGACATTTTTGCTTTGTTGTTTTGGCAGTTTTGCTTGCAGTTAGACTTTTTTTTGTTGCAGTTGTTGTTTGTATATTTTTTTGATTGAAACTTATGTGTTTTCTGAGATTTATTGGTAAAAAGTATCAAGATTTGATTCCATATATTTTTTAGATCCAAACAGTATTTGTTTATTGAATCAAACGTGTGCTTTCTTCGCCTTAGATCCAAACAGTATTAGTTTTTGGGCCTTGGACTATTCATCATCTCTTCTCTACTCAGCACAAGTCTTCTGATTTTTGGGCATGCATTGCCACAACGCTTTTTTTATTTTTTTGTTTGATACAGTGTTGGGCCTATTTTGGGCTTCGAATGGATACTCTTTAAAAACACAGTATTATGAAACAACAATTTTTTTGTAAATAGTCTGTAAATACTAATATTTAATAAAAGTAATTGTAATAAATAAAAGTAATTGTTTAATAATAATTTTTAAAACAAAATAAAACAGTTTTCTCAAAATCAACTGAATGGGCCCCAAATTGCATCCACTTGTCTGGGCCTTCAAAAAAAATGAATTATTATAGGCTAATGAAGACGTACACCCCCCTCTCTCTACTATTCAACCACCAAAAACTAAAATGGGCCAGCTGAAAAGCTTTAATGGGTCTGTAATCGAAATCATACCCCTCTTTATTACTAAAACAACAAAAACCTTAATGGGCCCTTAAGCCCTAATCTCTTTAGATCTTTAGACACGAACTTTTTTTATATAAAAAACCTAAATTGGCCCTCATTCCTCCATAATCAAAATCTCACCCCTTCCTTCAAAATAAACTTCCATTCTAGAGTCTCATGGGCCATTGGCCAACATGCCTCACACATGGGCCAACGAAACGAATGGATCTTTCTGATTTAGAAAGCCCACTCCCCTAAATTAGGATACATCCCTTTGTTAATTTATATTCCTATAAATGGGCCATCAGATATTGATGGTCCATTTGAAACACCTATTCTTCCATCTTTTACTTCGAAAATTAAACAGTGCGATAAACCTAAATATAATCATAAAGGTAGGGCATATTTGGGGTACGACAGCTGTCCCTATTTAATTATCTTTCGATTGAATAAGCGCGAGAACACGCAGGTTTCACTTATTCTGATTGGAAGTTTATTGAATACTTGGAATACCCATAAATTTGTCCGACAAACATAAGGTTATGCTGATATAGCATACCCTTAAAAGTTTTGAGAAGAATAGGAAAAGCTGATGATGTATCGCTTACCAGGATTTGAATAAAGATATAGGTAAAGATGATGATTTAGAACTTGCATAAAGGGATAGGTAAAGGCGATGATGTATCATCCTACCAGAGTTTGAGTAGAAGAGAGAGTAAGATTAAATAGTGCTTCAGAAACCAATATGGTAAGTTTTAATTTGCCTATTCATCGCATCCTTGGGGATGGATAAAACAACACTTGATAACGCATGGCTGCTTGGAGACTGAGGTGATGAGTTATGTTTGTAAGTCTTGCATAGCACTGCGTGGAGTCTTAAGTGATGAGCTAAATTATAGAGAAGAAAACACATTGTTGCATGGAGTCTTAGGCGTTGAGCTAAATTTGGATTTCGAACACTGCTGCATGGAGTCTTTAGGCAATGAACTATATCACGAAATAAGGAAACACATTGCTGCATGGAGTCTTAGGCAATGGGTTATATTTGGATTTCCAACATTGCGGCATGGAGTCTTAGGCAATGAACTGAGTTTCACACATCACTATATGGGGTCTTAGGTAATGAGCTACATAGTGAAGAACACATCACTACATGGAGTCTTAAGTGATGGGATGAATTGTAAAAAACACATCACTGCATGGAATCTTAGGTGATGGGTTGAATTGCAAGAGGAGTAAAACACATTGCTTCCTGGAGTCTAAGGCAATGAACTGAATTTCGCACATCACTGTATGGAGTCTTACGTAATGAGCTACATAGTGAAGAACACATCACTGCATGGAGTCTTAGGTGATGAGCCGAATATTAAAGAACACATCATTGCATGGAGTCTTAGGTGATGGGTTGAATCGCAAGAGGAGTAAAACACATTGCTTCCTGGAGTCGTAGGAAATGAGTCATATTTGTAGAGGAAGTGTGTTTTGATGATCAAACCTTAGATAGCTAAATCAAAGATGAGATAGGTCATTTGCTGGTTGTTTGTTTTCAACTAAGGTGCAAATTTGATGGGGCCAAGAGATAATGATTCTTCCTAACCTATGTTTTGAGGAATGTCATGCATGATGTATATGTATGATGTCTTAGATTGATATGGAACCCAGAGTGTATGTGCATTGGGTGTCTGTGCATGACCTAAATATTTACATATGTGCAAAATGTGTGTATTCCCCAAAATGTTATGAAATTTTTTTTCGGTATTCTCTCCTTTAAACCATTGGCTTTGAGTTACCAACTCCCTGACGTTGTATGTTTCATTATCGTGGTATCTTTGAATTGATTTGAACATGGTGAAAAGTGTTAGCAAGATCTTGATTTTTTTTGTGTCGTAGGCGCAGGCGTGGTTGTAGACGTAAACATGGACGTAGGTGTGGATTTTCTTTCGATGTTTTTCTAACCAAAATTCTCTTTTGATGTTTTATCAAGTGCTTTTATTCGTCAAATCCCCCAAAATGATTTCAACACAATATTCATAAGAAATATGTGTAGTATTTTGCAAATAAGTTTAAAAAGGAAAAACACAATTTGAAAGATGAAAAAGTTAAATGTTTTATTGATATGCCTCTGAATAGGAGAGATTACAAGATGCAATTCCTTGAAATAGGTAATTACATAATGTTTTAAAACTGTAAATAGCAATGAAAATGATAATTGTTACTGTTGTTCCCCAATGTCCTTTTAATAGCTCATATATCCTTTGCTTCTTAGTTGAATGATTTGGATCCATCTCTTCCTTCGTGGTTTGTAGCCGTGGTTCTTAGATCCCAATCTTTTTGTTATTTATTTCTTTTGAAAAAGATCCCTAATTTTTGCCTGGATTACCCTTTTGGGTTTTCAATTCACCGGGATAGTTTTTTTTGTATGTCCCTAATTTTTCCTTGGATCGCCCTTTAGGGTTTTCGATCCACCGGGACTCTCCTTTTTTCCTAAGTCGTCTGTTTAGGGTTCGAGCTTAGCGAGCTTTTTATACATAGTATTTTTTAATTGCGTCTGAATTTTCCGGTTGTGGTAGTTCCTCCCTATCCATTGTTGTAAGGATGAGATCACACCCGGAGAATACTGTTTTTACTACGTATGGACCCTCGTAGTTGGGTGTCCATTTACCACGTGAATCGAGGCGAGGTAACAAAATATTTATGAGTACCAAATCCCCTTCTTTGATTATTCGAGGACGAACTTTCTTGTTGAAGGCTCTTTTCATCTGCTCCTGATGTAATTGACTATGGTATAGAGTTGTCAAGTGCTTCTCTTCGATGAGGTTGAGTTGGTCGAGTCGCATCTGAACCCACTCTTCTTCTTCCATCTTTGTTTCCATTGAAACCCGAAGTGATGGTATTTCTATTTCAACCAAAAATAATGCCTCTATGCCATATACTAGAGAGAAAGGAGTCGCACTTGTCGCTGTGAGTACGGAGGTGTGATAGCCATGTAGAGCAAAGGGAAGCATTTTGTGCCAATCTTTGTATGTCTTCACCATTTTCTAAATGATCTTATTAATATTTTTATTGGATGCTTCGAAGGCTCTGTTCATCTTAGGTCTATATGGAGAGGAGTTATAATGCTCGATTTTGAAATTATCGCATAATTCCTTCATCATCTTGTTGTTCAGATTAGACCCATTATCTGTAATGATCCTGCTTAGGACCCCGTATCTACATATGAGATTCTGCTTGATGAATTGCGTAACCACTTGGCTTGTCACGTTAGTAAAGGATGCCGCTTCCACCCATTTGGTGAAGTAATCGATGGCTACTAGTATGAAACAGGGTCCGTTGGATGCTTTTGGCTCAATCATGCGAATCATATCAATCCCCCACATTGAAAATGGCCAAGGAGAGGTCATGACCTTCAGGGGAGTTGGTGGCACATTTATTTTATCAGCGTAGATTTGGCATTTGTGACATATTTTTGTATAATGGTAACAATCGACTTCCATCGTTAACCAATAATACCCTACCCACATAATATTTCTAGCCATGGCGTGCCCATTTGTATGAGTTCCAAAAGTACCTTCGTGGATTTCTCTCATGAGCGTATCTTCTTCCCGCTTCTCCACACACTTGATTAGTACCATATCGTAATTTCTTTTGTATAGCACCTCGCTACTCAGAAAGAATTTCGAGGCTAACTTCCATAGAGTTCGCTTGTCAATGATAGAGGCATTTTTTTGATATTCTTGTTTTTCAAGGTACTTCTTGATGTCGTAAAACCAAGGCTTGTCATCTAGTCCTTCTTCAATAGAGAGGCAGTGTATGGGCTTTTCAAAATGTCTGATTGTGATGCGTAGTTCGTGGTTTGACCAAGTTACTTTGAACATGACTGATAGAGTTTCCAGAGCATCCCCCATTTGATTTTCCTCCTGTGGGATGTGACTGAAAGTGATCTCTGTGAATTCCACAACCAACTTTAAAACATGATCCCGATATGGAATCAATTTGGAATTTTTAGTATCCCATGCACCGTTGACTTGGTATATGACTAGCACGGAGTCTCCAAATACTTCGAGGTGTTTGATTCTTAGGTCAATGGCAGCTTACAGTCCTAGTATACAAGCTTTGTACTCGACGATGTTGTTGGTGCAGTCAAAACACAACCTTGCAGTATAGGGCTTGTAATAATTCTTCAGAGAAGTCGAGACTGCCCCTATACCGTGTCCCAGTGTGTTTGGACCCCCGTTATACATGAGTGTCCAACGTGCCCCTAGTTCGGATCCTCCATTTGTCCCTGGTATTTCATAGTCACCTATAACCATGACATCTTCATCTGGAAAGTCAAACTTCATTGGTTGATATTTTGGCAGCGGCTGGTGAGCTAGATGATCAGCTAGTATACTACCCTTGATGGCCTTTTGAGTGACATATTGGATGTTGTATTCTGATAGTAGCATCTGCCATCGGGTAATTCTCCCTGTAAGATCTGGTTTTTCAAACACGTATTTTAGAGGATCCATTCTTGCTATTAACCACGTGGTGCAGGTTAACATATATTGCCTCAGTATCTTAGTAGTCCAAGCCAATGTGAAACATGTTTTCTTGAGGAGAGAATACCTGGTTTCGCAGTCAGTAAACTTCTTGTTGAGGTAGTAAATTGCAAGCTCTCTTCTTCATGTTTTGTCCTGCTATTCAAAAATGCAACCCATTGATCCTTCGAGAATTGTCAGATACATGATGAGTGGTCTTCTAGGAACTGGTGGAATTAAGATTGGTGGCTCTTATAAATACTGTTTTATTGTCTCGAAAGTCGTTTGGCAATCGTCATTCCATACTACTATTTGATCCTTTCACAAGAATTTGAATATAGGCTCACACATAGATGCTAGATGCGATATGAACCTTGAGATGTAATTTAATCGCCCTAAGAAACCACAAACTTCTTTTTCTGTCCTCGGCGCTGGCATTTTCTGTATGGCTTTTACCTTTCCATGGTCTACCTCGATGTCACGCTGACTTACAATTAAACCTAGTAACTTGCCTGATCTGATGCCAAATTTATATTTGTTCGAATTCAACCTCAGTTTGAACTTGCACAGACGCTCGAATAACTTTTGTAAATGTATGATGTGTTCCTCCTCCTTATGAGATTTGGCTACCATATCATCTACGTACACCTCAACCTATTTGTGAATCATATCATGGAATAGTGTGACCATAGCCCTTTGATAAGTTGCCCCTTCATTTTTGAGACCGAATGGCATTACTTTGTAGCAGAAAGTTCCCCAAGGTGTCATGAAAGTGGTATTTTTTCCATGTCTTTGGGTGCGATTTTGATTTGATTATAGCCCGAGAAACCATCCATGAATGAGAATACTAAGGCTTGAACTGTGTTGTCTACCAAAACATCTATGTAAGGTAATAGGAAGTCGTCTTTGGGACTTTCCTTGTTCAGATCATGATAATTCACACACATGCGTACCTTGCCATCCTTCTTGGGCACCGGCACAATGTTAGCAATCCATGGCGGATAATCTACCACTGCTAAGAACCCTGCATCAAATTGTTTAAGAACCTCCTCTCTAATCTTGTTGGACATGTTTGGACGAGTTCTCATGAGCTTTTGCCTAACTGGAGAACACCCTTCTTTGAGAGGTAGTCTATGCACCACAATGTCTATATCTAATCTTGGAATGTCCCTCTAGGACCAGGAAAATATATCCACGTACTCATGCAGTAGTTTGATCAGTCTTTCCTTGACTCTTTTCTCTAACATTTCCCCTAGCTTGATTTCTTTCGGATCTTCCTCTGTGCCGAGTTTAATGGTCTCAATAGCTTCTTGATATGGTTAAATGTTATCGTCCTTTCACTCTATTTCCCTTTCTAATTCTTCAGAAATTTCAAAATCTTCATCACATTCTTCTTCAACTTGGTTGATGGGAGCATCAAAATTATATTGGATTGAAGCAGTAACATTATCGATAGTTTTGGGCATGGATCTGCACATTTACCATGTTTTGGTGCAGATATTAGTATATGAATTTTGAAGATGCATATGAAAAGAAAGTATTGCCATTTTTTTTAAATTTAAGAGATAAATGAAAGAGAAAGACATAAATCTTAAGTGAAAACAAAATATAACTTTTATTAATTGTGAATATTGCTTGAAACAAAACGGGGGACCCTTACAAGCGACCCCTATGCCTCGGGCTTGACATAGGTTCTTTCAAAAACAAGAAAAATTACTTAAGAAAGAAAAAGATCTCGGGAATCTCCACAGTTGTCCAGCTCTTGAGTTCTTCTCCTGGGGTGCATTCTCGGATGAAGTCAGTTGCCTTTTTGGTGTTGACTTTGTTGGATATAATTGCCATATGTCTGCCATGCTCTATTCCCTTGTTGACAAAGGTCTCTTGGATTGGAGGAAACCGTGCTTTACCTTTCATAGTAGCTTTTGATAGTTCATATCCCAAACCGAAGCAACTCTTGTTCTCAGGGATTTCTGGGAGCTTTCCCCAACCTTTCGAGGTACCACTTTCTATCGTTTCTTGCAAATCCCTCCATGAGGTTACCGCAGGCTGATTAATTTTCTTTACTGGTAGAGTTACCATTGAAGCAACCTCTAAGACTTGGAATGGGGTGGCTATACAGTCTTCGTAGGCACTAATATACCTGTAGGATTCTATGTGACTTACGAAGATGTCCTCCTCACTGTCGATTATAATTTAACTTCCCTTCCACTAAGAACTTCAACTTTGATGTAAGGTCGAAGTGACTGCCTCTGCCGCATGAATCCAAGACCGCCCAAGTAAGCATGTGTATACCGGTTCTATATCCATGACTTGGAAAGTGATATAGAAGATATGTGGCCCAATTTTTCCTGGAAGTTCCACCTCTCCGAATACCGAGCTTTGAGAATCGTCAAAGGCTTTAACTATCGTAGATCTTGGTCTTATCACGACACCATCTAAAATTAACTTCATCAAACTTTATTTCAATAACACGTTGAGGGCAGAACCGGTATTAGTGACTACCATGGATAGGCTGGTAGTACATATTTGAATAGAGATATGTAGTTCCTTGTTGTGAGCTCGGCCTTGTGGCAGCAATTCATCGTTATTAAAACCTAGATATGATTCGGACGTTAGGTTTGCTACAACATTTTCAAATTGATTTACGGTGATCTCCTCTGCAACATGGGCTGAACTCAGTACCTTCATTAAAGAGTCTCGGTGTGCCTCAGAATTGATGAGCAACGAGAGTATGGAAATTTTGGCTGGGGTTTGGTGAAGGTGATCCACCACCCTTTAGTCACCTCTTTTGATTATCTTTAGAAATTCCTCCGCCTCTTGGTCAGTAAAGTTTCTGCTTGAAGGTTCTTTCTCTTGACTTGTTTCCACCACTACTTTTCCTTTATCCTTTATTGATACCTCGCTCTCATCATTTTTCTTCGATGGATCAGATCCGAAGACTCGACCACTATGGGTCATGCCCCCTGTCCCTACTATATTTGAAATTGCAGGTCCTTGACTTGATGAGGGCTTATTTTCTTGTTTCAATCCATTGAAATACACAATTGAATCATAACTCCATGGTACCGCTTTATTACTTTCATAAGGGATAGGTGATGGCCCATTAATTACCATTATGGCTTTCGAAACTGCTGATATTTGCAAAGTCTTTTTCGGTGCTATCCCTGGGGTTTCTGTCGATTCTCCCCATGGGATCATAAGAGTCTTTTTGTTAAGGTTTGGACCTTGGCAAAGGATTACCAATGGCTTCTTTCCTCCAATTGCGGCTATATATTTTTCTTCAGGGTATGGTCTGAATTGGACTATCCCCTAGTCCGCTAGCTTTTGTAATCTTCTTTCTAAGGCTTCATTATGTTCCAACAGGAACCCACATTCTAATAAATACTCTTTCAAAAAGATTATTGGTGCCTTTCTTTGTCTGGTTGTCCCAAAGTTGGTGGCTTCTTCAATTGAATTTATTGTTAGTCCACCATGCGGAGGCACAGGGTTTAATTTGATGTTAGGTTTCTCAAAAGTGATGTCCTGAGATTCCAACAAATCCAGAACTTTATGCTTGAAATCCCAACATTGTTCTATGGTGTGCCTAGTAGAATTAGCGTGATACTCGTGTCTGGAATTGTCATTGTACTTTCATGGGAGTGGCCCGACTGGAGGAGCCATAGGTTTTAGTTCCACCAAGGATGCTTTGACCAAGTGTTGTAATAGCTGGCTGGGTGGCATAAGGAGTGGGTCAAAATTTCTTTGTGGCCTCTTGAATCTCTTTTGTTGTTGTCCTTATGGGATCATTAACGGTTGTTGTGCCTTTGGCTGTGAGGCTACATCATTAACTTCTCCCTCCTTTCTTTTCGGGAAGTTAAGAGCGTGTCTTTTTGTATTATAAGGGGTATTTGATGGCCCCCTGGTATCTTTCCACTCTTTATTCCAGCCTCAATCCTTTCCCTGATAGTCACTAGATCTGAGAATCCCGAAGAGTTACTTCCTACCATCTTTTCATAGTATAACCCTTGCAAGGTTCCCATGAACATATCTACTAGCTCTTTATCCAATAGTGGTGGTTGCACACGGGATGCCATTTCTCTCCATCTCTGAGCGTACTCTTTGAAAGACTCTTCTTTCTTCTGAGCCAGGTTCTGGAGTTGCATGCGAGCAGGGGCCATGTCCAGGTTATATTTATAATTCTTCAAGAAAGCATTAGAAAGATTTGTCCATGTTCGAATATGAACCCGTTCCAACTGCTTATACCAGTCCAGAAATTCCCCGCTTAAGCTGTCTTGAAAATAGTGAATCATCAGCTTCTGTTCGTGGGCATGGGCATGCATCTTCCTACAATACATGCACAGGTGGTTCCTCGGACAAGTGAGCCCTTTGTACTTTCCAGAGTCAGGAACTTTGAACTTCGGCGGAATCACCACATCAGGAACTAGGCCCATTTCAAGAGCATCTACCTCGAAGGTGTTATAACCATCCACAACTTTCAACCTTTCTTCAAGAGCTTTATACTGATTCATCACTAGTGGATTATCAATGACGTGAGTACCAATCGTTTTTAAGGGTGCCTGATTGACATCCTCTAGGTCGTGGTCTCCGTACTGCAGGTCCAAATAGTTGTCTGCATTGTTGGTTGGAATTTGTAGGGTATGAGATGTCCCTACTTTTGACGGCAGTGGGATAAACCCTTCGGTATTAGCTTCTCTTGTTTCTTGCTAGGCCATGACAAACTTTTGGGGTCCTACTTCTGGCTCCTTTCTTAGTTGGTGACCGCTTGATGCACCAATCGTTTTGGCTACTTCCTCAAAAGCTATTATGGGCATCTGATCATGTCTGCCAGTGATGTTCTTCAAAGCTAGGAGAACTTGACTCAGGTTTCCTTTCATTGAGTTCACATCGCCTTTGACTTGGTCGAGATCCTCCTTGAATGCAGTCTGATTCTCTTTAATTTGTTCCATCGCTTTTTGTTGGTAGGCCCTTGTTTGATATGGAGGCCTAGGAGGTGGTGGTCTTCTTCTACCAATGGTTCAACTGGAGAAATTTTGAAAAAAGATAAGCTTTGGTATGAAATGCAGGTGTTTGCGAATGTATGCATGTGTATGAGTATGTATGAATATGTAAGAGTTTCTACTTTTAAAGGCCTTATTCACTTGGGTATCTATTTATTTCTTTTTTGGTCTCTTTTTTTTTCTTCTTTTATTTTATTGGTGAATATCTTAAAATTAAATACACAAACGAGATATGGAAACAAAATGCCTTTATTGAAAGTAACATAATTCAGATATTGAAAGATATTACAACTTTAAAACCAAAACTTGTTTGCAAAAAAATAAACAAAGGGAAACAATCTTCTAAGTGCGCTTGCGGATGTCTACTCTGAAACTATCAACGATTGTTCGACAAAGTTTGAGAAAGTCTTCAACATCTTTAGGAAGAGGAACCATTACACTCTCCGCGTCTCTCAAACTTCTAGGGATATCCTCAATGAGATTGTTGGCTAGGAAAGCGAGCCTTTCATGTTTGTCTTTGTAATACCGATATTCTTGATAAAGATGTGGGATTATCTTATGGTTATCTCCCCCTGCTTGGGCAATCTTTGTATACTGCTCTTCCCAATACATCTTTTTGGCCCTCATTTCCGTATAAAGTTTTCGTTGAATCAGAAAATCTTTTTGAAGGCCTTCTAGCTCAAGGCACACTTGCTCATATTCTTCAGTTTTCTGGGCTAGGAGTCTTTCTGCCTTCATCCTTTCAAGGCATTCTTTTATCACTGATTCTTGGTTGTCTTGGAGTCTGGTGGTGATGTATTTCATTTGCTCTTCTTGATCTAAAGAAGTGTGTGCCAAACATTGGATATGGGCTCTTAGGTCTTCCTCTAGCACCTTCTTGTCATGTGTTACATTTTCATACCATCTGGTTAACCTCCTGATTTCACTTGCAGCATCTTCTAACCTTTGGTTGTGGGAATCTAGATTGAAGGTTGCACTCAATAATCCTCCAGTCGTGCCCTTTTGTTTAAGGCTCTCTTTTTCCAATGCCTTTTGATCTCTCTGAATTTGTTAGTCTTTTGACTCAAGTATGAGCTGCATTTGCTTCTTTTCTTTGGTTATATTAAGGAGGTTGAGCTCTAATTCTTCCTTTTCCATCCGAGCTTGTTTTAGGGAACTTTTTAGATCATCGATTTCTTCTAAGGACATAGGCGTCACCTCTGGGACCTCTGACTTATACTCCAGATCTATATCAAATGGAAGCTTAATAATTTGTACTCTATCCATAACCCATGTAGTGTAGGGTTCCCTTACTACGACATTCTTCCTTTCAGCTTTCCTTTTGTTAACCTTATTCCAAGCCTGGATAACCTTGTTGAGCAACCATTGGTCATTTCTACCCGTGTCATGAATGATGAATTGATGGAGTTGTTTGTCTGACAGTTTATCTTCCAAAGGATATCTAACTGTATTAGGGCTAAGGTAGGGTTGTGATTAATACAACCTCGATATCTGATCGATGGAACATTAGGAAAGTCCTCGCAGATATAAGTAATATCACCAATATCCAGCTTCCTTGCATGCCATAATACCGAATTAGCAGTGAGAGACCTTAATTTATAAGGCCACTCACGTTCGGTCAAGTTTGGAATCATATAATCTTATTTGTAAAGATGGGTCATGAACCAGGAGTACAAAAGTGGAATGCAACAATTTAAAGTACCTCTTCTTTTTTCATATAACGTATGCAGTGTGTAATAAATGTCAGCAAGCAGAGCGGGAGTTGGATCCGTATTGAAAACTCTCGCACGCCAAAATATGCTAATGGTTGCAGGGTCAATATAGTCCAAAGTCCATGGAAATAAAATTAAACCAAACATAAGAAATCCCAAACAATCGACATAAGGCTCCCATTCTTTGTAATTAGCAAATTCGAGTGCCTTGGCTTCTAGGTGTTGTACCCCAATTTTTGCCCCTAAGATCCCTTCATCATATCATATAAATTCAATTACAACAAGATCACATTAGGGTTTGGTTCTTCTCCCCACCTTTAGCTTTTTCTCTAGGAGGAATCACCAAGCACCTTGACATGTACTTTGTGATCATCTATGCTTTATTTTGATTATCCTTTAACTAATAAATACAATGAGTGTTTACCCCTAATTGTTGATGTTGTAGGTGAAAGCACAATACATTCCATCAAGATTGATCTGGGGATTCATGAGTTCATTTATGTGCCTTCCTCAACAAAGATTCATTGAGATTCAAGCCTCAACGTTAAAGATGTTTTGAAGAAATATCATGACAAAGTCTTTTATGATTCATCATGCCTCAAGTTGTCAAAATTAGTTCAAAAGTAGAAGGGTTGATTGAAGAAGTTTGACTCAATTAGACAAGTCTTTAATTTCAATGATCACAAGTGCATATCTCCTTCAGTTATCAATATTTGGAAGTGGTTTTGGTTGCTATGGTTTCTCCTTGTCATCCTCAAAAACTTATATTCACATGAAAAAGGTATTTATGCAAGAAGGTTGGTCAAAATTGCAAAGGTTTCCCAAGGCATTTTCTTGCTCTAGGAGCTAGGGTTTTGAACTTCAAAGGGGTATATCTTGATCATCTTTTGGTATTTTGGAATGATTCCAAAGAAATCCTTCTCTTAAAAGGGTTATTAACAAATCACTTCAAAAGTTTCAAGGAAATTTTGTGTGGAAGAAACTTGATGATGAAGGAAGATTACAAGTCCTCCAGATGAACCCTCAAATTTCCTTATGTGACTTCAAATGATCATAACTTGATCAATTTTTATCCCCTTGAGCCCATTATTTTTCCACAATGATATTGAATATGTGAAATTCAACCTTTCTTTTATGTTCAAAGTGTGAAAATGGATGGAAGATTCCTTAAGGATGAAAAAGATTATAGGTCATTTCATGAATTTTTGCCAACTTACACAAGTCATAACTCTCTCAATTTTTGGATATTTTGAATGGTTAGATTTTCAAAATGTCATTCAAGAGATCTACTTCATTCCATACTTTTTGGTCAAGAGCAAATTTCAAGTGGAAATCCATGTTTGGATGCAAGACATTACAAGTCTTTTTTGAAGAAAAACTTAGAAATTTTCTAAGTATAGAAAGTTAACCTCTTTTTCTCAACTTTGACTCGTTACAACTTTCAGATCGAACATCCATTTGATCCCATTCTTTGCACATTGTAAAGCTTGTAATCTCCTCTTTCTAAAGCTTCAAGAATCATGTCCTAAGACCCCTTGAGTTGAGAATGCCATTTGTTTGAATTTGGAAATTTTAAACTGAATTTTTCACCAAGTCAGAAATTTGAAACCCTTGTTTTGGCCTTTAATCACAAAATTGTTGTGCGTTTTTGCTCCTAAACATGTTTATTGAACTTCCAGAAATGATTAGTGCATCAAAACACAAGGATTGTATGGGTTTTCATGCAAAACAGATCACACTTTGCTCGTGTATCAGGTTCACGCGATTTCCCTCCAAACTTCATCATTTCACACGCTTGAGCATCCCATTTAATTCCCTATAAATAGAGGGTCATCCCTCATTCACTTCTTTGTCAATTCACCTTCCTTGATCCTCAATGAAGCAAACAAAAGAAGAATTAAGCTCTAAAACACCCTGAATCGTGCTAGCCAAGTCCAGTTTCAGAGCTCTGCAACTTAACTTCAATAGATAGATTCCTTCACCAATTCTCTCAAACTTTGATACTATTGTGAAGCTTTCATCATCCTGGTCCTAGTCGCAACACTTGTTTTTAACTAGAAGCACATTTTGACCATGAAATTCCAAATCCCTTTTCAAAACTTCTCTTTTAAATTGTTTGAGCTATAGTTTATATAAATTTTTCGCGAAGGTGTGGTTGTCTTCGTCTTGATGAGACGAAGCGATTGGCATAGGTTTGGGCTTCTGATTTTACAGTTTGAGGGACATGTGTTTCACGTTGGCTGGAGGTTGAAGATGACCAACGTGTCATCTTCCAACCAATAATGGCGTGCCATTTGGAATTTATAATTCAGTGCTTTATTCAATAATGACTATGATATGCACAACGTGTCTGATCCATTAGATTAGCTTACTAACGCATTTTGACTCTCATCCATTGGTCCACATTTTTTTTTTTTCTGATTTATTATATTTTAATTGTTTTAAACTTCAAAAATTCATAGAAAATTCATTTTCACTCCAAAAATTCTAAAAAAATTATGAAAAACACTTTTGATTTTTCTCTTTCTGATTCTTATTTATTTCACAATTTTATTTTGTGTTTTGGTATTTTTTAAATAATTTTTCACTTAATTTGAGTTGTTTTAAATGTTTAAAAATATTTTTCTTCATTTTTAAATTCTGAAAAAAAATATGGAAGGATCAAATGACATTTTGACAAATATTGGTGACCTCATTTATTTTTTTTATTTTTGACTTTGTTATTTTTTATCATTTATGGTTTATTTTACCTACTTATTTTAATTTTAAAAATAGTTTCTGACTTTAAACAATTACCAATAATTTTATATAAATATTTGAACTCATTCCTAATTTTTCTATGGTCTTACTTATTTTTCCTTGATTAATTTGAATATAGTTGCTAATTTTCTCTCTTATTTCCATTTTATAATTATTTTAAAAACATTTTTCTTTTATTTTAAATATAATTTTATTTTTTGTATATATATTCTGGCTGATCTTGAATTAAAATTTTGATCATGAACTTTATTAACATCATTGGATCCATGGGTGTTGAGTCTAACTCCACAGAAATGGATGAATGATATTAATAATAGTTTGATTAAATTTTGGTTTAAATGTGGTTTATTCATTTCCCCTTCCCTTTTCATCTTATCCCATTCTTATTGAACCAAATGTTATTGGAGCATGATTTACATATCATGTCTCAAAACATGAGGTGCATAGATTGCTATTGACCGGCCTCAAAATAGGTGCGATTTCTATATAAGTCTATTTACGTTTGCTTAACATAGTGCTAAATTTTGTCCCGATTCGAGAAAATGATCATTCGTGGCCCAAACCTATGTTTGCAAGCCCAAGTATGTTAATTTGAACCCTTTGATCCAATAAACTTGAGGTCCATTTTTAGGAGGCTTTGGTTCTACCAATCCTCTAATGGAACTTCATCAATTTTGGTCAAAGTGGATCACTTAAACATCATTGATCATTGAGTGTTATCTTGAGAATTCTTAAATGGATGATATACTTGACAAAAAGCAAATGCAACTTGTTGTTGAGAGACTTTGGTTCTACTAATCCTCTAACGAGTTCCAAATGCATACTTCAAGATGATCATTCAACTAACCACTAATTCCTAACAATTGACTTTATTTTATGTTTTGACTTTATGCCTTTACTTTAAGCACATTTATATTAGCATTTACATTTCATGCTATTTTCATCTTTACTCATTTGAGCATTTAGTTTCATGTCATTTTTATTTTTTCTCACTTGAGCCTTTCATTTCTTTTTGAAGATACTTAATAATCAACTTGAACCATAAAGAACTTTAATGTTACTTGGACTACTTGGTTACTATCCTTGGAATTTTGGAGACATGGACTTCTTGGACTTAGGATTAGAAGCCTATTCTAGAGACTTTATGACCTCAACTGTTATTTTGTCTGGATTTCTTGGGGTTTACCCCAAGACATTGGGTTGTTTGTTTAATTTGTGTGCAGGTTATTGTGACTACATGCTTTGCCTGTGATCTAGAATTCATCTGTATACAGTTGTTACTCTGCCAAATTTTTGTGAAGACTTAATGCAATTGAAGCTTGGTTTTCGTAAGGGGCTTATCATCTTGGCTTGTTTGGTTTCAAATCCAAAGGATGGGAATTCTACATTGACTCATTGTGTCAAATGTTGGCTTCTTGTTGGTTAGATGGATCTTTTTCCCTAGCTTTTACCTTATGCTTTAGGATATTCTCTTCATCTCCTCCCATCTTCTTTAATTTCAAAAAATCTCCTCCCTTCTTTTCAAAACTCTTCTTGTTTTGAACTTGAACCGCTTTCATAATAAACTTGGACTTAGGTCCATGCATTTTCAAAAAATATTTTTCTTAATCAAACTTTAATCAACTTAATAATACCTTGACATTTTTGTGAGAAGACTAAAAGTCAATCAATCTCATTCAAACTATTTTGCCATTTTGGCTTTTTACTTTAAAATTTTTCTCAAAAGATTGAACTCTTGTCAATCCTTGTAGTGATGCAAACTACTATAATTCTACGATATATAGTGAAGTGAGATATTTTCCACTTGGGTGTTGAGTGAGGCTTTGTTGATTTTAAAACCCAAGCTATATCCTCCACTTTGAGATGACGCAAATTATCCTTTTTTATAATTGTGGGTAGTAAGTATGTTTTCCACTTGGACAATGACAATGATGTCTTGTCTCTTAAAATTAACCAACACACTTGTATTTTAAATTTTTTTTAAAGAGGAACTACGTGTACCTTGATCCCATATTACACAGAAGGTGGTACGTAGGCACTAAAGATTAGCAACCTCGGGGGGTGCAAAAAAATTCATAAAAAATATACTTCTTTTCTCACCACCACAATCTATTTTCATACAACATTTTATAGCCAAAACATACAGATTTTTCAAAGAGGTTCCTATGGAGTACCGTAGATATTTAGGGTGCTAATGCCTTCCCTCTGCATAACCAACCCACTTACCTAGAATCTTTCTCCCCTCTTTTGGGTTATTCACTCTTTTCTCATTCCTTTGGAAACAATAAAGCGCGGTGGCGATTTTTATTTTGATTTGTACCACTATTAGCGCCCCCCTTATTTACTGGTCAACTGGAAATTGCACCCCCCAAATTTACTTAAAATTATAATTATTTTTTATTATTTCTTTTATATTATTTATTCTATATTATATTAATTATTTATTTCTTTTTTCATTTATAATTATTGTTATTATTATTATTATTATTATTATTATTATTATAATTTATTTATTTTTATAATATTTATTATTCATAGTATTTATTATATTTTTAATAATTATATGTATATATTATAATACTACCAAATAAATTATTTTCATATTAAAATTATATATATTATCTTATGTATTATTTGCATTAAAATATTTTTATCATGCATTAATCAAGACTTTTTGCAATTAATATTATTAAAAATTACCCAACAAATCTTAAAACTATTTTCGCAATAAAACTAACTAATCTACAGTCTTTTTGCAAATGGATTTCAAACTAATTTTGACTTACTGTGCACTCAGTCAAAATCTCCGCAATCACTTCTCTCGACCGAGTGCGAAGTGATTCAAAATATGTTTTCAAACCCCTAAAAAACACCAACCTTATACGAACTACGAATTGGGACTCTGATTTTTCATAAGAGGATACGTAGGCACACAATCTAAAATTGTGGCGAGTCTTGCTAATTAAAACTTAAAACCCTGTTTACCCCAAACCTAAACCTAGAGCTTAATATCCTTGTGAATAAGGTGGATGAAAGGTGCCTAACACCTTCCTTTCGTCTAATTGACTCCGAAACCTAGAATCTCTGTCCGCGAATTAGGGTTTTCTATTAGGTTTTCTTCCCTAGGATAAAAACTAATAGTGGCGACTCTTGATTAAAAAACCAGTTGCAACAGGTGATAAAAAACACACCATTTTATTCTCATTTCACCTATGGGCATACACATGATATAAAATATACTAGTAAGGCGTTTTCTGCTAAACCAAAATTCAAACAGAATTTTGGAAACTCTAACAATCGTGGAACCAAAAAGATATGGGTACCAAAGGATAAAATCATCTATGTTGCAGATATTTTTAACAGCAAGGTTGAAACACTAGTTTTAACAACTGGACTCTGGATGCTCTCTACACATGACAGGAAGAAATCATATGTTTCAAAGCCTGGAATTTAAATCTGGAGGATACGCAGGTTTCAGAGGAAATCAGAAAGGAAATTTTATTGGCTCCGGAACTATTGGTAACAGTATTGAGGATACAACATCAGTCAAATCCAGAAGAACATGAAACAAACATTACAAAAACATCTGAAGATACCATCCAGAAAATACAACTTAGAAGATCTGAAAAACTGATTTGCTTTTTCTCGTTGCTTCATCTTAATCTTATATTTTCCCATGTTGTTCCTACCTTTTGATTCTTGACAAAAGGGAAAGAATGTAAGATATTTTGACTCCTTCTCATTGCTCTATTCAGAAATCTTCAGGGAAGTATTTTTTTCCTCATCTGAGTATCCAACTCAGAGGGAGACTTTTATGCTTTATGTTCTTTAAATATTCTATCAAAATATACAAGTTTTTGTCATCATCAAAAAGGGGGAGATTATTACAACATAGTTTGGTTCTACATCCTTGTAAGAGTTTTGATGATAACAAACACATGATATATATAAAGAAAATATATGCTCTCTAATAAAGTATTTTAATATACAGAGAAGTTCTGATGTAAGAAGCATAGGAGATGAGAAAAGATCTACTAGAACATAATAGAAGTTCTGATATAAGGAGCATAGAAGGTCTACTAGAACATCTGGAAGTTCTGATGTAAAAAGATGAGAGAGTTCCGTCTTTAAGATCTGTTCAAACACAACATACTTAGAAGCAAATCTGTGTAATACGCTAAACGAAGAAGTTCTATGTTACAACTTCTGAATGCACCAACGTTGTGAAACAAGAACTCTAATATTCTAATATGTAAAGTTATGGAAAGGAAAAGAGCCTCAACAGTAACATTCATCTTCTGAAGCAGGCATGTTTTGAAGTGTTACAATTCACTTATGGCTATTCAAAAGTAACGGCTGAAAGGGGACAAGAATCTTTATTTTTGGAAAGCTCTTTAATTACTATTTATCAACATTCCAAAAGCCCCCACATGCGTTGCCTATTTAAACAAAGCTTGAAGGAGAAATCGTTGACGATTTTGAGCATATAAAACGAGTCATCTTCATCACCTTCAACGCACTGAATTTCATTTGTGTAAAACATCACTTGTGTGATATTATTTTTGTTAGAAAACATTTTTGTACACTCTTTTAAATATTATTTAGTGTATTTCCTTGAGAAAAATGAGTTGTGGTTTAAACTTAAGAAGAATTTGACGGTTTTCATAGTAGCCATGTAATCAAGTTTGATTAGTGGATTAAGACCTCGTTAGAGAGATGCGAAATCACCTTGGCGAAAGGACTGGAGTAGATTGAGTTCAAACGAACCAGGATAACCAACGTGTTCTTTTCTTTAAGTTTTAAAAACCCAAATTCACCCCCCCCCCCCTTCCTTGTGTTTTTCCATCCTTCACTTTTATACTTCTTCCCCAAAATCCCCCCCCCCCCCCCATGTATTCTTATTCCTTAGGTATTTATAGGCTTAGGGTTTCAGATTTTGCAATGTTGTTACAATTTTGATTAGAGCTTAGATTAAGGAGAATTAAAGATTTGGATTGTTGTAATTGATTTGATCCTTTAATATATTTAGACTTGATTCGATTCGTTTGTAAGATTTGATTGATTTTGATTGAAATTCTGTGTATTCTGAGATTTATTTGTAAAAAGTATCAAGGTTTGATTCCATATATTTTTTAGATCCAAACAATATTTTTTTATTGAATCAAACATGCACTTTCTTCGCCTTAGATCCAAACAGTATTAGTTTTTGGGCCTTGGACTGTTCATCATCTCTTCTCTACCCAACACACGTCTTCGGATTTTTAGGCCTGCATTTCAACAATGCTTTTTTTCTTTTTTTGTTTGATACGGTATTGGGCCTATTTTGGGCTTCGAAATGATTCTATTTAAAAACACAATATTATGAAACAACAATTTTTTTTTTGTAAATAATCTGTAAATACTAATATTTAATAAAAATAATTGTAATAAATAAAAGTAATTATTTAATAATAATGTTTAAAACAAAATAAAACAGTTTTCTTAAAATCAACCGAATGGCCCCAAATTGCATCCACTTGTCTGGGCCTCAAAAAAATGAATTATTATAGGCTAATAAAGACGTACACCCCCTCTCTCTACTATTCAACCACCAAAAACCAAAACGGGCCAGCCTAAAAGCTTTAATGGTCCTGTAATCAAAATCATACCCCTCTTTATTACTAAAACAACAAAAACCTTAATGGGCCCTTAAGCCCTAATCTCTTTGGATCTATGGATAAGAACTTTTTTTATATAAAAAACCTTAATGGGCCCTCATACCTCCATAATCTCACCACTTTCTTCAAAATAGACTTCCATTCTAGAGTCTCATGGGTCATTGGCCAACATGCCTCATACATGGGCCAACAAAACAAATGGATCTTTCTGATTTAGAAAGCCCGCTCCCCTAAATTAGGATACACCCCTTTGTTGATTTATATTCCTATAAATGGGCCATCAGATATTGGTGGTCCATTTGAAACACCTATTCTTCCATCTGTTACTTTGAAAATTAAACAGTGCGATAAACTTAAATATAATCATAAAGGTAGGGCAAATTTGGGGTACGACAATCAGTGTCTCCAGAAATCTGTTTCCATAAGAAAAAACATTTTAATGAGCGGAGAAAGAAAAGAAAAACTTCATATGTGGTTGAAAGCGGGTAATTTACTGCGGATGAGGGTGAATTGTAAGTACAAACAAACCCATCTAAAAAGAATGACGCTTGCATTAGTACTTAGTTTTTTTACCCAGAACAATTATGGGAGCTCAGCCTACTTTAAAAAGTGTGATGCAAAGTAAAGAAGTGGTTGAAAATTGAGATCTTGCTATTGCTAAGTGGTTTATTGATGCATATATTCCTTTTAATGCTGCAAATTCGCCATATTTTCAACCTGCAATTGATGCTCTTTGTTGCATGGGTGATGGATATAAAGTTCCTACTATGCATGCTCTTCGTGATAATTTGTTAAATAAGTGGGTTGATGACGTGAAGATATAGATAGAAAAATAACGTTCTATTTGGAAGGATACAGGTTGTACTCTTATGACATATGGGTGGACTGATCATTGTTGGAGAACTCTTATCAACTTTTTAGTTTATTGCCCCAAAGAAATTGTTTTCATAAAGTCTGTTGATGCCTCCGGTGCTTCTAAAACTGTAGACACGTTGTTTAAGATTTTCAAGGAAGTGGTGTTGTATGTTGGCCCGGAAAATGTTGTTCAAATCGTTATAGATAATGCTGTGAATTATGTTGCTGCTGAAAAGTTGTTGGAAAAGGAGTTTCCTAAGTTGTTTTGGTCTCCTTGTGCAACACACTGTATTAATTTGATGTTGCAAGACATGGGGAAACTAGATAAAGTAAGTGAGGAAGTGTCACATGCTTCAAAAAATTTACCAAATAAATATATAATCATTGTTTTGCATTGTATTTGATAAGACAAAATCAACTCGCTTTGCTACTAACTTCATTCCATTGCAAAGTATTTTGTCTCATAAAGATGCACTAAGAGTCATGGTAACATCCAAAGAGTGGAAAACCACAACTTATTCCAAAGATTTCAAGGAAAAGTAATTTGTGGAACAAGTCTTAGACCCAAGCTTTTGGTCTACATGTGCTGACATAATGAAAATTACATAACCTCTTGTATGCGTGTTGCGTATTGTTGATAGTGAAGATAAACCGACTATGAGATAGAGCTATATATAAAGCAATAGAGGAGATTGAGATGAGGTTTAGAAGAAATAAGATGAAATTAGAGCCTTATTTGAAGATCTTAGATAACCGTTGGGATGCACAACTTTGTAAAAATCTTCATGCTGGTGGTTATTGGTGAAATCGATCTTGTAGATTCAATCCAGAACATGAAAAAACAAGTCCACCACCCAAGGCATTTTGGATGTCATTAAAAAGTATGCTTATGATAGTAAGGAATTGCGATCTAAATTAACTTCATTCAAAAATTGTGAATGTAGTTTTAGAAGGACAACAGCCGTAGAAAACCGAGATGAAGTTTTGCCAGGTAAAATTATATGATAAACTTTATGCATTTTAGTACAATATCAATATGTATTTTAAAATGTTTTCTAGTTTTTTCACATGCATTATTCTAGATCAATGGTGGGACACTTATGGAACCGAATCGCCCACTTTGCAAAAGCTAGTTATTCGAATTTTTAGTCAAACATGTAGTGTATCTAGTTGTGAATGAAATTGGAGTGTGTTTGAACACATTCATTCAAAAAAGAGAAATAGGTTGGAGCATTGAACGCTTAATGATCTCGTTTAAGTTCGATACAACTTACTGCTACAAAATAGGTATTGCACTTATTATGCTTTATATGCTATTGTTTCGATACTTGATGACATGAATATTGGATCTATGATTCTATAGTAAAGAATATATGTTATGGTTTTATAGTTAAGAAATATGCTATTGTTCGGTTTGTTTTGTTTATAAACAAGACTATTTTGTTTTTGTCTTGATGACATGAGAATATTGGTTCTATAGTTAAGAATATATGACATTGTTTGGTTTATTAAGAATATTCTATGGTTCTATAGTTAAGAATATATTATTGTTTAATTTGTTAAGTTTGTTTGGTTTTATATTTGACATTATCGTTAATGATTTATAGAACCAAGAAGAAACAAAATTATGATCCTATCAATTTCGAAACACTTGGTGATCATTCTAATTGGATGTTGAAGGATTCACCACCATTCTTGACCATTGAGGAAATGGAAGCACTACACAAAGATCTTACTAGTATGACAACTCAACCTATTTCAAATGATATTGGTATGGTATTAATTATTGTGATTACAATTATGTTATTTTAATTTATTACTGTATGTCAATTGCTAAACTCTTTAAATTGGTGTTGTTATAAATAAATTAAATTTGAACCAGGTTGACGTTAAGGGACATGCACAACTTAATTCTGGAGAAAATAATCAAAGTAATGATATCATGGATGGAGAAGATGTTGAAAATGCGATTGATTTTGCTCCAGATGGCTTAGATATTGAAGGTGATCTCAACATTGAAATAATTTTACCTCCTTAAAACTAAACTTAATAGATATTGGAGTATTTTTGTTCTAAAGTACTCTATTAGATTATGTTCCAATTAGATTTTGTTAGCAATTAGACTTTGTAATTTGTATTATTTTCTTATGAGTAATGCTATATAGTAAGAATCATTTGAATAAGAAAGATAAAAATGTACACTTATCATTGTTTTAGAGAATAATTTAAAATTTATTTAAAATTTAATTTCTTTTTTAATAGAAATCATGGAGCAGTGATAATAATGAATGAGTGAGATTTAGTTATTATATTTCTTGTATTCATACTTTCTTACTAATAAGTATTTTCCTTTTGTTATATGTGTTATTTATGTTTAAATTTGAGTTTAATTTATCAAATAGTGAATTTATGATATGATATTTTCCATAAATTTAAGTGTTAGATATATATTTTTAGAGATTGAATTATTTGATTCAATCGATTTTATACTTATATAATTTTATTATAATGATAAATCTATTAAACTGAATTATCTGATTTAATTTAATTTGATCATACAATTTAATTAATAATTCAATAATTTGACCGATGATCTAATATCCTTATTAGTTTGATAACCGGGTTGAATTTTAAAAGAATATTTTTTCAAATCTAAGTGGGATGCACTTTGTACTTTTGGATATTGAACTCTTCAATCAATCACTATAATCCATGGTCAATAATGTACCGCTACGGTTTTACGAGAGAACTAAAAAGGTAAAGTCACTTTCTATCGTAATAAATGTGTGATGACTCTAATCTCAATTTAAGAATTTCAAATAAAAAGTAAGTATTATTTAAATAACTAAATATCTTAATTCCCACAATTGAGAGTAGAGTAGAGTCACCACGCATCCAAGTTGCTGTTTTGAATGGTTCAAAGTTCAACCAACATAGGCACGTGAAAATGTAAACAAAGACGCAACAATCAAATGTGCAAGGAGATCTATAACATAAATAATATTTAGCACATGATTTAATGATAATTATGAGTTTTAATTCGTAGAAGGTTGTTGATTCGAGTGTATTTACTGATTTTTTTTTATTTTCCTAAAAATTATATTTTTTTATCTTTTGTCTTAGATATTGTCACAAAAAAAATTGGAAAAGATGGATATGGGGTAAAAGATTCCACTAAGGCCGTCACAAGTTTCTTTTCTCTTTTAAAATAGTATTTCTTTTATTTTTTTAAATATTATTTTTTTTTTCAATATTTTCTCCATATTCTCTTTAAATGCATTTCTCTCTTTCTTTTCTAAAAATTTACATGGTATTATAAATAATTAAAATACTATGATTTGAATAATAGGTATTATAATGTCTAGTCTTTTATTAAGAGAATTTCGCTTTTGCTTGGAAGATCATGTACTCTCTTGATCTTCTACCGATAACACTCCGCTCAAATACGCTTCGTGCTTTGGAGAATATGTAATATTACATTCTTTCATTAAAAAGCACTTTATATTAAGAAACTCTCATGTTTCATTATTGGTTAGATAAAGAGTCTCTAAATATTTTTATACATAGTGGTACTCCTCACTTTATAAATATGTTGTTTAGAGTTAACTTAGACATAAATCATAAATTTAACATGGTATCAAAAGTTATCGATTGTATCATGGTTCATCTATCATTTATATTCATACACCAAATTCAATAGTGATGGACGTGAGTGTGTGTATTGAAAAAATCTCAAATCTCGCATTGGTTAAACATATAATTGTGGTTCTGTGTTTTGCAGGTTTATATTTTTTTAAAGATTTTGATTATAACAACTGAATAAGAATGAATAAATTACAAGTTTCAAGAAGCAAGTCCAAGATAATGTATTCAAAGTTTCAACTGAAAAAGTTAATCAAATTTAAATCAAGTAATTGAAAGGAATTGGAGAGGTGAAGTTGTGAAATTTGTGTCTAATATTGTGCTTAATGGTATCTTGTGTTTCAAACTCTTCATGTTTTCTAATAACTAATATGGGAAAATATTTAATTTATTAAGAAGCCAAACAATTAAGAAAGCAAAACTCAATTATCCGGTCAATTATGACCTTTATCTAATCGATTATAGAAAGAATAAAACCTCCTCATCAATTAGGTGAGATTTCCAATTGAATAAATGATTCAACGAATTAGGGTTTCCTTTCCAGGCTTAACCTAGTCAATTAGGTTGATGTTCTAATTGATTTGGAAACAACCAGACCCATGAATTATTGTCTTTTTTATTCAAAATTTTCCTATATAAAGTAGTAATTTATGAGAATCTATGTGCTTGAAGGTATGAAGATGATAATCCTACTGATAACCTTCATAATATTTAGATGATGACAACACCAATGATTGTTGAAGTCATTGGTAATAACTTTCCAACTCTTTATGATGGTAATTAACTTGAAGACATATCAAGCTTCATCAAGTAAGGGACTCAAGGTTCCATTGAAGTGCTTATATGATCGGTGTATTTGTGAAAGAGAATGAGTGTGAAAGCTCGCTTGGTCATGTATATATGAGTGACCAGAGTCTTCTAAAAGTAGGAGAGTAACTCCTAAGATACTAAGACAACTCACCCACACACTTAAAACATTTTCAAAACCTCATTTTTAACTAACAAAACACCTAAAATATTTATAAACGTTATGTAATTGATTAGGAAAATGTCAGCTTTATTAAAAGCAACTTTTTGAACTATCTAATCGATTAGATCCTAAGGTTATTTAGTTAGAAGAAGAAAAATCAATTATATAATCGATTTGTAACAACTCTCTATACAAACGTTCCAAAATTGGAACAAATAATCAATTATTTGTGATACCTAATGGATTAGACTTATGATCTATTGAGGTAAAGAGGACAAAGTTTGGCACATTAATCCATGAGTATGAACTTTTCATAGTGAAACCTGAAGAGAACATAAATCAAATGCAAACACGGTTTACACATATCATGAGTGATATGAGAACTCTGGGAAAAACATTTTCAAACGAGGAACTACTTGTAAAAATTCTTAGGTGCCAAAATCATAGCAAGAAAACCAAAGTCATTGCAATTTGTGAATCTAAGAATTTAAAAACTATGGACACACACTCAATTTGGAAAATTTTAGGAACACGAGATAGAACTAAAAAAGGCTTGCCATAGATGAGGAAGGAGAATAGAAAAGAAAATGTTTAGACTCAAATCCGAGGAATCCGAATTTGACGGTGACATGTTTCCCATGGTAAAAAAACTTTAAAAGATTCCTAAGGCATGAGAATCAACAAAAGTTGAAACAAGAAAATGAGGAGTTGAAAGCGCCATTCATCCTAAAATGATACTTATGTGAGAAGAAATGGCACATCAATCCAAACTATCCCTTAGCTAAAATGAAAAATAAAAAGAAATCTAGGAAATCTTGGAAAAGGGGCAAGAAAGATTACGTTCCATGGATATATAACAATAAGGAATCATTAGACGATGAATAAGAGACAAAATTTGTCTCATGGAAAATCATCAAGATGGTGAGGTAACCTTTTATTTTTCTTATCATTATCTCTTTCACATTTTTAAAAAGATAATAAATGAAACAAACAAACTGGAAAAATTTGTCTCCATATCCAAGGGCCTTATTACCTCTATTGAACTTAAAAATAAAAACCTTGAGAAAGAAATAGATTTTCTTAGAGAAATAAAAAATGATTAAGTTCAAAACTCTTCCACTTCAAACAAAGAGGAAAAACCTAACACGTGCAACGAATATGATACTTTGAAAAATAAAATTTGCAATCTTTAAAAGATACTTGTCAAGTTCCCTAAGAGAAGAGATAAATTGAATCTTTTATTAGGAAGTAAGAGCTTCTTTCAACCAAGAGGCATCGACTATGAAACCAGTAATAATAACAAGAACTTTAGTAACATTTGTGAAGCTAAACCCACCTCTCATTTTTAAACCTTAAAATGCATAGGATAATTACTCACATCCACAAGGACCACTAAAACAAGTTCGTCCGCAAAGATCATGTAGACAGTCTACCATACCTAAATTTTCAAAGGAATAAATTATGTGATGTGTCACATAAAGTAAAGAAAGTAAGAGCCCCTTGTAAAGCAAAAAAATTGCTTTTATAAATCGGCCCTTACAACTTCTTCACATGGATATTGGCCTATCTAGAATCGTATGTGATCTTACCGGTTGATCAGAACCTGAAAGTGGGCCAAAAGATAACATCTGCTAGGCTGGAAATTTGAGGAGAGGAGAGGATGTAACTGCAAGCCACTCTGACGCTCAAGTAAGAAAGAGTGAAAAGATATACAAGAAAGAGATTAGGTTTTTAGGATTAACATTAGATACCTAGCCCTCACAAGCGTGAGGGTTTATATAATGCACTCGACGCTTGGCCATTGGTTCCTATTTTGAGTGTAGATATTAGGTCCCTAGAAGATATGTAACTGCCAGAATTTAGTCAAAATGGGCAGTCATGCTCGTAACTAGTCGTTTCTCCAAGAAAGGTGAAGATTACGAGGAGATGTGTTATGAGTGTTTTCCTTGTTGTCTGCTCCACCCGAGTCAAGAAGACCTGGAGGTAGTTGCCAATGTAGGCAGGCGCATGGCTCAGGGCATCGTTGGTCTCTCTGTTCATGGGATGCAGTCGACCACTTGTTCCCGAATGAAGGGCCGGAGCTAGTGGACCAAAGCCATTGGGCCATGTGAAAGGTATAAGTGGATTGGGCCATGCCTAGCCATTGGGCCAGTCTAGGACAGGGGCCCTACAAGTCACTACTCTTAGGCATAGGAGTGATGACTTAGAGTCAACCCACGTGTCGAGGAGGTGGAAGTGTTTTTTGGTGCTCGTTGTAGGAGACGGGGACGCTTCGGGTGTGTTTAGAGATAACTATGTTGAGGGAATCGAACATGGTCCGTTGTGTTTGCTGCGCGGGGAGCCAAATGGTTGATTATACTCTGAGAGATAATGTTTTGTACTTGCATCTAGCCACGTGCAGACATAAATGCATAATGATGGAATGTCTAGGGACGAGGGCATAATGATGACGACCCCTAGGTTTCCCTAGGCGTGTTCCCGCTCACGTGCTAGAAAAACTGCCTATAAATGGGAGAAAGGGAGCTTCATTTGCAGTTTTCTCCTGCTTATTTATTTCTGTTTTTTCTAAATCCACAAAGTCGCACCGTTCACCACCAATTTTTTTCTCGTTCCGCCGTTAATCCTCCTATACCAAGTGAGTTTCTTGATTTTCCCTTGTTCCTGTTAATTTCATCCTTGTTCTAGGTTAGATTTTATGATTTTGCTTTTAGAGATGCATGCAGTTAGGATTAGTGTAGCCTAGTGCGGAAATTTATGGTGGTTTGTTGGCGCCTGACAGTGGTTCTTCCACCTGAGGGCGTTGGCTCCGCCGTGAATCTTTTAGTGATATATGGCGTTTGGCCGGTAGCGGTGAGTTGTGATGAATTTTTCAGCGAAATCATGCCGCTTCTGGGTTTTTGTCATGAACTTCATGTGTTTCTGATGAATTCTCATGAGAGGATTAGAACCCAATCATCGGGGAGACCGCTCCTTGTGTCTGTGTTTTGTTGATTGAGTAAGACCTCCACTTGAGGACATGTTCCTCATTCTTTTACGCTCCCTTTCACTTGATTAGTGGTGGAAGGGTGGATTTGATTTGATATAGAATTCACTTTTGTCCTCTGCTTTTCAGGTAAAATGGCTAGTAACATCAAAGACAAAGTTATGAGCAAGCAAAGTGATTCCAAACAGAGCTAGTCCGAGTGTACTTTGACCGAAGAGAGTATGCCGGGGCAACATGATTCCGAGTAGAGCATGTCGGGACAAAATGCACCTAGGCAGAATATGCCTGAGGCACCTGTGGCTTCCATGGACAGGGTCGCACCGGGTCCTCGAGAGATTGCCTCCTACTTCACCAAACACCTGGAGTAAGTGTTCATAGTTTTGACCCCATTGGTAGTGAGTTCAGATGGGTCTCTCTGAAGCAGGCTAACAGGAAGTTGTTTAAGGCCTACCTTGAATCTATTTGACATTTCAAGGACATGTACTTGATGGTCCAGCTTGTATCGGAGAGAGTGATCTTTAATGTTTTTAGGAGCGTCCATAAGCGTGGTGCGGACGGGGAGCCTATGATGACCGAGAAGGGTGAATCGATGAGGGAGTTAGTGTAGAAGTTAAACTTCCAATGGGACATGGAACACTATGATTGTAGGACCGATCATTACATCGTGAAGGTGGGCTAGCTGAACCCTGAAGACTAGGCCAACTATGACCGATTATTGTCCTTTGTCGAGGGAATACCCCCAATTTAGCGAATGGGCAAAGGGGAAAAGTCCTCGTTGACGAGGAGGGGAAAGCTGTATTTGAGCCCAAAATTATTAAATTAAAGAAGCTCCTAGAATGCAAGGACCCTATTGCTAAAGTGGTAAAGTGGAAAGCAAAAAGTAAAGTATTATTTTACCGGGTGATATTTATGTTATATCGTATCGTGTCCACAGAGACTGGTGATTGAGTCGCTCTTCGATAAATCATTTGTTAATGAGTTTGGGGGTTTGAATGGAAAGGGTAAAAGTTATCAACAGAAAATAAATGTAAACAAAATAAAAGAAAAAAGGAATAACTTATCAAGAGTGCATATATACTACTCTTCACAGACTTAAACCTATCAACCAGTTATACTCAAACTACAATACTCGTCAATGTCACCACGTATCACTCGCAACCTAAGTCATTTCTAACAAAAGTTGAGAGGCCTACTGTATCACCTCGGTAGCAAACTATCAACCACCTTAACAATACAGAAGTCAACCATGTTATTTGTGTTAATGATCTCTCAGTCCACACAACCAACACAAAGGCATTAATCACAGACACCCAAGTGAATGTCAGCTCTAAATCTATTTGTAGAATCCAGAAACTAACATACTATCATCCTAGATAATAATTAAAGTAGTATATGTATATAACAACCTAAATCCCGAGCACAGAGAAAAAATCCAGGACAATACTCGACAAAGATTTGTAAAGAAAATTAAATATAACGCCATAGGAAACAAATATATGTAAGATCAAAGTAAATACATACAAAATCAACATACAAAAACTAGACAAATAAGAAGAGAAGTGAACCACAAATGTACTGGTTAGCCAATGCTGATCGAAGAGTAGTCCACCCCAGATCATCTGTATGCAAGATTCAATGTTATTTTCTAAGCTAATCCACTATAAAAATGAGGTTGATGAAATTGGGAGAACAAAAACCACACCCAAAACCATAAACAAATAAAATGAAATGAAAATGAAATATAAAGAAAATCTATTCCGCGACAATCTCCCGATGACACAAACACGTCGCTCGACGATGCTACCTAAACTCTTGGTGCAACCTGCACTATGCAGGCAGATGGGGAAAATATCTTCTCTCGCTCGGCGACAGATACACGTCACCCGACGGCATTTCTTCTTCTCTCCTAGCGACACAACAACGAAACAAGGCAGAATCAACTAGAAAATTGGACATCCTCCATTCCACCGTCGCCCGACGACGTAGACGCGATGCCCCTCACCCAACCATCGCCCGACGGTGCACACTTGTCCAAAAAATTTTGTTGCTTTCTCTGCACAACTTCAAATGACTCTCTCTTCTTGGCCTTATTCCTTTACTGATCCAACAATTCATCTTGGAGCCTTTATTCCTCTTGCTCCAACAATGCTCAAATACCTACGAAATAAATACAAAACTATCAATCGATACACTATGTACACAAAAACGCATTATACATAAACTTAACGTATTTATACATAAATTTGGGTTATTAAACTGATATTAACAACAAAGAGTCGATAAGTGCAACAAAAAGTATATAAAAAAATATCTACAATAGCAATTATCAAACTCTCACCAACTTGAACTTGTTTGTCCTCAAACAAGAAACAAACAACTCGAAGAAACAAAAATGACCAACTAAAGAATCATGAATCGATAAGTTTTGTAAATAGAGAAAAATGCAATGGTTTAAATGAAAAACAATACACACAAAGTAAACACTTACCACTAAACCACGAATATAACATAAACACGAAACAAAAGCTAAATACAAATATCATACCAAACATTATAAAAGAACACTAGTTCACAAATGAATCACACCTAGCAAAATCAATCATCGGTAGATGACAAACACACAAAAATGGGGTATTTTCACTCATCCAACAACTTTGCAATAAAAGATTAAATTATACAATCATTCAAAAATTCACGTTGAAGACATAAAAGCAAGAATTACAAGGGCTTTTCAAGGTTGTAATGTGAATTGGTTAACAAACAAGAGATATGTCCTAAAGCTAATCGAAACAAAAACTTGCTTTAACTTAAGGGAATGATCAACTCAGCAAGACTCAAACAACACAATTTCAATCAAACTTCTTCTTCATTCCAAATTTCTCAAACCAATCACAATACTTATTAACACATTATTATTCCATACTCTTTTTGTTTTTGTTTTTCAAAGCTTTTCAATTTTTTTTCTTTTTCTTTTTCTTTTTCTTTCTTTCTTTTTCACTTTTTTTTTTCTTTTTTTTCTTCTTTTTCTCAACCTCATAGCAATCACAACATAAGCATATAAATATTCCTCTCCCTAACTTAAATTAAACCATCATCATAATATGAATACTCCCTATTTTCTAAGGCAAGGAAAAAAATTCAAACTATAAACTATAGTTAAGGGATCAAGAGAACAAAGAATCAATGTCCATACAAAAATGAGAACCAAACACTCATAGACAAGCATTTAGCAAAAACAACATGGACATCGAAAAAAAGACTCAAAGGTGATACTAATGATCACACACTCACAAGGTGAATTGACTATTTAGATAGGTAGTTGTGCTCAAAATGAAACAAAATTCCTTGATCCTTTTCATGCATTCATACAATCAACACAAATAAAATATTAAGCATAATAAAATCTAGTTAAAACAAGAATTGTGGTCTCTGACATATATAAACAATGGAAATCTACCTCACAAAAAGGGTAAGAACTAAAGTGATTCACAAATGAACAAATATACAAAAGAATGAATGGCATAAAAATTGTAAAACGTCTAAGTATCATGAATATGATAAAGTATAGAAAGCAATAAACACATACCTCAAACATGTACAAAACCTTAACAAAATCATTACCACGCATTCGCAAGTCAAAATGATCAAGCTTGAAAAATCACCTCAATATCCTTAAGCTATTCACATTAAGCTCAAAGACAAACACAAAAATGAACATAAATAATATACACATACTAAAAGGCCGAATGAAATTGTCAAAACAAATTTAAAGGTGAAGATATTAATTTATTTAGACAACTGCATTTGACTACCTAAACTAACTACATGAAAAACAATAAAACATGCTTGTTTTACGTCTTAAGCTCGACGTCTGTTATTTAAGAACGTTTCTCCAAGTTGCTTCCACCTGGTTATTCCTAACCAACACACAAACAAATGTGAAAAGAAACAAATAATGATATAACAAATTCACAAGTATAGAAAATATGTACAAGTGTGGTAAACATAAACAAATAAATTCACAAGTAAACATAAACAAATTCATGCATAATTTCTATAAAACATATAATTAATTACAAAACTAAAAAACAAAGGAATTATCGCGATATGAAACAATACACCAATTCCCGACAACAACGCCATTTTGCTAAAGCGGTAAAGCGGCAAGAAAAAAGTAAAGTATTTTTTTTTACTGGTGATATTTAGGTTATATCGTGTCGTGTCAACATAGATTGGTGATAGAGTCGTCGTTCGATAAATCATTCGTTAACGAGTTTGGGGGTTTGAATGGAAAGGGTAAAAGTTATTAACAGAAAATAAATGTAAACAAAATAAAAGAAAAAGGAATAACTTATCAAGAGTTCATATATACTACTCCTCACAGACTTAAACCTATCGACCAATTATACTCAACCTCCAATACTCGTCAATGTCACCACGTATCTCTCACAACCTAAGTCATTTCTAACCCAAATTGAGAGGCATAATGTATCACCTCGGTAGCAATATCTCAACCACCTTAACAACATAAAACTCAATTGTGCTACTCGCGTTAACGATCTCTCAGTCAACACAACCAACACAGAGGCACTAATCACATACACCCAAGTAAATGTCAACTCTAAATCTTTATCTATAATCCAGAAAGTAACAGACTATCATCCTAGTTAAGAATTCAAGTAGTCTATGTTTATAACAACCCAAATCCCGAGCATAGAGCAAAAATCTAGGACAATACTCGACAAATATTTGTAAAGAAAATTAAATATAACGCCATGGGAATCAAATATACATAAGATAAAAGTAAATACATATAAAAACTAAACATACAAATAATACACAAAGAAGAAGAGAAATGAACCATAAATCTACCGCTTTGTCAATGTTGATCAAAGAGCAATCCACCCCAGATCATCTGCATGCAAGTTTCAATGTTATTTTCTAAGCTAATCCACTATAAAAATGAGGTTGATGGAATTGGGAGAACAAAAACCACACCCAAAACCATAACCTAACAAAATTAAATGAAAATGAAATATAAAGAAAATTTGTTCGGCGACCATCGCCCGACGACTCAAACACGACGTCCATCGATGTTGCCTAAACTCTTGGTGCAGCCTGCCGCACACAGGTAGCTAGACAAAATATCTTCTCTCGCTCGACGAAAGATACACGTCACCCGACGACACTTCTTCTCCTCGCCCAGTGACACAATAATGAAACAAGGCAGAATCAACTAGAAAATTGGTCATCCTTCACTCCACCATCGCCCGATGATGCAGACGTGATGCCCCTCGCCCGACCATCACTCGACGGTGCACACCAGTCCAGCAACTTTTGTTTCTTTCTCTGCACAACTTCAAATGGATCTCTCTTCTTTGCCTTATTCCTTTATTGATATAAAAATGCATCTTGGAGCATTTATTCCTCTTGCTCCAATAATGCTCAAATACCTACAAAATGAATACAAAACACAAAATTGGTTTATTCAACTGATATTAACAACAAAGAGTCGATAAGTGCAACAAAAAGTATATAAAAAAATAACTATAATTTGCACTTATCACCTATGAAGTATTTAAGTAGTCATTTTATTTTTTGACTTGCCCTTGTCCTGATATCCTTGTTTTGTTGATTCATGCTTGTTTTATTGTAGAGAAAATGTCTACTCCTTAGGAGCATATGATCAAGAATGTTGGGCTAAGGCCAAGAAAGCGCAGAAGTCGGTAGCCAAGAGCCTCCTGGGTGGAGAGGGGGCTGGTGTGCCTCCGACAGGGTCAAGGTCAGGGACTTCTTCATCGTCAGCAATAAGGGTATTGAAGTAGATCCTGCCAAAGGGAAAGCGATACAAGATATGCCTGCTCCTTGTACTGAGAAGGAAGTCAGAGGATTCTTGGTACGTTTAAACTACATAGCCAGATTCATTTCTCACCTGACAGCTACTTGTGAACCAATCTTCAAATTACTGAAGAAAGATCAAGTAGTCAAATGGAATGACGAAGGCCAAACCGCTTTTGATAAGATTAAAGAGTACCTGCAAGAGCCTCCTGTTTTGATGCCACCAGTCGAGGGAAGACCATTGATCATGCATCTAACCATTTTGGAAAATTCAATGGGGTGTGTGATGGGGCAGCATGACGAGTCTGGCCGAAAAGAGCACATTATTTACTACCTGAGCAAAAAGTTTACCGACTGTGAAATAAGATATTCACTTCTCGAGAAACTTGTTGCGCTCTGGCATGGGCTGCTCGTCGGCTAAGACAGTATATGCTGACTCATACTACCTTGTTGATATCTAAAATGGATCCGATAAAATACGTCTTCGAGAAGCCTGCTCTCTATGGGAGAATAGCGAGATGGCAGATGATCCTGACAGAATATGACATACAATATACTACCAAGAAAGCAATAAAGGGCAGTGTATTGGCTGATCACCTTGCTCACCAAGCAATGGAAGACTACCAGTCCATGAAGTTTGAATTCCCAGATGAAGACATCATGATGGTAAACAACAGTGAAGAATTCAAGCCATATGACGGACCTGAACAAGGATCCCGATGGACCCTGGTTTTTGATGGGGAATCTAACGCACTCGGCAACGGTATCGGTGCTATACTCATATCTCCGGAAGGATGTCATACTCCTTTTACTGTAAGACTCTGCTTCTATTGTACAAACAACATGACAGAATACGAAGCGTGCATCTTTGGTCTTAAAGCTGCCATAGATTTGGGGATCAAATCCTTGAATGTATTCGGAGATTCAGCTTTGGTCATCAGCCAGATCAAAGGGGAATGGCACCAAATACCCTAAACTTATCCCTTACAAAGAACATGTTTTGACATTGCTCCCACATTTTGAGAAGATTACCTTCGAGCCACAATGTCATCTATGTTTAAACTTAAATGGGATAACGAGGTTCCCCAGATCACCATTGAACGAATGGATGAACCAGCTCATTGTCACGAGATTAATACTAAAGAAGTAATGGACCAACCTTGGTTTCACGAAGTCAAGATGTATCTCGAGGCTCAAGAATATCTGGAAGGAGCTTCAGTCAATGATAAGAAGTTCTTAATGAGATTCTCTGCTCAATTCTTCCTTAGTAAGGGAATTCTCTACAAACGCAACCATGACCCTGTGTTACTTCGGTGCATAGACAAGGTTGAAGCGGAAAAGATCATGGCTGAGTTACATGAAGGCACTTTGGGCACCCATTCCAGTGGGCATACGATGGAAAAGAAGATCCTACGTGCAGGCTATTAATGGTCTACCATGGAAGTAGATTGCTATCAACACTCTCAAACTTGCCATAAGTGTCAGATCTATGTTGACAAGGTGCACGTACCTCTGGTTCCTCTGAATGTCTTGACGGATCCTTGGCCCTTTGCTATGTGAGGGATTGATATGATTGGGGAAATCAAACTAACAACCTTTAATGGACACCGCTTCATCTTAGTGGCCATTGACTATTTTACAAAGTGGGTTGAGGCAGCCTCTTTCGCTTCTGTTACCAAGAATGTTGTCGCCCGGTTCATCAAGCAGAATCTCGTCTGTGTTACGGTATCCCAGAGAGGATCACCACTGACAATGGTACGGATCTAAATAATACTATGATGACTGCCCTGTGCAAGCAACTCAAGATCCAGCATCACAATTCTCCCCCTTACCGGCTGAAGATTAATGATGCTGTCGAATCCGCAAATAAGAACATTAAAAAGATCGTACAGAAAATGACAGTCACATACAAAGACTGGAATGAGATGTTACCATTCGCTCCTCATGGGTATCGTACCACAACTCACACATCAACCGGGGAAATACCTTATTCTCTAGTATACGGCATGGAGGTTGTCTTGCCTATTGAGGTCCAGATCCCTTCTTTGAGAATTATGAAGGACGCAGGGTTGCACGAAGACAACTGGATCCAGACTCGACTTGATCAACTGAACTTAATTGATGAGAAAAGACTTGTTGTTGTCTGTCATGGTCAGATGTATAAAAAACAGATGATCAAGGCTTTCAACAAAAAGGCTAGATGCCAAGTGTATCAAGTCGGGGATTTGGTGATCAGAAGTATCATATTGCTGCAAGGTGATCCCAGAGGAAAATGGACTCATACATACGAAGGACCATTTGTAATCAAAAACATATTCTCAGGTGGAGCAATGATCTTGACCACCATGGATGGTAACGATCTGCCGCACCCTGCGAACACAGATATAGTCAAAATATACTATGCATAAGAGACCCGCTAGGTTGACACACCTAGGCCAAACAAGGGCATCCCGGCGAATCAAAAGGTTCAGGAAAAATTATGGATACAAAAAAAAAATCTATACACCCGGCAAACTGAAAACCCGAAAGGGAAACTTGGGCAAAAAAGGGTTTCCCGGTGGACTGAAAACCCGAAAGGGCGGTCCAGGCAAAAGTTAGGGAATTGAAGCGTATAACTATGTCCTGTTGAATCACCTTACAGACAACCTGACAAACTCAGAGGTTGTGATCAATTCAATCATCTTCAAACAAGGCAACAAATAGACAAGATTCTCAGAGATACGAAGGCTATAGCAGAATGGGAACCCCATGGGATTGTTGCACATAGCTATCTTTTCTTTGTATTAAAATTTTCATTTTTTTATGACAACATTCTCTTACTAGAATGTTTGTCTCATTGTACAGAAATACTTACTCAAAGTCAATACAAAGATATCCCTTTGAAAGTGCAAAAACTATCTGTTTTTATTTACTCTTATGTTTTGTTTACAAAAACGTCCAATGATTTATTTTTGAACACATGCATTTGAATATAATTACTATTTACAAATAAACAAAATAGAAAGACAATCACTGATGGATTTAAGGGATAAGGAAATCTCTCTAAGCTATTTCCATAAAGTCCCCCTCAGTATGCAGTTTAATCCCCAGCGGAACAAAGCTCCCAGCTATCAATCCCCAGTAGAGGTCACCAAATTTCTCCGGATTCCTCAACAGGATTTTACAGATAGTACATGGCATTTCCCTTACAACAGAGTTCATTTCTATAAATGAAAATTCATCAACACTTCAACTTCACAGCATAAAGACTTACATATCCTCAGCAACATTCAAGGATTTATTTTCCCCAATCCAAAAACAGCAATGCAGCATATTAGCTCACATACGCATACATCGCATCCACATATCATAAACATTGATAACACGAATACATTACACTATGCATTTCATACAACATGATATTGCATATTAGCTAACATTTTACCCTTTTCAGGATAAGATTAATTGACAGCTATCATATAACAATGATCAAAACTCTTAGATACAGTTCAGATACGCTCCAGACACGGATGCAATTCTAATACTCATTTAGATTCAGCTCTCTGATACAATTAAGTTACGCTCCAGACACGGATGCAATTCTGATACTCATTCAGATTCAGCTCTCAGATCATATACGCTCTAGACACGGATGCCATTCTGATACTAATTCAGAATCTCTTATACAGTACAGATATGCTCCAGACACGGATGTCATTCTGATACTCATTCAGATTCAGATTTCAGATACAACACAAATACGCTCCAGACACAGACGCCATTCTGATACTCATTCAGATCCAGCTTCCAGATACAGTACATATATGCTCCAGACACGGATGCCATTCTGATACTCATTCAGATCCAACTTCCAGATACAGTACATATACGCTCCAGACACAGATGACCATTCTGATACTCATTCAAATTCATCTTTCAAATTCAGCTTTCAGATACAGCTCAGATACGCTCCAGACACGGACGTCATTCTGATACTCATTCAGATCCATCTTCCAGATACAATACAGATACACTCCATACACGGGCGCCATTCTGATACTCATTCAGATCCAACTTCCAGATACATTACAGATACGCTTCAGACACGGATGCCATTATGATACTCATTTAAAATCAACTTTCAGATACATCTCAGATACTCTCCAGACACGGACGCCATTCTGATACTCATTCAAATCTAGCTTTCAGATACAGTACAGATACACTCCAGACACGAACACCATTCTGATACTCATTCAGTTTCAACTTACAGCTACGGTTCAACAACCATTTCTGGATGGCATATACAAGCCCATCTCTAACAAATTTCTATCATCTCTCCAAATGGCATCTTTAAGCCCATTCCCTCAACCATCACATTGCTGAGTGCAAATTTCTGGACACTCTAGTGTCCAATCATCTCCCATCTTTGAGGCACGAATGGAAAAAATTGCCAATCTAACTCCTCAGGCTTAAGAAGATTGAACAGGGGCAGCTGTTGTACCCTAAAATTTGCCCTCTCACTTATCAAGAATTTGCTCACAAGATCTCCTTGGGCTCAAGACTGCATTAGGGTTTGATCAACTCAAGACACATCCTTAAGCACTGATGACCAAAATTAGGGTTTGAGTTTGCACAAGGATTTTTGGACTTCCAATGCCCCATATGACTTTCATGGATCATTATGGACCCCCAATATTACTCGTGACAAGTTTCAAGCCTTGAATCACATTTTGGCCCAGTCAATTGAGCAGTTGATCTAAAAATCAACTTTATTGGGGGAAAAGTCAACCATGGTCAATTTATAGTCAAACTTCATAATTTTGGATCCACATAAACATTTTTAACTCATATGTATAATTTGATCAAGTTTGGACCATAAATCCTCAATAAATTTGATCAAATCTCCAAAATGGCAAAATGGTCAAAATTAGGGTTTTGCTTGGAAAAGAGCAATTTCTGATTTTTGACCTAGCAAATGGTCAATTGGTTCAAAGCATGATCTCAAGAGTCCAATTGCATCATTTTTACCTAATGACATGGTTCAAAACATTGCAAGTCCATTGGATTGACATATGAATTTTTCAGTCAACTGATCAAAAGTCAATTGTAAACTGAAAAGTCAAACTTTGACTTTTTGGTCAAATTCAAATGCTAAAGATCACAATTCATCAAAACATGTCAAAATATGAAACTTATTCATCAAGAAATCAAAAAGTCAAGATTTCATTTTGAAAAGTCAAAATTTCTAAACTTAGAAATTTTTCTAAGTGTTGGAAATTTCATGTTTTTTTATAACTTTGAGCAAACTTTTCACCATGATGCAAGATGATTCAAGAGAAACTTCCAACAAGAAAGTTGTAGATATACATTAAATCTACAACCTTTCTTTACACAACTCCTTCCAAAAATTCTTGGATCTCAAGTTATAATTTTGTAAACATGTGGTCATGAATCTAAACACTTTGTGAAATTTTGCCCTAATTTGGCCAGGATTTTGATCCAACTTCATGGCACTTTTCATATATTTCCAAGGGGAATATTCAAAAGCAAATCAAAGATGGTTTGTAGAGCACATTGCAAGCTTTCCAAAATTTCCAAGAACTCCTTGATATCGTTTTTAAGTAGGGAGAATCGAAGAGATGAAGTTAGGGTTTTATCACTTTAATTAGAAGTCATTTTAATGATGAACAAAATTCAAATTCAAACTATGCTGCATAAACACTACTTTTCAGGCCTCAAACTTGTTAGGCACTCCATAATTAATGGTTTACACAGCTGTTAGGGGCCTCACTTCAAGCATTCAATGCATGAACATGCTTTATATCCATTTTTGGAAGAAAGGTCACATTGCCATTTTGATAAAGTGACTTTTTGTACAAAACTTGTTCTTGAGCCTTCCACTTGTTCTCTTCTGATCAAACCAGCCCTATAACTCATGAGAAATGTTTCAAACACTACAATAACCCATCCCATGCTTGTACCTCTTCTTGAAACTTGTTTCCCTCTTTTCTTCAAAATCAAGTAACCTAGCCAAAAGCTAGAAACTTGTACTTCTGACTTGCCAATGCACTCAAACACTTTTGTTTATACATACACAAACCATTTGACACAAGAACACGAATGCTCAAGCCTTGAAAGAACCTAGAACTCAAAATCACACTTCACACTTCCATTTTCATACAAACTGACCAAAAACTTGAAACTCATAATCTACTCGTGCATTTCTTGGCCTTTTGGTTTCTAAAGTTTCTAAACATTACATAGAATCAATCCCACACCCTGTTATAGAATTGTAACACCATTAACATCATCCTCCATTTCCAAAAACTCAGCTCTACACATTGACTTCTCCTGACCATTTCAGCCATCCATTGTTCAAGCTAATCATTGCATTAGCTTCCTGGGGTCTCAAGGAAGCTAACCTGATTATCACCATCACTTGAAACAAGCTCAAACTCAAAACACGATTTCCAGTTTTGAGGTAAGTTTTCTCAACTTGGAACTCTTCATACAGACATCATCAATGATTTATTTTTGAACAAAACATGTAGATATCATTGCCATAAAGCTAACCATGTCCATAGTTTCCATTACTTTTGCTTGAGCTTAGAGATATTTGAAACTGAAATTTATGAGATTTTTAGGGTTCAGATTAGGGCCATTAAAATTCATGCTTATCTTTGATCTATAGTTTTAATGCTTTACATTTCTGAAATCGTGAGAAAATTTGCTACAATTTTCATGTTTACAATTTTCATTTTTGATAAGAAATGAGGAAGTTACAGTTGGTTTGGCTGGAGGTTGAAGATGAAGTCATCAGGGCGCGTTTTTCCTTGTATATTTATTGTTTTGCTTATGTTAACAGATGTATAGCCACCCCAGTGATAGAAGCGCGCGCCTGTAACCTTGGGGACCTGGGTTCGAGCCCTCGTGGTACCCTTTTGCATTTCTTTTACATGTTTTCCATTTTGACCTTTTTTTTGCAGGGCGCTGGGCCTCTTTGGACCTGTCTTGTTTTTTTTTGCTAGCTAACCCCGTATTTCATTTGTACACCCCTGACCCAGTTTAATTTATTTTCTTTTTTTTATTATTTCATTAATTTTCTTAAATATTTTTCTAAATACTGAAAAAATCATAAAAATACAAAAATGATAGATTTATATTTTGACTTAGTTTATTTTATTTTTTCTCATAAAAAATATTTTATTTAACTATATTTTATTTATTTTTACTAACTTATCTTGTAAATTTAATTAAAATTATGTTAGTATTTATTTTTCTTTTCACACCTATTAAAATATGTATATTTTTAATATTGAAAAAGACCAAAAGTATTTTATAATACTATAAATATTTTCAAGACAAAAATACCAAAAAAAATACTTTTCTTATAAAACTTAATTTCGTTTATTTTAATTAATAGATTTAGGGTTTTGCTTAAAAATCTTTTCTTAATAAACTTAGGTTTTACTCTTCATTAATTATTTTTCTTTTAATTAATTATATTAATACAAAATCCCTTTTCTCTAAAAAATCCAAACAAATATCAATTTACTTCATATTTTGCATTTTTTGCACATATTTATTCTCTTTGTACATTATATTCATTTAAATTATTGTACATTAATACAAATTCAATTTGGTTGTAATAGATTAACTAGGTTTATATTTTTGCAATCCCCATTCATAAATTGTACACCCCCTCCCCACAAATCTTGTAATAGCGTAGTAACTTTAAATTCCGTAATTTATCGCTTTTATATATAACATGCTAGTAATTAGGGTTTGTATGGAAAGACTAAAACCAATACTTAGAAAAACCTAATTCAAGGCAAAAATAAGCATGAAAATGATACATTTGCACACAAGCACCCTTAGGGTTATTCCACTTGGTTTCCTTATACAAAATGGCCATATTACACATGTGAGGTATCTTAGCCAAAACAATCAATACAAGATCATAGTCCCTCGATGACACTATCTAAGTTCCCTTTCAAACGATCTTAGTCCCTAAGAAAGAATGCTAAGTTACCTTGCAAACATTTCTAATCATAGTTATACGATGACCCACGCCCGTCCCGTTTACATCCAAAGATAGGGTTGTTTACCAAATCAATGGTAATACAACAATGTCAAAGGAAAAGAAAATGAACAAGAAAGACTTTTGAGTAGGTAGAATGCTCCTAATTACTTGCTCAATTTCAAAACAAAACATCCTTGCTATTTTCAAAACAAACATCTACACTTTCAAACATCTTACAAACTTGAAATTTTTTTCAAAAGATCAAACATTTTTGTATACATTCTTACAAACAAGAATCATTACAAAGATTGCCTAAACAAATGGCCTCTTTACAAAATACTTTCAAAAAACCACACCAAGCACAATTTCAAACAAAAGCAAGTGATCTAGCAAGTAACTAAGAGCCCATGAAAAACCATGGATGAAAAGGATGCTAATACCTTCCCTTTTCATAATCTACCCCCCGAACTCAAGAAATAATCTCAAAGCTCTTTCCTGTTCTTTTTCACCTTTCCTTTTGGATAAAAGAAAAGCCGGTGGCGACTCTTGCTAATCGCAACATTTGAGATCAAACGCAAAACCTTCAAGTCAGTTCTCCCACCGTATCACACATGGAATTATGGTGCTGATGTTTATTACCATGGGGTGAAGCAAGAGGAAAATCCTGGTCCTTCCAAGAAAGAAGGTGATGAAGACAATGAAGGGGAGGTTCATAATTTCTCTGGCGTAGGTCGAATGAGTAGAAGCGGGAGAGTGTTTGGTCCTTCCAATGTACAAGATGTGGCAGATGCCCCTGTAAGTGAAAAAGGAAAACAACAGGTGACAATTGGTAATCTGAGAGTTACACCAGCCAATGTGACTCAGCTAGATCCAATGCCAGAAACTTCCTCAGTTCCTGATGAAGTCGAGGAGTTGATGCGAATTATCAGGAAGAGTGATTATAACATAATTGATCATATAAGCCATACCCCTTCTAAGATGTCTATCTTGTCTTTGTTGATTTTATTCAGAACCTCACAGAAATGCTTTGATGAAGTTGTTAAAGAATGTATTCGTGCCACATGAAATAACAGTCAATCAGTTCGAGAATGCTTGTGCTAATATATCTGTTGGGAACGATCCGGGCTTCACAGATTTTGATCTTCCTCCAGAAGGGCGAGACCATAACAAAGAATTACATATTTATATGGAGTGCAGGGGAACTACTCTATCCCGAGTTTTGGTGGAGACAAGTTCGTCTTTGAACGTACTACCCAAGTCAACATTGATGAAAATTGATTATTCCGGCATGGAGTGACATCCTAGCGACTTGATGGTAAAAGCCTTTGATGGATCTCGAAGAGCAGTATTCGGGGAGGTGAAATTACCTATTAGGGTGGGTCCTCGCACTTTCAATGTTACTTTCTTCATAATGGACATATAGCCAGGATATTATTGTTTGTTGGGGCGGCCGTGGATTCACAAGGCAGGGGCAATCACCTCTACTCTTCACGAGAAGCTAAAGTATCCTACAGAGGAAAAAGTGATCATTGTATGCGGCGAGGAAGAGTATATCGTGAGTCATTTGACATAATTCCGCTATGTTGAGGTGGAAGGTGAAATACATGAAACTCTTTTTCAAGCGTTTGAGACAATCCATGCGGTTAATTTCCCCCCTCCAGAATAGGAAAAGAAGACGAAAACTGTTTTGTCTTCTCTCAGGGATGCTAAAGCAGTAATAGAGAATGACAACCCTGAAGTTTGGGGTCGAGTGCTAGATGTTACCCCAAAATTCAACAAATTAGGTCTTGGTTTTATCCCGGGTCAGAAAAATGCAACTTCCAGAGCTTCTGGTTTATCTACTCCTGTGAAATTCTCCGGTCCTAGTGTTACTCAAGAAGGATGCACCAATGCAGTTGGTGACGATAGGGTTGATCGATACAATATTGAAGAATGGATCCGTCCAAGCACTCAACAACTGGACTCCTGTAGATGTTATCCAAGTTTCAAGCGCTGAGGAGTAATTTTCTTGTTTTCTTTTGTTATCATGACATAATTCCTGCGCTCTGCCCAAGGTGTAGTGAATCATTTGTGTAGGGCCACCGTGTTTATTTTCAAAAGTTTGTCATAAATAAAGGACGTTTTTGCATTAAAAATTTTTGTTTCATTATTTTCTTTTTATTTCTCTTTAAATGGCAATGTTTCCCTTTTCACACACCGTCACTAAAACACCCAAAATATCATTTATGCAGATGCTCTTCCACCACAGATTATATTGATAATGACTCTGCTATCGCTCACTATGATTTTGACAATCCAATCTATCAAGCTGAGGAGGAGGCATATGAGGATTGTGATTTTCCCGGGGAATTAACAAGGTTGTTAAAACAAGAAGAAAATGTTATCCAGTCGAACCAAGAATCAATTGAGGTGGTGAACATTGGCATATAAGAGGTAAAAAGAGAGGTCAAGAAAGGGGCATATATCGAGGAAAGTATGAAGGTCAGATTGATTGAGCTACTCCATGAGTATTCTGATATCTTCTCTTGGTCTTATGAAGACATGGCAGGTTTGGATACATATATTATAGTGCATCGACTACCGCTCAAAGAAGGTTGCTCCTCTGTCAAGCAAAAGCTCTGAAGAACTCATCCTGAGATATCCAAGAAGATTAAAGAAGAAGTTCAGAAACAGTTGGATGCGAATTTCTTAAAAGTCATCAATTATCCGCCATCAATTTCAAATATTGTTCCCTTGCCTAAGAAAAAAGATAAAGTCAGGATGTGCATTGATTATAGGGATTTAAACAGGGCTATCCCTAAGGATGATTTTCCTCTTCCTAATATTGATGTGTTGGTCGACAATACTGCTAACTCTAAAGTGTTTTCCTTCATGGAAGGATTTTCGGGTTACAATCAAATTAAAATGGTTCCGGAGGATATGGAAAAGACAACATTTATCACTCCTTGGGGAACCTTTTGCTATAAGGTGACGTCGTTTGGTTTGAAAAATGCTGGGGGAAACGTATCAGCATGCCGTGGTTACTCTCTTTCATGATATGATTCACAAGGAGGTTGAGGTATATGTGGATGATATGATTTCTAAGTCTGACACGGAAGATAAACATCTTGTTCATCAGGAGAAGTTGTTCGAGAGATTAAGGCAATTCCTGTTGAGGCTGAATCCAAATAAATTCACCTTCTGGGTGAGGTCCGACAAGTTGTTGGGATTTATTGTAAGTGAAAAAGGCATCGAGGTTGACCCAGCTAAAGTGAAAGCGATACAGGAAATGGCCGAACCAAAAACAGAGAAGGAAGTCCGTGGTTTCTTGGGGAGGTTAAACTACATTTCTAGATTTATTTCTCATCTCACGGCCACATGTGAACCGTTATTCAGATTGTTGAAGATGAATCAGACAGTACGTTGGAATGAAGATTGTCAGAAGGAGTTTGAAAAAATAAAGGAGTATTTGCAGGAACCCCCGATACTCATGTCGCCGGGTGGAAGGAAAGCCGCTAATCATGTATTTAACTGTGTTAGAAAACTCTATGGGTTGTGTCCTTGGTCAGCATGAAGAGACAATGAAGAAAGAGCAAGCCATTTATTACTTGATCAAGAAGTTTACAGAGTGTGAGTCAAGGTACTCATTGCTGGAAAAGACTTGTTGCGCACTTGCTTGGACTATCAGACGCTTAAGACAATACATGTTAACTCACACCACCTACCTGATATCCAAGATGGACCCAATCAAGTACATTTTTGAGAAGCTGTCACTTACAAGTAGGGTAGCCCATTGGTAGATGATACTCATTGAATATGATATGCAGTACACTATGCAAAAGGCGATCAAAGGTAGTATATTGGCCGATCATCTTGCTCATCACTCCATGGACCATTATGAACCAATGAAGTTTGATTTTCCATATGAGTAAATAGTTTTTACATTCAATATTGTAATATACCAGGCCCAGATGAAGGACCTGAGCCAAGATCACGTTGGAAGCTTGTGTTCGACGGTGCCTCCAATGCCATGGGAAATGGCGTCAGAGCTGTTATTACTTCCCCTGAAGGATTCCACATTCCTTTCATAGCTCGTATTTGCTTTGATTGTACTAACAATATGGCCAAATATGAAGCTTGCATTTATGGCATTAAAGTAGCAATTGATCTGCATATCAAATATTCGAAAGTTTATGGAGATTCCAATCTTGTTATCAGCCAGATTAATGGAAATTGGGAGACTCGTCATCAGAACCCGATTCCCTATCGCGAGAATATTATGAGGTTGATCCCATACTTCGAAGAGATCACATTCGAACACATTTCTAGAGAAGAGAACAATCTAGCTGATGCACTGGAAAATTTGTCTTCCATGTTCAAAGTTAAGTGGGCTAACGAAGCACCTTCCATTACCATCAGAAGGTTGGATGAGCCAGGTTTTTGCCTTGAAGCCAATTTGGAATCAGACGATAAACCATGGTTTTATGATGTCAAAAGATATCTTGAAACGCAAGAATAAACTGAAGAGGCGTCCGTCACAGATAACAAGTTCTTGAGAAGATTTTTGGCCAAGTTCTTTCTCAGTGGTGGTGTGTTGTATAAGAGGCATCATGATGGTTTACTGCTCAGATGCATTGACAAAAGAGAAGCAGCTAGAATCATTGAAGAGATACATAAGGGTGACTTCGGGACTCACTCCAGTGGACATACAATGGCCAAAAAGATTTTGCGAGCTGGTTATTATCGATTTACCATGGAAACAGACTGTTACAATCATGTGCAGATTTGCCACAAATATTAAATCTATGCTGATAAGGTGCATATGCCTCCCATACCACTAAATGTCTTGACCTCCCCTTGGATGTTTGCAATGTGGGGAATCAATATGATATGTAAGATCGAACCGACTGCATGCAACGAACACCGTTTCATTCTGGTCGCCATCGATTATTTTACTAAATGGGTTAAAGCTGCATCCTATGCCAATGTCACCAAGAAGGTGGTAACTCGGTTCATTAAGCACAATATTATCTTTCGTTACAGAGTTCCTAAAAAGATCTTTACCGACAATGGGTCCAATTTGAATAACAAGATGATGAAGAAGCTTTGTGAGTATTTCAAAATCAAGCATCATAACTCTTCCCCGTACCGACCGAAGATGAACGGCGTTGTTGAAGCGGCCAATAAAAACATTAATAAAATTGTACATAAGATGGTGATAACCTATAAAGATTGGCATGAGATGTTTCCTTTTGCTTTACATGGTTACCGTACCACTATGCGTACTTCGACTGGGGAAACCCCATTTTCTATGGTTTACGGCATGGAAGCGGTGTTGCCTGTAGAAGTAGAAATTTGTTCTCTTAGGATCATGAAGGATGTTGAGCTTTATGAAAGTGAGTGGGTACAAAATCAAATGGATCAGTTAGAACTCATCGATGAGAAGAGATTGACGACTGTATGTCATGGTCAGGTATATCAGCAAAGGATGAGGAAAGCTTTTGACAAGAGAGTACGACCTCAGTGTTACAAGCCAGGTGACCTTGTGCCAAAGAGGATAATTCTTCCCCAAGGAGATCCCAGAGGCAAGTGGGCCCCGACTTATGAAGGACCATTCATGGTCAGGAAAGTTTTCTCTGGTGGAGCAATGATGCTCGCAACCATGGATGGAGAATACTTCCCTCTTCCTGTAAATGCTGACGTAGTAAAAAAATACTTTGCATAAAAAAAATAGAACCCCGCTAAGTTGAAAACTCGAAAGGGCAGCTTAGGCAAAAAGAGGGTGTCCTGGTGAATCGAAAACTTGAAAGGGCGATTCAGGAGAAAGTTAGGGACTTAAAGAAAATGACTGCGCTCAACACGATTTCCTTTGTTTCTCTCTTTTGGTCACCTGGCAGAGGTTCAGAGCCAATCCAAGACGTTTGTGTCAAAAGTAGGAAGATGAAGGCTTTAAAGTCATAAGAGTTATAGCAGAGTCGGAACTTGATAGATATTCGTATTCACATTGCCATTTGTAAACACTTGTTTGTTTTGATTTTGCATTTAGATACTCCCAAATGTAAATTCCTTTTTCACAGGATTATTTCTCAAAATCAATAAAAGATCCTCTCTTATATGTTCATATAAATTGCTTTTTACTGTTCTGTTTGCAAAAACGTCCAATATTTTGATAAACATGTGCATATGAACATTGTTGGCCCTACGTAAACATGATAATATAAGTTATCATTGCTTGAAATACGGATAATAAATACAACTGTCATGTTATGAAAGGGGCATGTTAACTTTTCTTCTTGTTGATACTCAACTACTTTTCTTGTGGGTACTTTGCTAAGCCATTTCATGACTCTGTACATGGGGCAAAGATTTATCTCTCCCTTTTGAATGCTCATTTCTTCGGAAAGATACAAGGAAAACCATTCGCAACTTCCCTTCATAATAAAGTGATCAAGTGTCATGATAATAGCAAGTTTTCGGTACATTGACAAGTCCCGATAGAGACGATTCTCTTCTCGGGTGGCATTTTGTTCTCTTCTGTACTTTCATGTGTATTTTGGTTGACTGATTTAACATTGTCTGCATGCAGAAACTTGTTTGTTTTTGAATGTTAACCCTAATGCGCTGAATATGTTTGCCTTGACGTGTTTCTTTTGTCTTTTTACTTAAACCGTTCATTATCACTCTTTAAATAATTTTCTGGAATTTTGATACCAATTGTGCCAACTCTTTTTCCTAGTCAAAAGATTGGAGGAAGGGAGATGTCTCTGATTGTATGCTTTTGAGTAGAACCCTGATGACGATGTACATGCATTGTTTCAATCCCCAAACACCAGAGATATAAGGGAGATAGACCCTCGTTAACCCCTCTAAGCCTTCGAAGTAGGATTTTCTATTTTGCACGAAAGAAAACCTTTATTTTAACCTGGGGCAGGGTAAATGTTCAGTTAATTTGATCAAGCATTCAAATTTCAGAAGGAGTGTCCCCTCTGAGGATCACCATACCTTATCCCTCACATTATGAGGTCAGGAAAAGATCAAAACCACGATGATTATCTCCTCACAAAAATCCCGAGGTCGAGATCATATCGATACAACAAAGGTTATCCCTCACCGACCAAGGAATGAGGCAGTCAGTTTCCTCCAAAAAAAAGGGGTTCTAAGACTTAGGGTCACACAATTTGTTCGAAAGGAAAAGTATGAATAAGAAAGAAACAAAAAAGCCCCGCTAAGTCGAAAGTTGAAAATAAGTCGCTTAGGCAAAAGTTAGGACATCCCGCTGGACTTCCAAATTGAAATTCAAAAGAATTGGTCCAGGAAAAAGTTAGGGAAAGGAAAAGAGGAGGAATTTGAAAAGCCTGAAAGTCAGAAAAGGATTATCCAATAAAAATCCTCATCAAAAGAAAAGTCGTGTGATCGAACACAAAAAAAAACAAAAGTTAAAGTGATTGTCGTGTCAAAGTAACTGTTGAGATTCCTCAATCACTATAGCCTCTTTTGAGAGATGAGTACTCGCATTAAGTTAACTGAACGTAGGACTGGTGAACATCATGGATAATGGGTGGGCACCAAATAATTTTGAGCCTTAAAAATATTTTTTTCAAAAACTCGAGAACCAGGCCATGTTACAACCCTCAAAAGTCCTAACTGAAACATGAGTTTAGCTCGAAAGCATACTACAACGGGATAGAACTTCCTAAACATGTGTTACATATATATGTTGGTATCTTATCGCCTGCATCATGTTTGTTTTAAAGAAAAAAGTTTTTGAAATTGTGTACTCTAACTAGTGATTCACTCACGACAGGGATGCAACATCGTTTTCATTCAAGGTTTACGTAATTGTCACATCAGGGGTTGTCATTCCCATGATAAACATCCTTCGGCATACAAAACAATTGTTTGACATCAAAAAGAGCTTACACAACGAACATCAGTAAAGAGCTTAATGTTGTCAGGAGGGGAAGATTTGGCTTTTCTGTTGGACAGAGGCCATTATGTTATGTTACGATCTTTCCCTATCCCCAGTGAAGTTTTCATTTCCTCAGCAGAGTTTTGTTTCCCCAGAAATCTTTTTCAAGAGAAAGGCTTCATTCTGAGACTCCAAGTTTGAGGATGTCACATATCCCCGGTGGATTTGTTTAAATGGGAACTCACATTCTGAAGAAGTTTCAATTCTCTAGTGAAGTTGCCAATTAGAGATTTATCGTCCTGATCTCTCATTTCCCAACTAATATGTTGCTTGGGGCATCCTTATGTTAGGATCTTTCCTTATCCCCGGTAAAGTCGATACTGCGTGACTATCTGCATGATCCATCCAATGGTTGCATTCCAAAAGTTCAAAAATCTCCAACAAAACATTCTTCAACAGAGTTCTGTTTCCCCGGTGAAGTCCCATTTCCTCAATAGAGCTTTGTTCCCCTACAAAGGTTTTTACCCCTCATGTCTGGTTTGTTATATCGGTGGCACCCTCAACACGGTTGTGCACTGTCTTTTCCAGAGATTATAGTCTTGTCCCGATCTTCTCCCATAATGTCCAATATTCATTTGGCATCCCTCTCCAGGAGCTACAGTGTTGATATGATATTCTCTAGGAGTTTGCAATTTATTTTTGCAACTCCTCCATGTGTTTGTAGCCCGTTCCTACCAGGTACACATTTGTTACTCCCCGCAGAGTATCATCTCCTAAAGGGTTTCTCTCCAGCGTTTCCTCGTATCTTCTCGTCTTCAGCAGATTTTGCAATTTATTTTTGCAAAGTCTTACCAAATCTTGACTTCTTGGTCACTGGCTTCTCGATTGACCATTCCCTAGTGAAACATTTAAACATGCATCATTACATGACATCTACCAAAACACATAGCATTTCCATAATATGGAGCATTACATTATAATTTTTTTTCAAACATGCATCGGAACTTAAGCCATTATTGTTCCTATTATCTTCGATGTTTTTGCCATAACTTCAGGTTATATCCCCAACGAGGTCTTCACCCTCATCATCTCAGTCTCACCCCATACAAATTTCCTCTTGATGTTAATCATTTGATTGATTGAGTGCCCACTCTTGATTGTAGTTCAGTTTTGCCCTGGCACAGCCTTCTCGGGTATTCTCTACCTTCGTCGGTTCATTTCAATGTCTATTGATATACCTTTTGAATACTGGTTTCGCCCTGGTTATCACTTTCAGCATGTTTTTAGTTTTACTCCCTAATCACCTTGCTTTGGGTCGAGCTCTGGGTTTCGTCTCCTCACCCGCGCATGAAATCCAGTTTTGTCCTGGTACTCATCTAGTTTAGTTTCTCCTAACTAGTTATTGAGTCGAGTTTCACCTCGTTTTTGTTTTCATACCTTTGACCTTTTGGCGGTGTTCGTTTACTGAGTGCAATGTTCGTGTTGTGTCCCTGGTTGAAATCAGTCTCTTTTGATCCTTGGATTCTTCTATCAGTTTTCGTCACTGTTTATTCATTGATCAGAGACCAGTAGGTGCTCTGAGAAACATGCGCTCTCATCACTTTGCTTTGGGTTGAGTTTCGATCTCGTCGCCTGTGCATGAAGTCTAGTTTCGTCATGGTACCCATCTAGTTTAGTTTCACCTAACTAGTCATTGAGTCGAGTTTTGCCTCGTTTTTGTTTTCATACCTTAGACCCTTTGACGGTGTTTGTTTACTGAGTGTAGTGTTCGTGTTGCGTCCCTGGTTGAAATTAGTCTCTTTTGATCCTTGGATTCTTCTATCAGTTTTCATCATTGTTTATCCATTAATCTGAGACCAACAGGTGCTCTGAGAAACATGGACTCTCACCATTTTTATTACGGGTCGAGTTTCGCCTCATTACCCGTGCGTGAAATCTAGTTTTGTCCTGGTACTCAGCTAGTTTAGTTTCTCCTAACTAGTTTTCTTGAGTCGAGTTTCGTCTCCTTTTTGTTCCTCTCTCCTGGGATTCTTTCATTTTCTTCAAGCTGTCTATCTTAGTTTGAGATTTGCAGGTGCTCCTAGAATCACGCACTCTATCCACTTTGCCCCGCATATTTTTTTTCTTTCTTTTCCAGAGTGTAGTTTCGCCTATTCTCTATTGTTTGAGTCTTATCTCACCCCTTTTTGAAGCCCAGTCTTGCCATGGCACATTTGTTATGAAGTTTAGTTTCGTCTACTCTTCTATGCTTTAGTTCTGATTCAACTTTATTGATATCCGTGTTACAATTTCATTCTGAAGCATGTCTTGGGAGGACTAATGTTCATTAAACCCTCTATTTGCTAAATCCAATTTCGTTTGGTATCTTCTTAATCTCGCGTCTGCTGGCATTCTTTGTCTTTTAAGGGTTATGCTTCTTTTTCAAGAGTGTAAATTTTTATGTTCTTTTGTATTCAATCATCTTCAACTCTGAACGCTCGAAAGTTGTCACCTTTCTCACTTATTCGGTTAAAGATAATTGAATAGGGGCAGCTGTTGCACCCCAAAATTTACCATCTTGATTTAGGCTTATGTTTCATCATAAACATCATATGGCATTGCACTCATACTTTGTGACGGGATCAAGATACTTTGGTTCTCAAGTTGTCTACAAGAGGTGCTAGTTGATAGTGTTGACAATTGGTGTAAGAAGGGATCTCTTTCTCCCAAACTTTGAATTTCTAAAGTCACAAGGGTCCCTCATGTCTCAATACCTTTTCATCTAGCAGAGGTTTGAAGTTTGTATTGATTTGAAAGAAGAATCACTCTCCTTTGAGGAACCAGTCAAAATTAGGGTTTGGTCCAAGTTGAAGTAATTGGGGTCTAGATGAGCCAATTCATGAAGCATCATTTTCTTATCATCATTGGAATCAAATTTTTTCAAAGAGTCTCTCATGATGCCAAGTGGAATTAGGGTTTTGAAGCTTGATCAACTATCTCCTGGTACAGGGTACAAAACTAGGGTTTTGGATTTAATCAGGATTTCTGAATTTTTGACCCAAACTTGTTTCCATGATTCACTACACGTTATTAAGCATCTATGATTGAAAAATTGAGGTTCAATTTGGATTGGAAATGGTTCAATTGATCAAAAGGGGCAAATTGGTCATTTTGACCAAAGTCAATAAAATCAGGAGTTGACCAAGTGGACTTTTGGTCAACCATCAATTTAAGCATCCTCTTTTCATATTCCATATCCAAATTCATCTTTGAATCATGAGAAATGGTGAATTTGAGTGTAACTTGTTCAAGAAGTAACTTAAAAATTGAAAAATATTCTAAGTGTCAAGATGACTTCTCTTGAGCAAGTCACGCGCGTAATTTCATCAAACACTTGGCATGCCATTTTTTGGAACAAATTTCTTGTGACTCAAGCCTCGATTTGAAAAATTAAAAAGAGGATTTTGTTGCCTTCCATGAGAGTTTCCCATTGAGCCTTGAATCATTCAATTTTGCCAAAGTTTGAGTGAGTTGCAACACCTCAAAGTTGGTACCTTAAGGCTGACTTCATGCACACCATGCAAGCCAGACGCGCGCGGACCAGGCAAGATAAATCACACTTTTGCCTCAACTTTACAACATCATTTCTCCATCAATTCAACCTCAATTTGAAAAATTCCAGGCCCAATGATGTTCTATATTATGAGAACTTTTGAAAGGCCCCTCAAGCATTAATTTCGCACGAGCCAATTTTGAGAAACTTGATTCACAAGACAGCTGGTCAGTAGGTTTGCAAAATCCAGTTTTTGGTACATATTTGGTTTTGATCCATTACAGGTCACCTTGCATATACCGTTCACGAATTACCTCACTCCTTTTTTTTTACCAAAATAAGCCAAACAAATACCATTCCATGTGCACATTCATTTTGCTCTCATTTTCCACTTTTAGCAACTTTTCTCATTTTCAAATTTACACACACTATTTACACCTCTAGCCATCTCATCATTTGGATTTTTTCTGATCTTTTCCCACCCTTTATTTTCTCACTAAAACGATAATGCAAAGGAAAAACAAAAAAAGAAAACGCATGCTGTATATTTTCTGATTTTTTCTATTTTTTTAATATTCATGCTAACGGATTTGTGAGGGCCCAAAAGACCTGGCTACCCTCACTCCAGGTGTTCTATATAAACCTAAATCCTCACTATTTCTCTCTCCACACATTCATTCTTTCAAAAGATCAGAAGTTGCTATCTCTCTCTCTCAAAAAAGTTTTCTGCTTCAAAGCTTCTTTATTCTCCATTCCAGAGCTCGATTCATGATCATTTTCACTTCATTAGAGAATTATAAGCAAATGACAAGGGTTTTCACTTTGTTTCAGAGGCCATAGTTGAGTTTACTTCTCAACTCGAAAAGGTATTTTCAGATCTTGATTATTCATAATTTTGCTTGTTTCAGGTGATTTAAAGCATGCGATCATGTTCATAGCTGGCAAGATCTTACATATGATGTATAAACTTGTTTGATTTTGAAGCATATACGATTTGGTGAACTTCTAGTTTTTCATAATTTAATGATTTTCTCAATTTTCTTGTTCTGATTTCTACTTCTATGATCGATCATTTTGAATTTTGTGAAAAGCATGATGTAGTTGATAGTTTGAACTTTGATTTGTGATTTGGATAATTAATTTTGGTGGAGGAACAAGGCAGAAATCACAAGTAGAACATAAGTGTCTGAAACTAAGAAAACGCGCGTTAGGGCTTTTCTCGAGGAAGAAGATGATGGCGTGGCTAGATCCGATTGGTCCATTGGATTTTTAATGCATTTTTCATTTTTTTCTTTTTAATTTGTTTCTCTGATTTTATTCATTGGTCAAAAGATTTTCAAAAATTCTAAAACCATTACCAAAGTTTGATTTTAATTTATAATATTTTTCATATTTTTTCTAGAATTTTTAAAATTCATTTGATTGGTGGAAAGAATTCGTGGATTAATTAGTTGTTTTTTTTTGCATAGTTTTCTTTATCAATTTTTGTTTATGACCTTTCCTTCACACAAAAATCATACCAAAAATATTTTAAGCATTTTAATTAGTCTATTTTGAGTTTTTGAATTTTATTTCATAATTTCTCTTTTTTTGGTTAGTCAAATAATTTTTGTCATTTAATTGATTATTAGGTTTTTTACAATTAATTTAACATTCACCATGGTACAAAACATTCACCAATAAATATCGTAGGCCTTTTTAATATTATATTTGTGATTTATGAATTTTATTTCATCTTTTTAGCATCTTTGGTCAAACATATAATTTCTAGGGCTTAACTAGGAATAATTAATCATAATTCTTATGTTTTGTTTTATTTTCTAATTTTCCATTAATAATAAAATACCAAAAAACCATTTCTGAGCTTTTAAGGCTTGTGGATTGATCCTTAAGTTTTGTTGGAATTTTATCCTATGTCTTCCATTTATTTTGAAAATTGAATATAAATCTTGTGGATTTGTTGATTTTGCTTGCTTAAGTCACAAGTTATGTTCCATTGACCAATCTCCCTTGACTTCTAGGTAGATTCGTTTTTAGGTTAGGATGGGATGATATCTTAGAGATTTATAATTAACTTTGCTAAATTTTAAGAGTCGATTTGATATTTTTCCCCATTTAATCAAATTAGGGTTTCTAATTAGAGGCCTACCTAGAATAAACTAACTTGTATGATTAAGTTTTCCACATGAACCTTGCTAATTTTGAATTTAGTTTGATGCCCCTGACTTCTTGACATCCTTTGAATCTTGAAATATTTTTGTCTTATTTTTGCAAATCTTACTTCTATTTTTGATTCAATCATCTTTCTCATGCATGCCTATGTGGTGTTTTGTACTAGAGGTAAAGGGAATGCACTTGTGCAACCCATGAGGGATCACACTCTTTTCTTTTTATCATTATCTCCCCTGTTTTAGAGACTCGAGTTTATCATTTAGCCATTCAAGTTCTCATCACATGCTTGTCTTGTCAATTTTGTTTGATAACCATTTGTGAACGTGGTCTGAAGGATACTTCCGTGCTTTGTCTGTTGGATGCATTTGGAGTGCATTTTTTGGATTGAATTGTTTGTGACTCTCACTTGTTAGAGATTACTTGATGCCATTCAAATATCCTTTGATCCTTGGTTAACATTTCATTGTTAATTCAACATGGTGACAAGAAAGGGGCAATAGTCAGCTAGTTTTGACCTAGTTGTTATCTGTGCTTACTTGAGGGATATTATACCAACCTCCTTGATGTTTTGCCATCATCTCTTATTACCTTGTTTAGTCATCATTCATCCCTTATTGATTCATAAATCTTCTTTGTAATTACTAATTTGTCTGTTAAATGTGCGAGGTACCTTGAGAAAAATTATAAGTTTTGGCTTGATGCTTATGTGTTCTGCTTTATTTGTGGGACACAATTTATTATGTTTGCACCATTTGTGTGCCTTTTATATTGGTTATTCTCTTGCAAGACCTATGTATATGATTGTGACTGATTATACACCATCTGTGGAACATGTGCATATTTGAAGCCTCAATGCTTATATCTGATGGCGTGATTTTTGACTTGATTTGTTTACTGATGCTAGCTTGCTTGAAGTTCTCTGGGTTTCTTTTTCCTATTCAGTTGCTACGGATAGTTATCCATTTGGTATTACACTATGTCCTTTTTATTGTTTCTGCCCTTTATTGCTTTCTATTGCATGATGGGACCTCCGTTGCTGATATATGTCAAGAGCCCCTCTGGTTTAGTTAAAGACCTGTTTAAGGCAATTCTGTCGGTGTGCTAATTATGATTGTTTAAAATCCTACCTTTGGAGTAGGTATTATGCAAGTGTGTTTATATTTGTGCCCGCATTATTACAGGTGATAAGTCCTCAAAAGGAAGCGAGCGTAAAAGGTTCATAATCGACCCCCGTACATTCCAGTCCATGACGTTCCTATGCTCACTTTCTACGAGTAGATGCTCTGAACATGTGCCCAAGATCTCAATAAATTTAAGTCCTTTAAAGGCAAGTGAAAAGGGTTCCTGCAATTGGATCCCCACGCTTTCTTTAGCTCGTGTTGACCAACACTGATGCTTAGTGTACGCATGCACTATGTCCTTTCCCCCAGATCTTTCTTTCCATAGTAATTGATACCACGGTTAAGGAACCTTTTGCATTCCTATAATTCTAGAGCTTGTTGACTCGGGTGATACGCTCCCCTTGGTTGTGGCTTGACCACTGGTCTGATGCTTGGTTGCTTGTCTATGGAGGGACCTCCCTTTCTACTACTAGGCCTACGCCTTGTAGGTGTTTGATATTCGAGTAGTACTCGAGCTGTTGTTTGTCCAGATGTTTCGCCATCTGCTTGCTTGTTTTTTTTGTCGCAAGATCTGTGACATTTTTACCATGTTCCCTTAGGATTGCCCGTGTAGGTTTAGCCCTCGAGTTAGACCTTAGGATAGGAATCCATGCATTCTAACATAGGGTAGAAGCTCCCCTTTTTCATCCTTAACCTTAGGGCCAATCATTGTATGATAACATTAGGGCTAGAGATTAGGGTAGCCTCCCTTAGTTGTTTTCTTTTTCTTTGCATATTGCATCTTAAAATTAAAACTTTTTCTTGGAAAATCATAAAACACCTCTAATAAACTTAAATCCTTCTTCAAGGTAAACAAATACAAACCAATCTTAATTGCTTGTGCGCCTTCCTGTTTTATTGTAAAATCTTGTCATATTGGTGTTTTGCCTTCCTTGCCATGACTTTTTGTTATCTTTTAGCCGATGTTTCGCCATCACACATTCTTTTAGCCGGTGTTTCGCCATCACACATGTTTGTTATCCTACCTTGATTCTCAATATCATAGTAGGTGTGCTGTTTTATCATTTGGTTTCTTAATATATCACCATCTTTGCCATGATACCCTGTTATCATTTAACCGATGTTTCCCCATTGCATATTTGTTTGAAGACGATGTTTCGCCATCGCACATTCTCTTAGCCGATGTTTCACCATCGCTTATTCTTTTAGCCGGTGTTTCGCCATCGCACATGATTGTTATCCTACATTGATTCTCAATATCATTGTTAGGTGTGATGTTTTATTTCCTGGTTTATTGATGTTTCACCATCTTTTCCATGTCATCTTCCTATCTTTTAGCTGATGTTTTACCATCGTACATTCTTTCAGCCGATGTTTCACCATCACACATGTTTGTTATCCTACCTTGACTCTCAATGTCATCGTTAGGTGTAATGTTTCACCATTGTCTGATATTTTTCTATCATGCTGGCGTTTTACCGCCTTATCTGGGTTTGTGTTGCCATGCAATGTCTTGTCATCTCTTTTTTCTATTCTATCATTATTGTTGACATTTTTTTATTCTATCTGATGTTTTTCCATTTTGTCTACTGCTTTTATTTCCTTAACTAAAAAACACAAACCAACCAAAATATGTGAGTCGAACTACAACTACTCTGATTCCTTAAAAGGGATACGTAGGCACTGGGGTAGGGCCCAAGCGAGCACAACTTTTATTTTCCCTACATTATTTTCTCTTTTCTTTTGCATGCATTCCCTCATTGCATTTTCTTTTAGTTATTAACCTTTAGATATAGATTTACACACCCTTAGATTAGAACAAACAAGAGTGGATACCGTAGAGTACTACGGGCGTGTGGGGTGCTAATACCTTCCCCTCGCGTAACAGACTCCCTTACCCGATCTCTCGGTTGCAAGACTGTGATTTCACCCTGTGATCGGTGGGAATAGAACTGACTGTTTTTTAGCTGGTTTCGCGAAATGTCGCGGTAAGCAAGAGTCGCCACCGTCTTTTATGTTCTCCAACATGGAAAGGACAAAAGCACAGCAAAATTCTTTATTCGAGAATGTTTCTCGGTTCGGGAGGTAGATTTATAGAAAGGGAAGGTGTTAGCACCCTTTCCATCCATGGTTATCCATGGGCTCTTAAGTACTTGCTCTTATGTTTTCAAAATCTGTTTGCTTTTCAAGTGTGTGTGGGTTTGAAAAAGTTTTGTTTGAAAAATTTCTAAGTAACTCTTGTATCTGTCCTCAAGAGTGTATGAAAAATTTGTTTGAAAACCTTTTGAAAGTGTGGGTGCGAAAAGTATTTTTGTTTGTTTTGAAAAGAGCAAGTACTTAAGATAAATCTACCTACTCTAAGGAATCAAGCTGTGTAAGAGTCCTTTAGATAGTGCTATCCCACCATTGAGAGGTAGGTAGCACCGTCGTTGGAGGTGTTCGGGTCAATTCGATTATCGGGACAGTGTGGTCACCAAAGCAACAGTAGGACACCTTAGAAGTAACCCTAATATCCTAGATCCTTTTATCCGAGGCAACCGTTTCGAGGCAACTGGATCTTTAGACAAAGGGTGACCTCTAAGACGTCTTATACTTGATGACCACGTTTCGAGGCAACGACTGAAGCGTACCCTAGGAGTGGCATGTGCTTTGTGTGTTGTTTTTCAATTAATGTTTTTGTACATGTTATTTGTGAGCTACAAGTTGTTTTTATTTACATACATTCTTTCATGCATTTAACAGTTAGGGATGCGGAAAGTAAATTGCGGAAAGATAAATTCTACGTTATTACAAGGCGCGGGTCTATACATCGCCAAAAATACAAAGACCCGTTTTGGTAAATAAGTACGAGAAATTAAATAAAGCGGTAAACCTAATTACTATTACATTCTTGGAAGCAATTACATAATAATCAAAATAAAATGCGCGCGAATAAAAGTTAATCGGGAACGTTCTAAGGGTCTTGACCCTTTTAAGAAAAGAAATTGAATTTTTTTGTCTTTTTTTGTGATTAAATGAAATTAATAACTAATAATTAAACTAATTAATTAATTTATTAAAAGAAAATATTTTTTGTGTTTTTTATGTTTTTATGAAATAAAATAAAAGAATTAAAATTCTAAGTTAACCTAATTCTAAATTATTTTAGTTATTAAGAAAAATTAATTAAAGTTGCCTAATTAAATCTAAATCAATTTATTAGTATTTATGTACAAAATAATTACTTAAATTAATAAAGTTTTTTTTTTTTTTGGTTTTATTGAATTTTATTGTGAAAAATTAGTTATGAGTTAATTAAGTAATAACAATTAATAAATATAATTAGTAAATAAAAAAGGAAAAGAAAAGTAAAAAATGCAAGAACCATGGGGGGTATTGGGCCAGGAATGAGGGTGTGTATGGAATTTGTGAGGCCTATTTTGCACAAAGCCTGTTGACTCTGGGAATTGAGTGGAGCGCTGTTGACCAGGCACATGGTGTTCTTGCTTTCTAGGCCTTTGGATCTGCTTCTGAGGACACATGGCGTTTGGATGGAGGGGAGCCCATGGTGGAGTATGGTTGGAACGCTGCACACAAGCATAGGAAGAAAAATAATATGAAATTTGGTGGGGACCTGGGATCGAACCCAGGCCCCAAAGATTGCAAACCACATCTCCAACCACTGCATCACTTATACACGTTTGTTATAATAATAAGAAAATAACATAATATATAAAACAAACGCACTATATGCTGAAAAAAAAAGAAGGAAAAAGCGCGCGCGTGGTTTGAATCCTCCAATAGCCTGCTTCCACGCCTCATCTTCTTCGTCCCTGAAACAAAAAATACAAACAAATAGCGGGGGTTTCAAACCCCCACAAAATGGCACCGCAAAAAATAGCGACTAGGCGCTCGGTTCATATAAAAAGGGCGCGAGGGTCTCATTCAACTCGTATGGAGCTTCTGAGTTCAACCATAGGCGCCACAAAGCTTAATTTTTCTGGTATGGGAAAGCCCCAATTCAAAGCTTCAGGAACCCTAAAATATGCTAATGGCAATTTGGGATTCAGCGTGCTACAATGCAATTAAACCATGTCATAAGCTTCATGTGAGTCCTGTGAATACAAAACACTCAACAACATGTATCAAATGCGCATGAATCATGATATGCAATTCAAAAAAATATGTACACAGGGTTGAACCGTTTCTGAAGATTCGTGTGGCTTTAGTGCTCGTTTTTGATTGCAAACTGTTTCTGGAGACTCAAGCAAGGTATTTGAATCAAGAATAGGCTTTGAACTCGCCTGGAACACTGATTTCAGTTTTGAACTTTTCTTGATTTTTTTGCAATTTGGTTATGCTTCCTCTGAGTTTTCTAGGTCGTGTATACTGTATGGACCAATTGCATATATGTCTAGCAATGAGAATCAATCCAAATCATGAGCCTTAAACCAATGTAATTATGTTTTGGATTTTGCCATAACCTCCATTGAAGAAACTTGCCTTTCTTGTCCAAATTTGAATTTTTATGCTTGAAATAGGATGTACACGAAATTGGCATGTGAATTATGGTGTATCAAAGTTATTCAAACCAAAAGATATCCCTTAATTAATTTTCTTGATTTTTATTTGAATTTTAAAGATTTAAAATGAATTAAATCAAATAAAATTAAATAAAAATAGGAAAATTAATTTTTAATCTTGAAATAAATCATGGGACACGTGGGTGACATGGCAAATCTGACTCAAGTGGAAAAAGTGGGCCCTTTTTGTCAAAAATGAAGTTTCAAGGATAGTTGACTTTGGCCATTTCACAAACATTTCCCAACTTCTCCAATGCATATGTTGCTCAATTTTGATCATATGAACATTTTCTTGGACATTTTGGAAAGGTCTTGAAGTCCTCTAACCAATGCCTTTGGTCCCATGTCATTTTGATTTACCAATCTCAAGTTATGGTCTTTGACTTAAAGTGCCTTTTTGTTGACTTTTGGAAATGACCTATAATGTTGAAATAGATAACTTTTTGTGAGAGCATTTCTTGGATTTGGAATGTGAAGATGAATTGTAGGAAATGTCCTCCCCTTTAAAATGAGCATTGGATGGGATTTGTTTGATGAACCATGAAAAAGTTATGCCTTGGTCAAGTTACAGTTGAATTTTCAGCTTTCCAAAAATAGAAACTTTTGCATCTTGATGATTTTTGAGCCATTCTTGTGGAATCATGATCAAGACTTGATCAAATGATGATTGTGGCTTAAAAATAAGATGTTGACAAAAAAGTTTGACTTTTGACTGCCAAATGACCATTTTGGCCCTACAGTTGACTGTGAGGCAATTAGGGTTTTTTGACTGTGCAACTTGACCTTGTGAGCCTTGAAACTTGACATGTAGGTGCTTGACAATGTGTATGAGCATATGGGACTTGATTGAGCCCTTGAAAACCTCAACTTCCTTGCAAGAACCAAAACCCTAATTTGACTGGCTTAGGAGGATGCTTGACTGTGTAACCCTTGAGTAGACTTGAGCAATTTGGGTTGATGCTTGTCAAAACTTTGAAGAATATGGGAGGGCAAATTTTGGTGTACAACAGTTGCCCCTGTTCAATCTTATTAGACCTGAGGATGTAGATTGGCGTGTGTGCCTTTCGTGATCCGAGGGTGGAAGATGATTGAACACTAGAGTTCCTAGAAATTTGCACTCACATAGTTGAGTATCAGCAGTGTGATGGCGGGAATGGGCTTACAGATGCCATTTGGAAAGATAATGGATATGAGGATGGGCTTATAGATGCCATCTGGAGGTGTGACAGAACCTTGTCGGGAATGGGCTTATAGATGCCATTTGGAACTGTAATGGGAGGATGGGCTTATAGATGCCATCTAGGTGTCGATCGCGTAAGAGATTCCTTAGCGAGAACTTGCGTACCTGAGAAAGAAAGATAATTACCTGGCCTGTTACAGGGGTTGATCTTCAAACTCTTCATGCAGACATGCCCTGGCTGGATACAGGTATCGAATCTGGAACTTCAAAAGGTTGATGGGTTGTCTCTACTGACAGGTTATCTCAGAAAAATCTTTAGGATTTAACTGAACCAGAGGAGGTTTTGTCTTTCTTGATGAGTTGTCTCTTTGGACGGGTTGTCTTCATGGACGGGTTGTCTTCAACGACGAGTTGTCTTCAATGACGAGTTGTCTTCAATGACCAGTTGTCTTCAATGACGGGTAGTCTTCAATGACGAGATGTCTTCAATAACGGGTGTCTATACTGACGGGTTGTCTTTAATGACAGGTGTCTATACTGACGGGTTGTCTTCAATTACGGGTTGTCTTCAATGACGGGTGTCTATACTGACGGGTTGTCTTCAATGACAGGTTGTCTTCAATGACGGGTTGTCTTCAATGACGGGTTGTCTTCACTGAAGAGTTGTCTTCAATGACGGGTTGTCTTCAATGACGGGTTGTCTTCAATGACGGGTTGTCTTCACTGATGAGTTGTCTTCAATGACGGGTGTCTATACTGACGGGTTGTCTTTAATGACGGGTTGTCTTCAATGACGGGTTGTCTTCACTGACGAGTTGTCTTCAATGACGGGTGTCTATACTGACGAGTTGTCTTCAATGACGGGTGTCTATACTGACGGGTTGTCTTCAATGACGGGTGTCTATAATGACGGGTTATCTTCACTGATGAGTTGTCTTCAATGACGGGTGTCTATACTGACGAGTTATCTTCAATGACGGGTGTCTATACTGACGGGTTGTCTTCAATGACGGGTGTCTATAATGACGGGTTGTCTTCAATGACGGGTTGTCTTCAATGACGGGTTGTCTTCAATGACGGGTTGTCTTCACTGACGAGTTGTCTTCAATGACGAGTTGTCTTCAATGACGGGTTGTCTTCAATGACGGGTTGTCTTCACTGACGAGTTGTCTTCAATGACGGGTGTCTATACTGACGGGTTGTCATCTTTGACTGGATGAGCATCAGAAAAACCTTTGGGATTTAGCTGGACTTGTCTTTTTTTTTTACTGAATCTGTCTTCTTTGACTGGATTGGTCTCTTTCGACTGTATCTGTCTTCTTTGACATAGCTGATCGTATAACTGTATCCTTCCTGAAAGGTAAGGTCAGTCACATGCAATGCATGACATGGATCAAGCGATGATGTTCTCAACATAAAATGAGATTGTATGATGTGTATATACATGTATCATGACGATGCGATGTTTATGAATGTATTCTCGTCTAGGAAAATAAATCCTTGACGGATGCCGGGAGTTTGAATCCTGGGCTAACGTTGAAGAGTAGAATTCTTCGTTTCCGCTGGGGCGGTTGATTGCAAGAATACCGGTAGGAGAAGATGACTCTGTTGGGGTAATAAACTTGTTGGAGAGATTACTCTGCGGGGAATACTCTGTGGGAAGAGATACTTCGCTGAGGTTTGATGATAACTCCGCTGGGGATTCCTGTTGATAAGCTTTGTTGAGGAATTTGATGAACTCCGCTGGGGATAGGAAGAGCTTCGCCGAGGACGATCTTTCCGTGGCAATTAGCTGAGGATAACCCAGTTATACCCTGGTAGGGAATAACCTTTGAATAAATCCGGGGAGACGCGTTCGTACTCTGCAGGTGATAAGCTTCCAGAATCTACTGGGGAGATGGTTCAACTCTCCTGGGGAGACTTTTTGGACTGTACTGGGGAATTGGCTCCACTGGGGTGTCTGCATTCCGCCGGGGAACAATCTTAGATTAAGACTGCCGGGGATGCTTGCTTGGGAATATCTGTATACTCCACCGGGGAATGTTGAGATCCTCTGGGGGATGCCCAACTTCCTCAAGGCTGACAGTAGATTAACTCTACTTGGGGAGAGAGTTGACGACTTGCTGGAGATACTGTGCCTTTTCAGGGCTGATGGGAGACCAACTCTGCTTGAGGAGAGCATTGTTGCATCTTGTCTTTCTCTACGGGGAGTGGAGATATCTTGGTTACATTCTTCAGCTGGACATACCTTGGTACCTTGGTGGATAGCGCAACTAGATTGCTTAGACAATTCTTATTGCCCCAGTTTCTGCGGGAGAAGAAGGCCTGTAGAGGTGCTTGAGGACTGCCGATTTGACAAATCTTCTTCTGGTAGGCAAGTGACAAGATGACGGGACATAGTCGTACGCTTTGATCCCTAACTTTTGGCTGGACCGCCCTTTCGGGTTTTCGGTCCACCGGGATACCCATTTTTGCCCAAGCCGCCTTTTCAGGTTTTCGACTTGCCGGGTGTACAGATTTTTCATTTTCGTCCCTTATTTTTCCCGAACCCTTTTGGTTCGCCGGGAAGCCCTTATTTTTTCCTAGGTGTGTCAACCTAGCGGGTCTTTGATTGCGCGTAGTATTTTTCGACTATGTCCACGCTCTCAGGATGCAGGGAGGTGCCCGTGTCAGAAGTGTTTTGCCATGCCACCAGAAGATGTTTGATCAGGCAAGATTCGTTGCTGGAATGCCCCAAGTGACTTAGGCGGAGATTTGCCCCAGGCTATTTGGCATTTTGAGAGATTCCTTGAATCTTGACTGGACTGCCCCAGATGATAGACAATGATCATGCCGTGCCCCTGGATTGGAAGTGCTTTTGTTCACTGGATATTCTTCGTGCGAATTTCTATGCTGTTCGAACAAATAGTCATATGCAAACAATGTTATTTTAAGAATGCAAATCTTATGTCTGTCTTGAAGTTTTTGAAAAATGCATTTTTCATAAAAACAAGTGAATTTTGTAAAACGTGATGTCAACTCAGTATTTCACAGCAAGCCTTAAGGAGTCAGGATACCTTTTGTAACAGTATGCTCTCGAATTAACCCATGCTTCAGCTAGGACTTTGAGGGTTATAACGTGGCCTGGTTCACGGTTTAAGAAACAAAGGATAAAGGCTCAAATTTATCTGTACCCACCCGCTCTTCGTGATGTTCTTCAAACCTAAACTCAGCTGATCGTGCGTTAGACCTTGTTTGAGTCTTTGCTTTGATATACCAATGATGGTTTGGATACTGACAATTTATTTTGAATAGGCAGTCATTTCCTTTCGTTGAGGGTTTGTAGGACCTCTTTCTTTTTTGATTTCGTTATCCCTGTTTTTTGCCTGAACTGTTTCTTTCATGATCAAAGTCAGCGGGATGCCCCGGTTTTGCAAGTCTCCTTCATAGGTTTTGACTTAATGGGCTTTTATTTTTGGGAGATAATGACTGCCTGTCTTTATGATTATTCGGAGCCATCACTGTCTTTTGTTTTGTAAGGATTCCTTTGGTGCCATTCGTTGTGCACTTGGACCAACTGAGAGAACTACCCTGCCCCAGGTTATGATTAAGGGTTTTAATTTTTTGTGAAAAGAAAACTCCTACTTCTTTGGCTCAAAAAAGGGGGTAACGAGGGATTATCTTCCTTATAACTCCAGTGTTTAGGATTTGAAACAATGCTTGTACCTCATCAGCGGGGTCTGTTCAAAAGCATACTGTAAATTATGGTATCGTTTTCATCATCCTCCCTCAAGAGGCTTTAGAATTTTTCAATCAAGAGTTGATCATCACAAAAATATGAAAACAGTTTGCGTATAGTGAATACGAAATAATTACTTCAAAACAGACATGTGTAATGCATTAATGAAATAACAACGTTTGACATGAATACAATGTTTGAACAATCAAAGCAAAATACAACTTGAACATTCGAATGAACAAAAAAATTTCTAATCCTAGCCATGTTTTGGCAAGGGAGCAGTGATCATATTGGGAGTCTCTGGAGAGTCGAACTGGACTTCCCTTGCGTCGATCAGATCCTGAACCTTGTTTCTCAAAGTCCAACAATCATCTGTAGCATGCCCCGGGCTGTCAGAATGATAGGCGCAGCGAACATTGGGGTTATACCTTGAAGGTGTCCTGTTGGGATTCTTAGGAGGGTCCCTTAGAGTTACCAACTTGGTCTCCAGCAGCTGTGGCAATATCTGGGACAAAGTCATGCCGAGGGGAGTGAATTGCCTTTTAGGTCTCTCTTCCCTTTGTTGGTTACGATGTTGAGGCGCACCGGCCGGTTTTAAGATAACTACTGCGTTGACAGCACTAGATTCTTTCTTGGACGATTTCTTCTCAGTGTTCGAGAAATCACCATTCTGTATCTTCCCCGACTTGATACCGGCTTCAATTCTTTCCCCGGTCAAGATTAGGTCTGTAAACCCAGCAGAAGAATTTCCAATCAGATGGTTGAAGAATGGACCAGATAGGGTCCCCAGGAACATATCCACAAGCTCATGGTCAGTCAACGGTGGCTGCACTCTGCCAGCCAGGTCTCTCCACCTTTGCGCATACTCCTTAAAACCTTCACCCGTCCCAAGTGACATGCCCTGGAGTTGGGTACGCGTAGGAGCGAGGTCGGCATTATACTGATACTGCTTATAAAAAGCAATTTCCAAGTCCTCCCAGTTACGAATACTGGTTCCATCCAACTGATAGAACCAATCGAGCTGAGTCCCTGAAAGACTCTCCTGGAAGAAATGGATCCATAGATTCTTGTCTGCCGTGTAGGGCTGGATCTTCCTTGCGTATGAATGGAGGTGTAGCTTAGGACAGGAAGCCCCGTCGTATTTCACAAAGGCAGGCGCCTTGAACTTGTTAGGGATCACCACCCCAGAAGATAAACCTAGATCTCCAAAATCCAACCCAGGTACACATTGAATCTCCATAGCATTCAGTCGGTCCTCTAGTTGCTTGTACCTATCCTCAGCATGAGGGTACTGTTCATCATTGAAATCTGTCTCCGTGTCAGAGACTACGGGACTAGGAACCCTTCCCTCTTAGTGAATGCCTTCCCCAACAGATGGAGTAGTCCGCTCAGCTTCATTCTGCAGTGTATTCCCAGATCTGCGTCTAGGGTTGAACAAAACAGTCCTCTTCTTCTTTTTCTTCAAAAGCAGAGTCTTCAATTCCTGTTGACCCTGGGCTAAGCTCATGACCAGCTCCTAGAACTGGGCGTTCTGGGCCTGGAGGGCCTTGATAGCTTGTTCATTGGATGATTCAGGATTCATGATGATGGCTGAAATAAACAGCGAAGAAGATTAAGCAACCTGTAGAACAAAGTACCTGTAATGCAATGATATGTATGTATGCATGCGATGTTTTCAAGGATCTCGCGGGGTAAACAGAGAAACTTGTTAGAATTTGAATTTGGGTAGCTTGATTGAAGGAACTTCATGTTGCTGAGAGTCCTTCTTCAAGAGTCAAGGCTCACCATATCGAGTGGGTCATAACCCCTGACTCAAGTTATCAACCTTGGCTAGAGAAAATAAATCCCCTTTGCCCCTTGCTGGACATTTGATTCATCATGACCTGCATCACAAACCCTTGAGATCCTTGAAATGGATTAGTCCTTATGTAGGATGTATGCAATGGTATGATGTTATGCTATGCATGGAGTGATGTAAGTAGGCCCTGTAATGAGTCCCAATTAAGGATTGTAAACAAAACCTGCAAGGAAATCATGTGTCAAATAACAAGCATGCAAGTAGTCAAGTTGGAAGGCACACAAGTCACACAAAAGAGCCCTTAGAGTTTAGGCCAACATGAATTTTGGGTACTACCCTCTTTGAAGTTGGTGGGCTCAAACCTGTCCTATAAAAAATAACCGGGTTCTAAAGAGCTCAATATCATTGGGTTGTTTTCTATGTTCATTGTTTTGATTTAGCCACTGAACTGGCGATCAAAATATTCCAAGAAAACAACCCTCAATGAGTGTAGTATCGAGTATCAACCAACTTCGGACTGCACCAAAGTCAGTCATCTCACTACCCCTAAAGAGGCCAGGATGGTTCAATTAAGGTTCCTAAGGTCAGTTGATGATTCATGACACCACGCGGCGGCCCCATACTCTCCTTGACTTGACTCAAGGGTTACCGGTACTCACCAAAGTGCCGCATCAACGTAGAAAACTGCTTCAACCGTGTCGGTATACCCCGCACAGTTCCCTCACAGTTTGTTGCTACTTTCTAAGAGGTATCCCCCAGATCCGGGTTAGGATCTATGAAACTCCCAAAACAGGCCCGCAATTGTAAAGCAAACAGATCAAGCAATTGAAAACATGATGATGAACTATTCCTAAGGTACACCTCACTTTATTAATCTCCCCAGCAGAGTCGCCAGTTTTGTGACCGGTGGAAATAGAACTGACTGTTTTTTAGCTGGTTTCGCGAAATGTCGCGGTAAGCAAGAGTCGCCACCGTCTTTTATGTTCTCCTACATGGAAAGGACAAAAGCACAACAAAATTCCTTATTCGAGAATGTTTCTCGGTTCGGGAGGTAGATTTATAGAAAGGGAAGGTGTTAGCACCCTTTCTATCCATGGTTATCCATGGGCTCTTAGGTACTTGCTCTTATGTTTTCAAAATTTGTTTGCTTTTCAAGTGTGTGTGGGTTTGAAAAAGTTTTGTTTGAAAAATTTCTAAGTAACTCTTGTATCTGTCCTCAAGAGTGTATGAAAAATTTGTTTGAAAACCTTTTGAAAGTGTGGGTGCGAAAAGTATTTTTGTTTGTTTTGAAAAGAGCAAGTACTTAAGAGAAATCTACCTACTCTAAGGAATCAAGCTGTGTAAGAGTCCTTTAGATAGTGCTATCCCACCATTGAGAGGTAGGTAGCACCGTCGTTGGAGGTGTTCGGGTCAATTCGATTATCGGGACAGTGTTGTCACCAAAGCAACAGTAGGACACCTTAGAAGTAATCCTAATATCCTAGATCCTTTTATCCGAGGCAACCGTTTCGAGGCAACTGGATCTTTAGACAAAGGGTGACCTCTAAGACGTCCTATACTTGATGACCACGTTTCGAGGCAACGAGTGAACCGTACCCTAGGAGTGGCATGTGCTTTGTGTGTTGTTTTTCAATTAATGTTTTTGTACTTGTTATTTGTGAGCTACGAGTTGTTTTTATTTACATACATTCTTTCATGCATTTAATAGTTAGGGGTGCGAAAAGTAAATTGCGGAAAGATAAATTCTACGCTATTACAAGGCGCGGGTCTATACATCGCCAAAAATACAAAGACCCGTTTTGGTAAATAAGTACGAGAAATTAAATAAAGCGGTAAACCTAATTACTATTACATTCTTGGAAGCAATTACATAATAATCAAAATAAAATGCGCGCGAATAAAAGTTAATCGGGAACGTTCTAAGGGTCTTGACCCTTTTAAGAAAAGAAATTGAATTTTTTTGTCTTTTTTTGTGATTAAATGAAATTAATAACTAATAATTAAACTAATTAATTAATTTATTAAAAGAAAATATTTTTTGTGTTTTTTATGTTTTTATGAAATAAAATAAAAGAATTAAAATTCTAAGTTAACCTAATTCTAAATTATTTTAGTTATTAAGAAAAATTAATTAAAGTTTCCTAATTAAATCTAAATCAATTTATTAGTATTTATGTACAAAATAATTACTTAAATTAATAAAGTATTTTTTTTTTGGTTTTATTGAATTTTATTGTGAAAAATTAGTTATGAGTTAATTAAATAATAACAATTAATAAATATAATTAGTAAATAAAAAAAGAAAAGAAAAGAAAAAAAATGCAAGAACCATGGGGGTATTGGGCCAGGAATGAGGGTGTGTATGGAATTTGTGAGGCCCATTTTGCATAAAGCCTGTTGACTCTGGGAATTGAGTGAAGCGCTGTTGACCAGGCACATGGTGTTCTTGCTTTCTGGGCCTTTGGATCTGCTTCTGATGACACATGGCGTTTGGATGGAGGGGAGCCCATGGTGGAGTATGGTTGGAACGCTGCACACAAGCATAGGAAGAAAAATAATATGAAATTTGGTGGGGACCTGGGATCGAACCCAGGCCCCAAAGATTGCAAACCACATCTCCAACCACTGCATCACTTATACACGTTTGTTATAATAATAAGAAAATAACATAATATATAAAACAAACGCACTATATGCTGAAAAAAAAAGAAGGAAAAAGCGCGCGCGTGGTTTGAATCCTCCAATAGTCTGCTTCCACGCCTCATCTTCTTCGTCCCTGAAACAAAAAATACAGACAAATAGCGGGGGTTTCAAACCCCCACAAAATGGCACTGCAAAAAATAGCGACTAGGCGCTCGGTTCATATAAAAAGGGCGCGAGGGTCTCATTCAACTCGTATGGAGCTTCTGAGTTCAACCATAGGCGCCACAAAGCTTAATTTTTCTGGTATGGGAAAGCCTCAATTCAAAGCTTCAGGAACCCTAAAATATGCTAATGGCAATTTGGGATTCAGCGTGCTACAATGCAATTAAACCATGTCATAAGCTTCATGTGAGTCCTGTGAATACAAAACACTCAACAACATGTATCAAATGCGCATGAATCATGATATGCAATTGAAAAAAATATGTACACAGGGTTGAACCGTTTCTGACGATTCTTGTGGCTTTAGTGCTCGTTTTTGATTGCAAACTGTTTCTGGAGACTCAAGCAAGGTATTTGAATCAAGAATAGGCTTTGAACTCGCCTGGAACACTGATTTCAGTTTTGAACTTTTCTTGATTTTTTTGCAATTTGGTTATGCTGCCTCTGAGTTTTCTAGGTCGTGTATACTGTATGGACCAATTGCATATATGTCTAGCAATGAGAATCAATCCAAATCATGAGCCTTAAACCAATGTAATTATGTTTTGGATTTTGTCAGAACCTCCATTGAAGAAACTTGCCTTTCTTGTCCAAATTTGAATTTTTTATGCTTGAAATAGGATGTACACGAAATTGGCATGTGAATTATGGTGTATCAAAGTTATTCAAACCAAAAGATATCCCTTAATTAATTTTCTTGATTTTTATTTGAATTTTAAAGATTTAAAATGAATTAAATCAAATAAAATTAAATAAAAATAGGAAAATTAATTTTTAATCTTGAAATAAATCATGGGACACGTGGGTGACATGGAAAATCTGACTCAAGTGGAAAAAGTGGGCCCTTTTTGTCAAAAATGAAGTTTCAAGGATAGTTGACTTTGGCCATTTCACAAAAATTTCCCAACTTCTCCAATGCATATCTTGCTCAATTTTGATCATATGAACATTTTCTTGGACATTTTGGAAAGGTCTTGAAGTCCTATAACCAATGCCTTTGGTCCCATGTCATTTTGATTTACCAATCTCAAGTTATGGTCTTTGACTTAAAGTTCCTTTTTGTTGACTTTTGAAAATGACCTATAATGTTGAAATTGATAACTTTTTGTGAGAGCATTTCTTGGATTTGGAATGTGAAGATGAATTGTAGGAAATGTCCTCCCCTTTAAAATGAGCATTGGATGAGATTTTTCTGATGAACCATGAAAAAGTTATGCCTTGGTCAAGTTACAGTTGACTTTTCAGCTGTCCAAAAATAGAAACTTTTGCATCTTGATGATTTTTGAACCATTCTTGTGGAATCATGATCAAGACTTTATCAAATGATGATTGTGGCTTTAAAATAAGATGTTGACCAAAAAATTTGACTTTTGACTGCCAAATGACCATTTTGCCCCTACAGTTGACTGTGAGGCAATTAGGGTTTTTTGACTGTGCAACTTGACCTTGTGAGCCTTGAAACTTGACATGTAGGTGCTTGACAATGTGTATGAGCATATGGGACTTGATTGAGCCCTTGAAAACCTCAAATTCCTTGCAAGAACCAAAACCCTAATTTGACTGGCTTAGGAGGATGCTTGACTGTGTAACCCTTGAGTAGACTTGAGCAATTTTGGGTGATGCTTGTCAAAACTTTAAAGAATATGGGAAGGCAAATTTTGGGGTACAACACACCCTCTTCAGGTTTTCTCGATATTTACCTTTCCCCTCTCGGCGGGATAAAAAAAGTTCGGTGGAGACTTCATTGATTTTATTATTAGATGACGCTTCGGCCAGGTTGTTTCACAAGCCAGAAACATCATCACCATCATCATCATCATCATGCAATAAAATGTGCAATTTGTCCATACATCATTCACATATCATGTACAATTCATCCATACATCATTCACATATAATGTTCAATAATCATCGTATACTTCACAATTCATATGAAATTCACACTCAAGGCATAAGAATTAAACCCAAAAATAATTCATCTACTGTTATAAAAGTATTATAATATTGTAGAAAATGTTTTTATCTTTTCAACGGTCCAAACGGTGCGTCAAACGGACTCCCGAGTCAAAAGATATGAATTTTCAAAGTTTTATAATTTTTCAGAATTTCGCTCAAGAAATCGATTATCCAAAATGATAATCGATTTCCCCAACGTAACAGGGCTATTTTTCAAAATTTCACTCAAGAAATCGATTACCTAAAATGGTAAATCGATTTCAAATAGTCCAATAGCCAAAATAGGTGTTTTTCGTTCAGGAAATCAATTACCTAAAATGGTAAATCAATTTCCACAACACGACAATGAAAATTATGCAACTCTTGCTGCTACAAAATTTCATCTTTTACACCCAAAAATCTAGTTTTGAAACACATTAAAATGCACCAATGTTTACAATTTTTAGCACATACACAACCATGTATTTCTAATCAAATTAAAACATCAATTTCATCGATTATAGCCAATTTTAACGAATTAAATCAAAACAACCTACACCAAAACCTAACATGTATATCACTACATCCCTACTATTATGCCACCTATTAGAGAGTCAGAACCCCGTCCTTACCTTGGTTTGAAGATTCCTAACCTCTACCACTGTTTCTGCCCTTTCCAAGCGATTGCCTTTTCTTCTATCTTTCTCGTTCTTCGCTTCTCTTCTTTCGTTCACAGAATAGTACGATCAAAAATTCTAATTTCCCTCTTATGATCACTTTAAACCCTTGGACCCCTAAATCCATATTCCAACTTTGTCCTTCTTTAATTAATTAATTATTTTATAAAAAAAATACAATTATCATCATAATTTTAATTAATAATAATAATAAAAATATAATATTCTCAATGGACCCTTATTACTACGGAATTATCCATACACTCCTAACCGTAACTATTTAAAGATTTCTAAGATATTCACCTCTTGCTAAGGCACAATGACACATCCTTACGTTCAACAAGATACACCCAAAAACACCACATCACAAAATTATTTAAATTAAAATAATTTACATTGAAAACAGGGTGTTAAAACTCTCCCCCACTTAGAATATTTTCATCCTAAAAAATCACCTGATGCAAACAACTCCGGATATGACTCTCGCATTCTACATCTAGCTTCCACGACATGAACATCATCTCTACCATTTCATCAGACAATACCTCCATAAGAATTCTAACGTAATCCTGATACCGACATCGTTTGACGCGTAACATTAGTACCATAATGATATGATTCACCAGTCTAATGTGTAAATTAACACATCGATTGACATGACATTAACACAGATAATATATAAACCTTTCACCTATCACTCACAGTCTGTAATGCCTAATAGTTTGCATTATCCCCGTAGATTCGAATGTTTAATCACTGACTCCAACAAGTCATACCCGCATAACGAACTATGAAATATCAGGCTTCTGCTATGCCACTTTGATCGTCTACCTTAAAGTCACTATACTCACTTTGATTCCCATCAACTATTAGATCCACAAGTCTTACATCGAGATTCTATCCCTCTTTAATATCTAAAGAAAATCATTATTCACTTTTAGTATACTCAACCTTCCACTTTGAGGCATTAGCTCGCATACAAACTCAAGTCTCCAAACTGTTTAATAATTTCCAACTCTTTCATAACAAATTTTGCATTAGGTTCACACAAAATGATGAACAACTATCCTATCGATAGAATGTAAATCACTTTATACACTATCAAGCTGGTAAGACCAGTCTATCAAGAGATTGAGGGAGATTAGTTCCTCAATTTTTCAATAGATAACCGACAACCATAATGGAGTATAAGCCATCATAACCAAACTATAATAGCATTCCTTTAGAACTTGTGCTCAAGGTCACCTAAAGCACCGAGGCCCAATAATCTCCTTTGAGGTTTACAAATTCTTCCACAACTTCCTTCTCATTAGATCTCGTCGATGAGACACCACCGCTCAAATAAATTACAAAATCTTCTTCACACTCACTTAGAATTACGCATATGTTAAGTATTTTTCAACTCAGGAAATGCTAACATACGAAATACATTACAATTCATTTTGTTCCAATTGGAGTCTTTATCTATGTAGAGGACTTTAACAACATTCACAACTTTTTAGTTTTTCTTTAAATCTCACAACATTGAGGATCTATATATTTTCACATTTGAGTCTTATCCTAATCACAATATCAACAGTACCATCTTATCATCTGTTTGGTGATAGAAACTTTCCAAAATCTTCCTGACACATGTCGACACCATGTCATTCAGGACGCGCAATCCACTTTACTATTTAACTTTATCCCTTCCTTAAAGACTTCTCCACTGTAATCATTACCAATTGGGATACTCCGCACCTTCATGTGCTTCTCCAATACCCTCACCTTTTTCCTATTACCAAACATCTCATACCTGACCTCATCTCAAACAACTGCAATATTAATCAGTTAAGCTCAATAAGCTTCTAGTATTTGTAACCAACTTCAGAGCCACTAAACATAGAGCTACATCCAACTTGGATAGATCTACAGATACCTTCACTTGAAATAGAATACTCAAGAAAACTCACCTCTTCAAACTATAATTTACACCTTGACAACTTAACATAAAGTTTCCTCCCTTTCAACACTGCAATACAAATTGAAACGTCCAACATGTCCATATCCTGACTTGGATTAAATAAGAATGGTGTAGCGGTAGAAATTTTGAGACTAAGTCATTGTATTGACTTAAATCACACAAATAAAATAAAAATCACCATCGCGCTTTATTATTTTCAGAATGAGAAAAGAGATAATAACCCAAAAAGAGGGGGAGAGAATCTAAGTTCGGCGGTTGGTTATGCAAAGGGAAGGTATTAACACCCTAAACATCTACGGTACTCCACAGGAACCTATTTTATAAAATTTTTGCACCCGCCGCGGTTGTGAACCTTTAGTGCCTATGTACCACCTTCTGTGCAATGGAGGATCAGGGTACTCGTAGTTCACCTTTAAAAATTTTAAAACACAAGTGTGTTGGTGAATTTTAAGAGGCGAGATATCATCGTCTTATCTAAGTGTAAGAACATACTTACTATCCACGATTATGAGAAAGGAAAATTTTCATCATCTCAAAGTGGAGTATATGACTTGGATTTTAAAATCAACAAAGCCTCTCTCAACACCCAAGTGGAAAATATCTCGCTTCACTATATATCATAGAAGTATAATAGTTTGCATCACTACAAGGATTGACAAGAGTCTAATCTTTTGTGAAACTTTTAAGGTAAAAAGCCAAAGTGGAAAAATGGTTTGAATGAGATTGACTGACTTTTAGTCTTCTCACAAAAAATGTCAAAGTATTATTAAGTTTGTTAAAGTTTGATTAAGAAAACATTTTTAAAAATGCATGGGCCTAAGTCCAAGTTTATTATGAAAGCGGTTCAAGTTTAGAAAACAAGAATAATTTTGAAAAGGAGGGAGAAGAGTTTTGAAATTAAAGAATATGAGAGAAGATGAAGGGACTATCCTAAAGCATAGGGTAAACGCTAGGGAAAAGAACCGTCTAACCAACAAGAAGCCAACACTTGACACAATGAGTAAATGAAGAATTTCCATCCTTTGGATCGAAACCAAACAAGAAAAGATAGAAAACCTATTGATAAAACCAAGCTTCAAATGCATTAAGTCTTCACAAAAATTGGGCAGAGTAACGGCTGTATACAGATAAATCCCCAATTGCAGGCAAAGCATATAATTAGAATAACCCACACACAAAGAAACAAACAATCCAGTGTCTTGGGTGTAAACCCAAAGAACTCCAGAAAAAACAACAAAAGAAGTCACCAAGGTCTCAAGGTAGTCAAGGTCTCTAATACTAAGTCCAAGAAGTCCATAACTCCCAAAATGCCAAGGATAGTAACAAAGTAGTCCAAGTAACATTAAAGTTTTTTATTGTTCAAGTTCGTTATTAGGTATCTTCAAAAATAAAATGGAAAGCTCAAGTAAGCAAAACAAAATGACATAAAGATAAATGCTCAAGTGAGCAAAGATGAAAATAGCATGAAATGTAAATGCTAAGATAAATAGTGCTTAAAGTAAGAGCATAAAGTAAAAGCATAAAAATAAAATTCAATTGTTAATGAGTTAAAAATTAGAGGTTAGTTAAATGACCATCTTGAAACTTACATTTGAAAACTCATTAGAAGATTGATAAAATCAAAGCCTCTCAACAACAAGTTTCATTTGCTTTTTGTCAAGTATATCATTCATTTCAAATTCTCAAGGAAACAATAAATGATCAACGATATTTAAATGATTCACTTAATCCAAAATTTATGATGATTAATTAGAGGATTGATAAGACTAAAGCCTCCTAATAATAAACCTCAAGTTTATTGGATCAAAGGTTTCAAATTAAACATACTTGGGCTTGCAAACATGGGTTTGGGCCACGAATGATCATTTCTCGAACCGAGACAAAATTTAGCGCTATGTTAAGAAATCGTAAGTGGAATTATGTAAAAGTCACACCTATTTTGAGGTCGGTCAATAGCATCTATGTGCCACATGTTTGGAGAGATGATATGTAGATCATCCTCTAACAACATGTAACACAATGAGAAAGGGATAGGATGAAGAAGGAGATGATACATTTGAATTAAAAAATTAAGCAAACTATCATTAAAATCATCCACCCATTTTAGTGGAGTTAAACTCAATACTTAAGATCCAATGATGTTAATGAAGTTCATGATCAACAAACACATAGCCAAAACATATTAGAAAATAAATTATATTTAATGAATAAGATAAAAATGAAAAATGATTTTTAAATTGTTTTTTGAAAGGAAAATAAAAGGCAAAATATCAAACCATATTCAAAGTACCAAATAAAATTTTAAAGAGGCCATAGAAAAATCAGAAATGATCTCAAATATTTTTATAAAATTTTTGGTAACTTTTAAAATAGAAAGTATTTTTAAGCTAATTAAAACCACTCAAATAAGTGAAAAAAAGATAAAAAATAGTAGAAGTCAAGATAAAATTCTAAAAAAATTCCAGAAAGTTAAGAATGAGGAAAATGATTTTTATAAATTTTATTTAGAATTTAAAAACATCAAAAAGTATTTTTAAATAATTAGAAACAAGTCAAAATAAAGGAAAAATTAAAAAAAATATCAAATCTGAAAATAAAATCATGAAAATATAAAAATTAGAAAGAGAATATTTAAAAATATTTTTGTGATTTTTTTCAGAATTTTTAGGTCTGAAATGAATTTTCTATGAGTTTTTGAAGTTTGGTGTAAAAAACAGAAAATAAAAATAAGTTTAAAAAAATGTGGATCATTGGACGAGAGTCAAAACTAGCTAGTAATCAGATCCAAAGAAACAGGCACGTTATGCATATCATGGTCAGCTTTGAAAATTTCACCATATCACCTTTTATATTTTAAAACAACTAAAAGTCTGGCGTGTTGGATGGAGTCTGACTAATAGAAGTAATCAGATTCAATGGCTCTCAAAGCGTGTGTATGATAAAGCAAACATACGAGATAAATTTCAAAAATCACATGTCACACTTTCATTGGTTAAAGCACGACACGTAGATCGTCTTCAACCTCTAGACGCCTTATATTGGGATTCCTCAAACTGTAAAGTTAGAGGACCAAACCGGTACCATTAGATTCGTCTCTTCAAGACGATTCTAATGGTACCATCGCGCCAAATTTATATAAACTGAGCAAGGCTTAAATTGATAAATTGCAGAAATAATAACGAGAACGAAATTCTGGAATATCTCACTCAAATCTCAGTGAAATTGCAAATTATAAAAAGCATGAGAATTAGAAGAATGCAGAGAGTAGATTAGTCTTTTATTTGGATCGATTTGACTAAGAAATCTACCTGAACGAAGTAGCAAAAGCTGGCCCTGAAACTGGACTTCTGTAGATTAATGTAGGTCACAATTCTTGAAGGTAAGAGTATGGTTAGCTTCAGAGAAGTTCAATGAAGCTAACTGAATGGAGCTTTTGGTGTTTTGGAGTGAGAATGCATGAAATCAAAAATTAAAATTCAGAGTTCGTATGGGATCTGAACATGGTTCAATTGGCTATCAAAAGCTTTAGAAAATGAGTGAGGGATGATCCTTATTTATAGTTGATCATGATGTAAGACTCAAGCGCGTGAATTGGAGGAAACATTAATGAAATCATGTGAATCTTCTAACTGGGAAAAGTGTGACTTCACATGGCTCAAAACGCAGAAAAATGGATGGTTCAAGGGTCGTTTCTCATTATGGAAAGTTACTAACACATGATTAGACACTGAATTGATCCTTAAACAGGCTTTGTAATTGGGTTTAAACTGATTTTCAAATTTGAATGAACATGAAACTTCAATTTCAATATGCAAACTTCATAGCCATGGTGCTAACAATGTAGGGCACTATATGCTGTGACTTTTGAAGCATTGGAGAGATCTCCTGTCAAGATTTACAATGTGAAAAGAATGGTTACATTTGGTGTCTTGGGTAAAAAATTGTATATCTTTGAAATCAGCAAAAACACACGGATCTTCCACACTTAGAAAAATTTCTAAGTTTGGCATTAAAAGTGAATTGTAATGTCTTGCAAGGAGACTTTTGAAGTCAAACCCTAAAATTTAAAGGCTTTTCAAGGAGACTTGTAATATTTCTCAATCATTAAGCATCTTCCACATAATTATTTCTTGAAACTTTTGAAGTGATTTGTTGACAACCCTTTAAAGAGAAGAATATCTTTGGAATAACTCAAAAGTCTCAAAATATGAGTGATTTATAAGCCTTAGAAGTTCAAAAACCTATCTCATAGAGCACCAAAGTGACTTGGAAAACCATTTCAATTTTGACAAACTTTCTTGCACAATTACTTTTTCCATGTGAATAAAAGTTCTTGAGGATGATAATGAGAACCCATAGCACCAAAAACCACTTCCAAATGTTAAGAATTGAGAGAGTTATGCACTTGTGATCAAGAAATCAAGAACTTGTCCAATTAGGTCAATCTTCTTCAATCAACCTTTGCATATTTTGACTTTCTTTGATAAATTGAGGCATGATAAATCATAGTAAACCTTGTCATGCTATTACTTTAAAGAACCTCAGTGTTGAAGCTTGAATCTCAATGAAACTATGTTGAAGAAGTCATGGACATAAACTCTTGCACCTATGAATCCATCTGATGAGATGTGTTGTGTCTTCACCTATAAGATCATAAATTAGAGCAAACATTCATTAAATTTGTTAGTTTAAAAGTTAATCAACACAAGTCAACTAAGACTACAATATACAAATTAAGGTGCTAGGTGATTCCTCATGAGAAAACCTAAAGATGGGGAGAAGAACCAAACCCAATTGTGATCTTGATATGATTTAATTGATATAAGATGATAGAGGAATCTTAGGGAAAAAGTCAGGGTACAACAGCCGCCCTTATTTAAGTGTCTTCTATCTGGAGATGTGAAGATTAAGATCTTCGTGTCGACGCAATTGAAGATACTTAAATATAAAATAGGCCCTATTATTGGCCCTGAGATGCCATGCAATACTTATGATTGTGCATGCAAATAAATATATCCAAAGGTGACGCGGGACACCGCTGGGGAAACAGAAAATAAAGGATCAAAAGAAAATTCGAACAGGAAAATAAATCACTAGTGAACAGAATACTCGAATCTATTAGGGTGAAGCCCAAGGAGGAGATAAAGCAACATAAATTCAAATATCAAGGAGAGAAAGTAAATGATAACAGTGATCAACAGATAGCCACAAACTATCCACTCGCTGAGAAGATAGCAAAAAAGGTAACGTCGACCCACAGGGGGGAAGAAATGGTAGGATAATACCGGCAAACACCAATATTAGGGTAGGTAACAAATGGCCAGCATCAATACTTATGAATTGAAACAAATGAACTTCTTCATAGCAAAATAAATCTCAACGACGAACTATCTCCCATAATGACGAGACTACCATCCATCGGAGTAAGCAAATATCAACAACAAACTATCTCCTATAATGACGAGACTACCATCCATCGGAGTAAACATCTCAACAACGAAATATCTCCTATAATGAAGAGACTACCATTCATCGGAGTAAACATCTCAACAGAGATCTATCCCCCATAATGAAGAGACTACCATTCATTGGAGTAACAAAATCTCAACAAAGAACTATCTCCCATAATGACGAGACTACCATTCATCAGAGTAAACATCTCAACAACGAACTATCCGCCATAATGACGAGATTACCATCCGTTGGAGTACAAAATCTCAACAACAAACTATCTCCCATAATGATGAGACTACCATCCATTGGAGTACAAAATCTCAACAACAAACTATCTCCCATAATGATGAGACTACCATCCATTGGAGTAACAAAATCTCAATAACAAATTATCTCCCATAATGACGAGATTACCATCCATTGGAGTACAAAGTCTCAACAACGAACTATCTCCCATAATGACGAGACTACCATCCATTGGAGTATCAAAATCTCAACAACAAACTATCTCCTATAATGAAGAGATTACCATCCATTGGAGTACAAAAGAATCTTCTCGGGGAACTAACATACTTACTAGGGAAGTACAGGTTGCTCAAATAAAGAGACCAACCACATGCTGTAATAAGAAACATGTTGGGAAAATAATCTTGATTTCTCTAGGGAAGTTTCAATATACTCATACTGAGCATATAACATTTTCTCGTGCCAAAATAAATGCACATTCTCAAATTCGGGCTTAAAGCCTACAAAAAACATAATAATAATGTGACTGGGGACCATAGATTCAAACCATAAATAATTTGGAGTGAAACAGTCAACCAAGATAGCATTTGATGAGAAATAAACTCAAAAGAGAAACACAGATCTAACCAGATAATGAGCCGAATAAGAAGACTTGGAGAAAAATTCTTCCACGAGGGACAACTCAGTGGGGAAATTGGAAAGAATATACTCTTTCTGCTTAAGGTTGACACTCTATTGGAGAGAGGGTAACATAACTCTTAAAAATTGGGTAATATACCAACAAAAACATCAATGAATGCAAATGAGCAATGAATGTTAAATTTAGCTATGCATGATGTATGTATGAATGTATGAATGTTGTACTGTATATGCTGACAAAATAGACATACAACACTGGGAATAACTAGACAAAACAAGCTTGGGTAACGTCAATACTCGGCTAAATCACATCCAGGAGGAAAATTTCTCTAGAAAGTAAGCACCAATTGAGGAAATAAATTCCTATTTCACGGCCTAAATTCACTAGGAACAAACAAAATCTAAAAACAATCAAATCAAAATAGTACAGATACAGGGATATAACATCCTCCTCCAGGCTTCACTGAGGAATATCACACAGACTTCAATGGGGAAACAATGTTTCAATGTGTATACTTCCACTGGAGATTATAATAGTAACTTCATTAGGGAAGATGGAACTACGTCATCGAGATATCAGCCGGGGATCCTGTGCTAACTTCATTGGGGAGGACAATACCACATCATCGAGAGGAGCCCAAAATATATTCTTCAATACTAAGAGTGATGATTACATAAACTTCTCTGGGGAGAAATCATGAAACCACACATGGGTAACCGTTTTCAGAGAGAAACATTATCTTAAATTTACTTGGGGATCTAAGAAGTTTAAACAATACAACAAGAAATCAAAATTATGGGGATTTTAAATCAAACCCAGCGCTTGGCGGGAGAAAAACCCAAAAAGTTGACCACTGTTTCAACACTTCTTATAAAAGATATTGCCCTTGTCTAGTTTCTAGGGAAAAAATCAACAATAATGCTAATACTGCAAAAGGGCAATGCTTTGCAAAGGATTCCACCTCAGCACACAAAGGGAGAAGATACTTTCGTCATATGAGCGAAGACCTTACTGGGGAATCTAGGATAGAGGCTTCAGACCATGCAAACCTGAAATCAAAATTATCAACCTGGAGGACAATTGAACCAAGACCTGATTGGGGAAAATGGGATAACACGTCCAACACCGCAACTTATATCAATTGGTATCATCTCTAACTATTCGAGAATCAGTAAGAAGATCATACGCATATCAGCGAAAGTGACATGGGAGAACTTTCCTGGGGGATACCCACTTCCAAACAAAAAATTAGAGTTCGTCCATCCCTGGAATCACTATTTTTGTTTTTCTTGAGTCAGAAAATATAAATTAAAAATTAATTTGTAAATTCTTTTCAAAAAATATTTTATTATTAAATCTATTTGTTTTGAAAATTACCATCAATAATAAATGGAGTCTTTGTGAGAAGAATAAAATAAGAATTGCAAAGAATTGGATAAAAGCTCAAACTTTATTAATAGAATGGTAGTTTACGAATGGAGATACTCTATAGATGATTACAAAGTTTAGAAAATGGTAATACATTGGAAAAGATACATTTGAAATACAATGACCACTATTATCCCTAACAACTTTGATATCCCGAGCAGCGACTTCTGTTAAAGTATGGTGATAACCCGAGAAGATTGTTGCTTCAATGATCAAGTCTTGTTTGATGCAGTTACTTGCCAAGAAATCCCTAACTTTTGCCTAAGTTTCCCTTGTGGGTTTTCAACCTAGCGGGAGAATATATTCTATTTATGTCTCTTATTTTTGCCTAGACCTCCCTTTCGGGTTTTCAGCCTACCGAGACGCTCTTTTTTTCCTAAGCCTCCCTTTTGGATTTTCGACATAACGAGTTGTTCTTTTATCTATCTACGCAAAGTATTTCTTGACTACATCAACATTTATAGGACGTGGGAACTCCCCGCCATCCATAGTTTAAAGAATTAATGCATCGCCAGAGAAGGATTTCTTGACAACATATGGGCCTTCAAAATTGGGAGTCCACTTGCCCTTAAAGTCAATGTTAAAAGACTTGATCTTCTTGAGCATGAGGTCGCCTTCTCTAAATTCACGAGGATTAACCTTATTATCAAAAGCTTTCGTCATTCTCTTCTGGTATAACTGGCCATGACACAAGTCCATCATTCTTTTCTCTTTAATCAAATTCAACTGGTCAAACTTGTTCTGGTCCCATTCAGCCTCTAACAACTTGGTTTCCATTATCACCCGTAAAGAGGGAATCTCAACCTCAACAGAGAGCACTTCTTCCACTCCATACACAAGAGAGAAAGGGGTTTCCCCTGTTGAAGTGTAGACGGATGTTCGATACCCGTGCAAAGCAAAAGGGAGCATCTCATGCCAATATTTATAGGTAACAATCATTTTCTAGATGATCTTCTTAATGTTTTTATTAGCAGCTTCAACAACTCCATTAATATTTGGCTTGTAAGGAGATGAATTTTCATGGACAATCTTGAATTCTTCACAAAGTTCTGTCATCATCTTGTTATTCAGATTCGAGCCGTTGTCAGTGATAATCCTGCTTGGCACACCATACCGACATATAAGATTGTTCTTGATAAAGTGTACTACCACCTGCTTAGTAACATTAGAATATAAAGCTTCTTCCAACCATTTGGTGAAGTAGTCAATTTCCACCAAGATGAAACGATGTCCATTCGACGCCTTAGGTTCAATCATTCCAATCATGTCAATACCCTACATAGAGAAAGGCCACTGGGAAGAAATAACATTGAGAAGTGTCGGAGGTACATGCATTTTGTCAGCATAAACTTGACACTTATGGAACTTCTTTGTAAATTTGTAACAGTCAGATTCCATTGTTAGCCAATAGTAACCTTCTCTAAGCATCTTTTTTTCCATCGAATATCCATTGGCATGATTACCATAGGAACCTTCATGGATTTCATGCATCAACATCTCTTCTTCGTGTCTATCCACTCATCTTAGCAATACTATGTCATAATTTCTTTTGTATAGCACATCTTCATTAAGGAAAAACTGCCTGCCAACCTTCTAAGTGTCTTTCTATCTTTGTTTGACGCACCAGCCGGATATTCCCGAGTCTGGAGAAAATGCTTGATATCATAATACAAAGGTTTTTCGTCTGACAATTCCTCTACTACAAACACATGAGCTGGCCTATCCAGACGTTGCACTGTGATACGAGGCACATCGTTCCAAGTATTTACTTGATACATAGAAGCCAGAGTGGCTAAAGCATCCGCCATCTGATTCTCATCTCTGAATATATGATGGAATTCAACTTTATTAAAAAATGGTAATAACCTTCTAGCATAGTTTTGCAGGGAATCAAGCCAGGGTGACGTGTATCCCATTCTCCTTTAATATGATTTATTACCAAAGCTGAATCGCCATATACATCTAGAATTTTGATTCTGAGATCAATAGCCTCCTCGAGACCCATGATACAAGCTTCATACTCTGCTATGTTATTGGTGCAATCAAATGTCAACCTTGCAGTAAAAGGGATATGCGATCTGTGGGGAGTGATAATCACAACACCAATTCCTTTCCCATAAGCATTAACAGCTCCATCAAACACCATGCCCCAACGAGATTCAGGATCAGGACCTTCCTTAGGCAACCGTTCATCACAATATTTTATTTTCAAAAACATCACATCCTTATTAGGGAAATCATATTTAACAAAATGATAATCATCAACCGGTTGGTGAGCAAGATAATTTGCTAACACGCTGCTTTTTCTAGCATTCTGAGCACGATATTCAATATCATATTCAGATAGAATCATCTGCCAACGGGAAATTCTTCTAGTAAGAGCAGGCTTTTCAAAAAAATACTTAATTGGATCCATTTTAGAAATAAACCAAGTAGTATGATTTAACATATATTGCCGCAACCGTTTTGCCACCCAAGCCAAAACACAACATGTTTTTTCCAGCATGGAATACCGCGACTCACAGTCAGGAAACTTCTTGCTGAGATGATAAATGGCATATTCCTTCTTCCTTGTTTCATCTTGTTGTCCAAAAATACAGCCCATAGAATTATCTAACACTGTCAGATACATAATCAATGGTCTTACTTCAACGGGGGGGGGGGGGGGGGCAAGATAAGAGATTCAAGCAGATACTCTTTAATACTTTAAAATTCCCTTTGGCAATCATCGGTCCACACACAACCCTGATCTTTCTTTAACAACTTAAAGATCGACTCACATGTTGCAGTCATATGGGAAATAAATATGGAAATGTAATTCAGACGCCAAAGGAAGCCTCTAACTTGCTTTTCAGTTCTTGGTGCTGGCATTTAATGAATTTCCTTAACTTTATCAGGGTCAACTTCAATTCCTTTTTGGATGATGATGAAACCTAATAGTTTTCCTGATCGAACATGAAAGGTGTATTTATTTGGATTCAAGCGGAGACGATACTTCCTCAAACGCTGAAACAATTTCAACAAACTTCTATATGCCTTTCTTCAGTCTGGGATTTGGAAATCATATCATCGAAATATACCTTAATTTCCTTGTGCATCAGATCATGGAATATGATTGTCATAGTCCTCCGGTACATTGCACCAATGTTCTTCAACCCAAAGGGCATCACTCTGTAACATAATGTTCCCCAGGGTGTGATAAATGTTGTTTTTTCCATTTCCTCAAAATCCATTCTGATTTGATTATATCCGGAAAATCCATCCATGAACGAGAATACCTTGAATTTTGTTGTACTGTTAACCAACATATCAATACATGGAAATGGAAAGTCATCTTTTGGACTAGCTTTATTATAAATATCTATAATAAACGCACATGCAAACTTTTCTGTATTTCTTTGGTACTGGGAAAATATTGGCAATCCAATGAGGGTACAAACATGTCACAAGAAAACTGGAGTTAATCTGCTTTAAAACTTCTTCTTTAATTTTCACTGCCATATTAGGGTGAGTTCTTTGCAATTTCTGCTTGATTGGCGAGCATTCTGGCTTTAGCGGCAAATGATGTTCCACAATATCAGTATCCCATCCTGGCATGTATTGGTAAGACCAAGCAAATATATCCACATAATCTTTCAACAATTCAATCAATCTGCACTTCACGCCGGGATGAAGCAATGCTCCAATCTTGATTTCTTTTGGATGTTCCTCTGAACCCAAATTAATCGTCTCTAACTGCTCTTAATATTCCTGAATGGTACTTTTCTTGTGCTCAAGCAACCGTGAAACCTCTTCTGGGATTTCATCATATTCTTCTTCTCCGTCCACATATGCAGGATATTCAAAGTTGGGAGAGGGTGCAGGGTCGTTGTACTCAATGAGTTTTTAGAAACTGACACATATAGCAAGTTATTATGCCAATTAATTTACAGTTATTATTTATTTTGAAAGGATTTTTCTGATTACCATTTTCCAAGAAAAAGAAGAAAATAAAGACACAATTTGGGAATCAAAGACAACTTTTATTAATGATTTTAAAGATCAAAGCAACAGGTATGCCCATAGAATATCAATACTTTCACCATGGGAAGAGTGAAAGATTTTTGAAAAGATTAACAAAAAAATATTACTTTGATATATGAATGCAAGAGGGAACATCAATAGTGACCCAATTTTGGACTCTGACTCCATGCGTCACATAATTCAGTATCTCTTGCTATGCCTCGCCTTCCAGAATAGCATTGATCCTAGGAACAGTTGGATGAAGATAACCCCCACTATGAAATATGTCTTGATATTTTTCTAAAGAAGACTCTGGGTTCATAACTTCACCTTTATTACTCTTCACAGAGAATCCCAAACCAACTATATTCTTATTTACAGGTGGATCAACAATCTGCCCCCACACTTTACTAAGGCCATTACGCACTACCTGTTGAGCATCCTTAAACGAAGCTATAGAATTCTAATTTTCCCTTACATTATCAATGAATAATGCTTGGAACTGAGTTCCAACAGTAGCTACATCATCTTCCACAACACTGAAAGAGGATAAGTGAGATATTAATAACGCTTATTCTCCATTTATGATGACTACCTTTCCTTCACGAACAAACTTCATCTTCTGGTGCAAAGTTAAAGTGATAACCCCTGCCTCGTGGACTCATAGTTGCCCCAGTAGACAACTGTAAGCGGGAACAATATCCATAACCTGGAAAGTAATCTGAAATAAGTGCGGGCCTATATGAATAGGCAAATCTACTTCCACGATGATAGACTTCCTTGATCCATCAAAAGCTTTCACAATTATGCCACTCGGGCGCATGTGAGTTCCTTGGTACTTCAAATTCATGAGCGTTCTCCTCGGTATGACATTTAAAGCGGACCCACTATCAATCAACACATTTGACAATGAATCATTCTTACAGTTCATGGAGATATGGAGAGCCAAGTTATGATTCCTTCCTTCATCGGGCAATTCGTCATCACAGAAACTTAGGTTATTACAGGATGTAATATTCACGATAACACTACTGAAATGGTCCAAAGGCATATCAATTTCTACGAAATCTTGATCCAATACTCTCATAAAAAATTCCCTGTGGGAAGAAGAGTTCATTAACAAGGCTAGAATAGATATCTTTGATGGAGTCTGCAACAATTGATCTACGATCCTGTAGTCGCTCATCTTGATAATCTTCAATTTATCATCCATATCTTTTTCCAGAGTAGTACCACTAGATCCCCCATTGCTTTCTTAGGTTCAGCAATTTCAACATCCTTTTTATCAACATTAACATTCCCTCAATTAACAGGTGCGAGAACACGGCCAATGCGGGTTACTCGGCTTGCTTCAACAATATTCTTAACATCAGACAAAGGTTGGATGGGAACTTCCACACCATCCTCCAAGATTGTAGCATTGTATTTATATGCCACGGCTTTGTCTGATTCATAAGGAACAGGACCCGGCAAGCAAATCACTACTGGAGAAACAACAACCTTGCTTTGGTGCTCAATCTCTATAGGGGCGAAAACACTAAAACAAGGCACGATAACATTCACCCCTTCTTCAGAATACTTAGACATCACAAAACCGTTGATGGAGAATATATCTTCATCTGAGGAAAATAATTCATCTGCAGAGACATACTCATCATCTGATACAATATTGGCCGAGCAGTCTTCAATCATGTTAATCCCATTGTAATTATCTCTATTTATTGAGACTTTGATAGTACCATTGTCTAATAACAACTGAACATCCTTTCTCACTATAGAACAACCTCGAAAATCTCTGCAGCAGATCTGACAAGACCCATAATGGTGTTCTTCTTGACCATCCACGTGACAGAAGGTAGCGTGCAACTGCACCAAATCATCATTCATATACTTCAGGTAAAAAATCTAAAACTTATCGGGACATCCGAAGACCATATTCACATCTTATTTGTACTCTTCCCTAGGCATGATTATATGAATGAGGCCCTCGTCCATCATTTCCTGAAGATCAACTTTTATCTTATCACATCCACATATATCTAAACTGCAAATACCATAACTAGCATGGTCATGTGTATAGTAACTAAACTCACAGAGGTCAGCATGCATCTTTACCAAATCTCCTCTAACTAGGTTGATATAAAAAAATCCGGAAGTCTCCAGGACAACCAACAACCATGTTTACAGCATTTGCTTCTCAATACTTTGGCAAAGGATTATCTTTCACGTTAGGGATGACATCTTTAAAGGATAACAGGCCATATCTCACCATCTTTTGTACTTCGTATTTCAAAGGATAACATTTCTCAATGCTGTGCCCTGGGGCTCCTTGATGAAAAGGGAACGTCTGGTCTTCCTTATAATACCATGGTAAAGGCGAAGGTATAATATGAGGCGGCCTGGTCTGAACCAACTTCTTATGAATCAAATTCAGAAGTAACTCTACATAGCTCATTGTAATAGAGTCAAAAGCCTCTCTCTTCTGACTTTTCCCTTGATTTCCCTGAGGGGATGGTCTCTGATAGGAATTGGTGGTTGGATCTACATTGACAACTAGAGTCACATAAGCAACCTGTTCCTGGCACCGTTGATGTCTTCTAGGTGGCCTAATCTTTCTATCCCCAATAACAACACTCATTTCACTTTCTTTCTTTCGAGAGAACCCGTATGACGACTTCTTTGTCCTTTCATCTTTTGTCAAGCACCCTTCTCTAACAGCCTCTTCCAAACGGACACCCATGCTTACCATTTCGGTAAAATCACTCGGCGCACTAGTGTTGTACCCCAATTTCCCCCCTAAGGTCCCTTCATCATACCATGTTGATTCAATCACAACTAGATCACATTAGGGCTTTTGGTTTTTCTCCTTATCTTTAGTTTTTCTCTTTGAGGAATCACAAAGCACCTTGACTTGTTTTCTTTTGTGATCATGAATATTTTGTCTTATTTTTGCCTTTGAATTAATAAAATGCAATGTTGGTTTGTCTTGCTTGTTACTAATGTAGGTAAAGACAATGAGGCTTAGCAAGTTGCTCCATGGGTTCATGAGTTTATTTCCATGCCCTAGTCAATAAAGCTTGAGAAGTTCAAACCTCACCATTGGGATTGTTATGGAAGAAATGGCATGGCAAGGTTATTTTGGTTCACCACATTTCAAGATTATCAAATTTGGTTCAAAAGTACAAGGGGTTGATTGGAGAAGTTGCCATGCTTGGACAAGGCTTTGTTCTCATTGGTCACAAGTGCATATTTCTCTCAATTCTCAAGATATGGAAGTGTTTTTGGTTACTATGAGTTCTCATTTTCATCCTCAACAACTTCTATTTACAAAGCATTTGTGTTGGTACAATAAGTTTGTTCAAAATTGTCAAAGTTCCTCAAGGCATTTTCTTGATCTAGGAGCTAGGGTTTTGAACTTTAAAGAAGCATATCTTGCTCATCATTTGAAATTTTTGAGTGATTCCAAAGACATCCTTCTCTTCAAAAGGTTATTTACAAACCACTTCAAAAGTTTCAAGGAGTTTTCCTGTGGAAGAAGCTTGATGATGAAGAAAGATTACAAGTCCTCTAGATGAACCCCCAATTTCTCATGTGTGACTCCAAATGATCACAACTTGGTCAATTTGTATCCCCTTGAGCCCACTCTTTTCCATAATTATCTTGAATATGTGAGCTTTATGCCTTTTTTTATATGCAAAGTGAGAAAATGGATGGAAGATACCCTAAGGATACAAAAGATTATAGGTCATTTCATGATTTTTTGCCAACTTCAACAATTCATAACTCTCTTAATTTTTAGATATTTTGAATTGTTAAAGTTTCAAAATTTCATTCAAGAGGTCTATTTCATGCCATATTTTTTGGTCAATAGCAAATTCCAAGTTGAAGGCCATGTTTGGATGCAAGACATTATAGGTCACTTTTGAAGAAAAATTTGAAATATTTCTAAGTATGGAAAGTCAACCTTTTCCCCCCAACTTTGACTCAATGCAACTTTCAGCTCAAGCATACATTTGATTCCATTCTTTTTCCACTGCAAAGCTTGTAAACTCATCTTTCTCAAGCATCAAGAATCATGCCTTAAGACCCCTTGAGCTGAGAATGCCATTGGATTGAACTTGGTAACTTGGAACTGATGTTTCTTCATAAGTTAGAATTTGAAATTCATGTTTTGGCCTCTAAACATCAAATTAGCACGCGTTTGTGATCTACACATGTTTAACCAAGTTGCCAAAGTGGATTAGAGCCTCAAAACGCAAGTATTGGATGACTTTTGATGGAAATTAGATCACACTTTCTCGTGCATCAGGTTCACACGATTTGCCTCCAAACTTCATCATTTCACATGCTTGAACATTCTATTTGATTCCCTATAAATAGAGGGTCATCCCCCATTCATTTCCTCAAGCTTTGAGAGCCAAAAACACTCTGTCAAAACCTCACACGAACTTCAAATTTTTGAAATCCCTCTTGGAACCAAAGCACATCATAAAACACACACAATCCACACAATGGGATTCAGGCTCGTCATAAGCGGAACAACTTTCAAAATAAAGGAACACAGTTCAAAAATGCTATGAATGCATGATGTACAATAACTTCATAATAAATGTGACCATAACTAGTCAATTACATTATCATTCATAATATCATCTTTATATAGAATGTATTAAACATTTACACAGGCACCTCATTTACATCATTATCACAAATAACATTTTTTATATCATAAAAGCATCATAATCACATCATAATAACATAATAACATCATAACATCATTATCAGTTTCATCATAAAAAATAGAATATATTAGCATGGAAAACATACAAGAAATAAATCTCATAAACACCTTGGTCTTAGAATCATGCATCAAATGACTAATATAATTCTATCATCTTATAGGTCTATACATCATCTTCCTAACTCTTTAAACGGCGCATCAAATGTAGTCCTGAAACTCAAGTTACGATATTTTGAACATTGCTTCCAGACAACATCGCCTGGCGATGTTGGGGCGCTCTCTTCGCCTCTTTATTGCCTGGAGGCGCTAGGGTATTTCCCCCCTCTCCATACATTTTTCCAGAGGCTCACTTTTCTCTCTCGCTGCAAGCTCTCCTAGCGTCATTTGGGCACCCTCCTCTCCTTTTCATCGCCTCAGGCTCGCCTGGCACTGCTTGCGAAACAACTCTTTTATACCTGCGATTTTTCGCTGTTAAAGGCCTTCCGGACCTCAGATTCGACTCCTTAAAAAGTCCCAGTTTAAGAATTCAAAATATTATGATTGTATAACATTTATAATAGCTTATAAAACCTATTTAGAGGTCCTAACATCATATATTCATCAAGGACTCATCCATTCATTTATTCAATACATGATTTTCCCTAATTTCATCAATCTTCATCAAAATCATCATACAAACCACAAATCCACCACTACCTTAATCCAATATCAATTATAATAAACATGATTAAATCCCTTACCTCGAATTCTCTACACTTCGATCTTTTTCAAGTTCTACAAGATGAATTCCTCTTATCTTCTCTTTGTGCCCTAGCCGCTTCTCACTTTTCTCAAAAATCACGATCGTACAGACAAACTTTTAATTCCCTTATTTCTTTATTCTTATTTTACCCCTTGGACCCTTTTTATGCTCATCCCATCATACCCTTACTAATCCTCATCATATTTACCATCTTGCCCTTATTCTCTCGTTTCGCCTTATTATTTTTATTTAATTATTAATATAACTCTAAATAATATAAAATAAATTATTTTATTAAAATACTCCTAATTAGCACCTTAATCCTCACTATCCCACCATATACCACATATACATCACATAATTCACCATAAATCACATATAGTCAAATAAATAATTAATTTATAAAATTTGGGGTGTTACAGCAGTCATGTGAGATATAAGTCTGGAAATGTAATTCAAACACCCAAGGAATCCTCTGACTTTCTTTTTTGTTTTAGGTGCAAGAATGTCTTTAATAGCTCTGACTGTATCACGATCAACTTCAATACTTTTTTGGTTGACAATAAAACCCAAAAGTTTCCCAGAACAAACACCAAAAGTACATTTGTTTGGATTCAAGTGGAGTTTAAACTTTCTCAAATGCTGAAACAGCTTCAACAGATAATCAACATGATCATCCTCTGTCCTTGTTATGGCAATGGGTAGTCATAACCCTCTAGTAAATTGCACCAGCATTCTTATATCCGATGGGCGTCACTCTATAACAGAATGTTCTCTAGGGGGGGTGATAAACATCATTTTTTCCATGTCCTCAGGTACCATCTTTATATGATTATATCCGGAAAACCCATCCATAATTGAGAAGACATTAAACTTGGTTGTATTATCTACAAAAATATCAATATATGGTAACGAAAAGTCATCTTTTATACTTGCCTTCTTTAAATCCCTGTAGTCAACACACATTATGACTTTTCTATCCTTCTTCGGAACTAGTACAATATTGGCCACCCATTGAGGATAAACTCGTGTAATAAGAAAACTAACATCATATTTATTTTTCACTTCCTCTTAGATTCTAGTAGCCATATTAAGGTGATTTCTTCTCAACATCTTCTTGACTAGTGGAAATTCCAGCTTCAAAGGAAATCTATGCTCCACAATATTTGTATTAAGGCCTGGCATATCCTAGTAAGACCAAGAAAACACATCAACATATTCTGTAAGAAGCTCTACCATCCTCCTTTTAAAATCTAGATCACGCAGTTCCCCAATCTTGAATTCTATCTTTCTCTTTAGAACCCAAGTTGATCCATTCCATTGGCTCTTTATAAGGTTGAATGGTCTTTCCCTCGTGCTCAAGCAACCGAAAATCTCATTAGGAGTATCATCTTTAACATTCTCTTCTTCCGCTTCAAACACATGGAATTCAAAGATGGGAGAGGTCATATTGTCATGGTTTTCAATGAGTTTTTTAATTAATCTACACATATGATTTATGCTTGATTTTAGAAACAGATAAAAATGTACAAGTATTATGCAAATATTGAAGTTATAGGAATTTTAAGTTACCATTTTCCAGAAGAAATAAAAAGCAAAAAGTAAATACACATATGGATAACAAAATAACATTTTATTAATGATATTAAAATCTGAAATAAATCCCACACAAAGTCAATTTCACGTTGGGCAGAATGAAAGGATTTTTTTGAAAAAAAAACAAAAAAAACTACTTAGAAATGTGAATAACAAAAGGAACATAAACATCAATCTAATTCTGATAGATCACTCAGTGCATCACGAACTTTGGCAAATCTTGCTCTGTTTCATCTATAATGATGTAATCAACTTATGGAGAAGTAGGATGAATTAAGCCTCCATTATGGAAAGTCTCTTGAATTAAGGAAAAAAACACCCTCCTGCTTCATAACTTTTTCAGATTTGGGAGAAAACCTATGACCAACATTGTACTTATTTTCTAGAAAGTTAATGACTTGTCCCTATTCGACAACCGGACCATGTTGAACCACCTGTTGTGAATTTTTTAAGGAAGAAATGAATGCCCATTCTTCTTAACATTACCATCAATAGAAAGATCCTATAAAGGAGTTCCCATAACTTCATTAACATCAATATAAGAAAAAGATGAGAGATGAATCACCGGTATAGCTTTCTCTCCACCTACTATCACTAACTTTCCATTCCTCATAAACTTTAACTTTTGATGAAGAGTAGAGGTAATTTCCCCAACTTCGTGGATCCACGAACGACCCAATAGGCAACTATAAGTGGGGTGGATATCTATCATCTGGAATGTAATATGAAAAGAGTGAGGTCCAATCTTTATGGGGATATGAACTTCCCCTATAACAGTCTTTCTAGACCCATCAAAAGCTTTGACAATAACACCACTAAACTGCATTGAAGTACCTTGGTAATAAAGCTTGGATAAAGTAGACTTGGGAATATGTTCAAAGAAGAACATATATCCACCAAGACATTGGATAAAGCATGATCTTGAAAATTCATTGAGATGTGCAAGGCCAATTTATGGTTCCTACCCTCCTCAAGCAACTCTTAATCACTAAAGCTTAAATTATTATACGCAGTTATATTGCCAACAATACCATCAAACTGGTCAATAGTAACATCATGATCCATAAAATCTTGTTCCAATACCCTCATCAAAGCATATCTATGGGCCTCAAAATTCAAAAGCTAGGATAAAATAGAGATTTTAGATGGAGTTTAAAGAAGTTTATAAACAATCTTATACTCAATTTTCTTGATTAGCTTCAAAACCTCATCAGCATTAGTATTCAGATTCAAACCACTAGACTAACCTTCCTCAAACTCAGGTTCATACTGCACAACATGCACTTCAACTTGAACTTTCTTAACAACAGAAACATCCTCAAACCTCTTGGGAGGAACAAAAGCAAACACACGACCTACGGGTCACTCTGCTAACATCAACAATACTAACAACTGAAGGAAAAGGTGGAATAGGAATCTGCTTACCATCTTCCATCATGGTAGACTTGTAATTATAAGGCACAACCTTTTCATAGTTATAAGGAAGAAGGCCTAACAAACAGATAACCAAAGGAGAGATAGAAGACTTTTGATGGTTGTAAGTTATTTCCCTGGTCCAGGTATATTGAAATGAGGAACTACAACATTAACTTCATCAACAACAACCCTTGCTCTTGTAACATAGATAATCCCTTGATACATCATCTCTTAAAGATCTCTCTTTGTAATAGAACAACCACGAGGACTCCTTGAACAAATTATGCAAGAAGCATGATCATGCTCATAATAACAAAGCTCACACAAGCTTACGTGCATTTCAACCAAAGATACCATTATCAAATTAACATCATAGACACGGTAGTCCTCAGGACAACCATCTACCATATTCACAACAACATCTTCATGCTTGGGCAATGGGTTATCTTGGACATTGGGTCCATAATCCTTGAAAGATAAAATACCACTTTGAATCAGCCTTTTCACTCCAGAGTTCAAACCAAAACAATTCTCTATATCATGACCAGGTGCCCCTTGATGGTATGAACAAAGTTGATCAGCCTTGTACCACCAAGGGAGATCCTTTGGAATAACAAGTGGAGATCTGGTTTGCATAAGATGCTTCTACAAAAGCAAGATACAATTGATCACATGCATAAGAATTGGGTCAAATTGAACCTTCTTCTGAACACGATTTTGTTGATTGTATTATTTATGAGTATGTTGTTATTGTTGTAACTAATGTTGATAGACATGAGCTGCCTGAGAAACATGAGTAAAATTAACACTTGGTGTGAAAAATTCTACATGCTATTGTTAATGATTATTCCTCCCTCTAGATTTCCTATGCTTTTCCTAAGAAGTAGCATTAGTATCAAATTCTTTTTTCTTAGAAAAACCACTTCCATACTTCTTTGAACCACCAGAAGAACTACCTTTTTTATCCAAACATCCCTATCGGATAACCTCTTTAATATGCATTACCATATTCACCATCTCTATGAAATTATTAGGTGCCCTAGTTACCATCCTTTCGTAGTCAAAGGGGCTCAGGATTTTCAAAAAGAGCTTCATCATTTCTTTCTCCTTTAGAAGAGGGTTGTTATGGGAAGCAATCTCACGCCACCTCTGAGCGTACTCCTTGAAAGTTTCCTTAACCTTTTGAGACATGGCACAAAGTTGATCCTTGTAAGGCGCCATATCAACATTATATTTATACTGACAAAAAATGCTTCACCTAAGTCATTAAAAGTACAAATATGAGTACTATAAATTTCCCTATACCACTTAAGAGTTGCACCTGTAAGACTATCCCAAAAGTAGTGGATCAAAAGCTGATGATTATCAGTCTGAGTATACATCTTCCTAGCATACATCACAAGATGGATTTAAGGACATGAATTGCTCTTGTATTTCTCAAAGTCAGGAACCTTTATTTTGGCAAGTATCTTTAGATTAGGCACCTAACAGAGGTCATGGGCATTCATCCCAATTAGTTCCTTACCTCTCAAAACTTTTATCTCTTTCTCCATTTCCTAAAATTGATTCTAAAATTCATCCATTTACTCATAAAAACCAATGCTATCACAAGGTTCAACATGATAAACAAGATCATCAACATGTGGAAAAGTATGAACCACAAGAGGAGGAACAATCATAACTAGTTGCACAACAGGAATCTCAATAATAGGCTGATAACTTTCAAGAATAAAGTTCAAAGACATACCCCAAGGAAAAGCTTGTAGTATCTAATGTTGTGGAAAACTAACTAGATACATAGAAACAAGAGCCAAGAAGATCTCATAAATAACAACAACCTGCGGCTGAGTCAAAGTTGTATTTTGACGAGGAGAAGAAGGAGGAGGATGATTCTGAGTAGCAACAAAAGATTCCACCAGAGCAGTTAGTCTTTCCATTCTAGTCCTTAGGGTAGTCACCTATTCATAGAGTTCTCTGTTCTCTTATTCAAGATTATCTATCTTCCTCTGGTAATTAGCTCGAATATTGTACCAGTGAGATAACTTACCTTCTACGAAGACTAAGAGAAAGGAATAAGACTCATAAGAAACTTATGGAAAAAAGACCAAATGCAGTATGATGCATGATATACAATGAAAATTATTATTTTTATTATCAGTTTTCGAGGAACTTTAAGATATTATAAAGCAATTGCAAGCATCATAAAGATATCACATTTGAAATACCACTGAAAATCTCTTTTTATTAATAATTGGAAGGATTACAATTTAAAGTGCAAAGTATCAAAGAATCCTAAGAAAAATAGATAACAAAGCTATATCCTACAGGTGCCTATGGTGTAAGAACAAGATTGGTTCTGATTCAACAAGATTGGTTTTACAACTGGCCTTATGTTTTGATGATAACCTTACATGTTATCTTAGAGAAAAATTGTATACTCTAATGGTTTTTGTCTAGTGTGTAGATTTTACTAAACATGTTCTAACTTTGGTAAGGAGGTGTGTGACGTCATTGGGATTTGAACTCAACACTGTAGAAGAATACCTTTTGTGTAATACAAGTTAAGTCAATATTCTAAAATGCTTCTTATGCAGCAGTTCTAAGGAATGTTAGTATAAGAGCTTATGATTGTGACTTTTGAAAGGAAGATTTTGAGGCCTTTTAAAGCTTTACTTCTGTTATTCTAAGTTTTGAAGATGTTGAAGACAAGGTTCTACTAAATGATTTCTAAATATATGAAGACATTCTTTTGAAGACCAATTGCTGAAGACTCTAAAGGAAAATGTTATTTGGATAAGCTCTAAAGACTCAAAGACTTAGGTTATGAAGATATAAAGTTCTTATTCTTCTACAACATGCTTCATCAACATACAAATCAGAAGCCTCTGGAGATATATAAGACAAAGATCAAGAATAAGGGATTGTGTTTGATGGTGAGTATAAAAGTATAAAAGGACACTGTGAGCTCTACTCTGTAGGGTGGTGTAAAGACATACCCTTTTGTACTATTATCTACCAGTCTCACCATGACTGTTGGGAATAAAACAACTGGTTTTTGTGTTTTCTATTCTACCCTCCAACGAATCTCCTTTTCAACTATAAAAGGAGGACCTGGAAGAATTTGAAATAAATGAGTGAGTTCAATAAAACTACACCAAAGCATTTCACAAAATTTGTTATATTCTTTGTATAGTTTTGTAAACCAGGAAGGAGTTTTTGTTCGTATCTTTCTATCAACACTTTTGTGTTACTGTACTTAAACATTGTGTAATCATCTTATTTATAAGCATATTTGTATACACATCTTTGTAAATAAATGGTTGTTGGTAGGTTCCTAGAGAGACTCTGTGAGTCTGGATTCTCAAGAAGACTTTGGTTGTGGTTATAGTGGTTTTGCAATAAGGATCGACGAACTTATTAGGGTTGCCAATAAGGTTTATCAGACTTATTATTATTGTCTATAATCTAGTAGGTTATAGTGGAATAAGTCCTTGTGTATAAGGAAAATCACTTTGAGGGGTGGACTGAAGTAAAATTATGGTATTTAGAACACATATGTCCTAAGAGATGTCGAGACAGTGTAATCCTACTTCAAAATAAACATGTATAACAATTTAAAACAATGTAGAAAAGTAAAGAACACACAAATTTTTTAACCCAATTCAGTGTAAAACAACACTTATTCTGGGGGCTTCCAAGCAAAGAACGAAGTTAACTAGATAGTATCAATTTGTAGACCCACAACGAACTTTTACGTAGTTTAGAATCTACTCACTTAATCACCCTTGCTTAACTTCTACCTAAGAATCATCTAGGTATGATGTAACACCCTAATTTAACCCCGCATAATTATAATTAAATCAGAGTAATTTAAGAAAACATCAATCATAATCAAGAGTCTACATTTTTAAAAACATGCATGGATTACGTAATATATAAATGATACATAACACCGTCATAGATGAGCCAACGTAACACAACATAGTGTTCAACTACAAATTTTTTTAAGCAACGAAAAAGGGTTCATAATTTAGAATATAACTTAAATCATCCAACAAATCAACGTTTACTCAAATATCAAGGAGTTCTTAAGAATCCGACATCTAATTAACATCAACCAAATAAAGGTAACGTTCATCCCCTAGTGTTACATATCAGAGCATGACTCTAATTTGAAATAAAAAACGAGTAACTTCCTCTACTACAGATCATCTGCATGTTATGCACATAGAGGTAACATTCAAACAGAAGAGTTGAGATATCATAACTATATACAGGATAGCATAATAATATGCAAATAATAATTTATTACGCATTAACATACATCCTTCATCTCACACCTTCACATCATCTTGCAACAATCAAATGTCATGTCAAATATACAATTAAACAATCCTAAAACACACATTATCCATTACGGTATAACCCATATATCATCTACACAGTTCAACAGTATAAGAATAATGCGATACAACGAGACCGACCAGCAGACTCAATGCATGTTCTACCAAAGGGCAAAAGCCATCATCATTATGCCAAATAAGGTAGCAATATGGCATAACCCTTCATCATAATGCCAATATAGGCCATCAACAAGGCATAATCCCTCACCATGAATCCATGTGACATCGACTTACAACAATACAATATCCATTGATATTTCTATCCACCAATGCAACACTCTAATACAAGACATCATTATCATCATGCGTGCATCATACTAAGAAAATTATTCATACAACTTCGTATATCATAGTCACATTCATTTATAACATTTACAATCGTATAACATAAGAAATGCACAAAAAAGGCATAAGCCTCCAAACAATATTCACCTATTGTATTCATAATTATTACTACAGGATAACAAATAATTTTATCTTTTCGTCAGTCTAAACGGTGCGTCAAACGGACACCCGAGTCGAAGGTTATGATTTTCACAAGTCTTAAAAAAACTGTCAACTTCAGGACCAAATGATGTTCACCATTAGCATACAATAGAAGAAACAAACATGGGGTCGGTTATGTCCTCCATTATAACCCCAAAATCCTAATTTTCCAACCAAAACAGTGTCTCATGATTTCACAAACTATGCACATACATTACTCATCATTCAAATTCATTTCACATCATCAAATTCATCACTTAATCATAAGGTATCAACAAATTTATCAAAAATTCCAATACACTCAAAAGTAAAAACGTGAGAAAGAACCTAGCTATGGAAATTCTAATCACTACCATTCCCCATTATTATGCAACCCATCATAGAGTTATAATCCCACCCTTACCTTAGATTGACGATTCTCAACTTCTACAGTGAATTCTCTTGCCCTAGCCTCTTGTGCCCTCAACTCCTCTTCTCTCTTTTCATGATCAGTTTTTCGTTCTAACTTCCCACTTTTTGATTATCCTAATATTAACCTCTAAACCCTTAATTCTTAATTCCAACTTTACCCTTATCCATTTAAGTAATTATTTAATTACAATTATCTAATAACTGGATGTGATGAGAATGATCTTTTTGAATACCTTGATGTGTACTAAAAGGATACTGAAATTCTGGCACACATAATATAAAAAGTCAAGACTGATGTATTAACAATACACAATGTCACAATATATGTTACGACATCTGGTGACTAACAGACTTGCAAAAAAATAGAAAGATTGTGTAGGAAGATAAAGCACATAAACTTAAAGAACACAAGAAATTGTTAACCCAGTTCAGTGCAAACTCACATACTCTAAGGGATACCAAGCCATGAAGGAAATATACTATCAGTAGTATCTATTTGAAGCTAAACAATCTCAGTTTACACTTCTCACTCAATCCCTACCTAGTGCAACTTCTACCTAGGAACCTCCTAAATATGAGAACCCCTATCACTCCCAATCATCGCAGTAATAAAATACCAATAAGAATCCTCGAGAATGTCTCAAGAAACCAAAAAGGAAGAACACACTTCCAAATTACAAATACTTAGTTTTATTAAAATCTTCACTAAGAAAAATAAACAACTCCTTGCTTAAAAGCTTAGAGGAGAATAATAACTTGATAAACAAGTAACAATCACTCAACTCAAATGCATCAAAAGATACATGAAGACATACAAGGAACACACAGAGAACCTAAAGAACTATCAAACACTAAACCCTTATTTTTACAAAGTTTTATGATAAAAACTATGCTTAAAAACTACGTCTTGGACGACTCTTTATATAGTCTTCTGCAGTTGGGCTTGGACTCTTTAGTCAAATATAATATTCAACTATAAATACTTGTAGAATCTTCTCCACAAAAATAGAAACAAAAACAAATATTTCAAATATTTACTAAAAAGCATCAAAGATCCTTTTTTGAAATAAATCAAATCTATAATTATTCTTAACAATCCTTGATTGGTTGTGCCTGTTATGAGTACTAGAAACCTCCAGAATCTCATATTTTTCAATCAAATATTCAAGGATAGATATCCAACTGTACTGATATGATGTTCTATTGTAACATGTTACAACATCTGATAGAACATATGTCAAATGAGTACCGGCAAATCTTGATGTACCAGCTGGTCAAGACGTTATTACATCCTGCTCAACATTAGGCTGTAATACATGTTTTTCCCAAATTAAACATGTTTAAAGAATTGTGGTCAACTATTTATTTTACCAAAACTTTTGCCAACCATAAAATCACAGGCCTAATAAATACTTGCGACAGTTGTGATGAAAGCCTCGTGGAAGAGGAAGAACAAAAGAAGATCATTGATGATTTGGAGAATGAGAAGAAGCAACTCTTATGTATTGTGTCTCATCTACAAAGTGAGGTAACTCGCTTAAACTCCAAGCTTGATAGCTTGACAGAATCCATAAATATGGTTAAAGAGGATGAAGATGCCATAGTTAATTATCAATATGATAATAAACTGAGAAGAATATCAGAAGAAAAGTTATTCCTTTGGAAAATAAGAAAAAGATCAACATGTCTAAACATATGTTACAACATCCTGGTAAATATGATAAATATTCAAATCAAACTCAATATACTTGAGATGTCACTAGTGTGGTGAGTCTGGTCATATAAATCCTTTATGTTTCAAATTTTATAGAGATCAAAAATCTCCAGTTTGATCCAAGGGTAATAAAGTGAGCAAAAAGAGAAGTGTTGAAAATAGGGATATTAACCTTATAGCTCATACTTCTTTGAGAGACTTAACTAGTGAAGAATAGTACTTTGATAATGGATGCTCTAGACATATGAAAGGGGTCTAAAATATGTTGGTAGATGTCAAGCCTCATACCACAGGTTCTGTCAGATTTGATGATGGGTTTAAAGGAGAAATCAAAGGAGTTGGTAAACTGATATGTGCTGGTTGTCCCAGATTAGAAGATGTGTTGTTTGTGAAAAGATTAGTTTCTAATCTTATTAGAATTATTCAATTATGTGACCAAGGTATGTTAGTCAACTTCTCAAAATTATAATGTCTAGTCAAAGATGAGAAATAAGTTGTTCTAGTGAAAGACATAAGGTCCAAAGATAACTACTATTTGTGGGAATCTCAAATAATTTCTTATTCTTCCATATGTTCAACAACTAATAAGGATGAAGTAAAGATATGGCACTAGAAACTTGGACATATTTATTTCAAAAGAATGAAGGAAGTAATATATGAATGAGGCATTAGAGGTATGCCAAATTCAAGACTGAAGAAGGAAAAGTATGTGATAAGTGTGTAAGTAAAAAGTAAATCATGATGTCACACCTAATGTTGCAACATCAGACTACATCCAAAATGTTGGAACTTCTTCATATGGATTTAATGAGACCATTATAGATAGACATCCTAGGAGGGAAAAGGTATGTCTTTGTAGTTGTAAATTATTTTTCTAGGTATACTTAGATGAAATTTCTTAGAGAAAAATAAGATACTTATGAAGTCTTTAAAGGTCCGTGTCAAAGCATTCAAGAAGAGAAGATGAGTCTGATTGCAGATGTCAGTGATAATGACCAGGAGTTTAAGAATACAAAATTCCCAGAACTTTTTTATTCTAAAGGAATAATCCATGAGTTCTCTTATTCCTGGAAAACTCAGGGAGATGGAATTGTTGAGCGAAAGACTAGATCCATACATGAATCAGATAGAGTCATGCTTAGTGTTATGTGTCGCACGCGCAAATCAGAACTAAGAGAGAACGAAATTGCGACAGTGATGAATAGGAAAAGAAATGTAGCGGTAAAGATTTGAGATTAAGCCATCAATTGACTTAACTCAACATAATGAAGTCACCACCGCACTTTATTATTTCCAAAGGGAAACAGGAAAAAAGCGAACAAAACCCAAAAAGATCAGAGGTCGAGGTACGGGGGTCTGTTATTAAAAGGGAAGGTGTTAGCACCCTAAGCATCTACGGTACTCCGCAGGATCCACTTTGTTTGGTTTCTTTTAAAAGGAGTGTCATGTAAAGGTTTACTTGCTAAAGGAAAATAATGAATGAGTATTTGTAAACAAAAGAAAATGAAATATTTTTTTTCTTATTTTTGTTGCTCGCCTTGGGTCGTAAGACTTAGTGCCTACGTACTCCCTCGTGCATTAGGAAAGTCAGAGCACTGTAGTTCGGCTAGAAAAGACTTGTCTGTTGATTGATTTTAAACAACGAGACAAGTCGTCATTGTTAGGAGAGAAATCTCGACTAACGCCCATAAGGTGTGAGAAAGAGGGACCCTGCGTCAACAAGAATGAAGGTTTGAGAACGCCTCTAGCACTCAAGTGGAAAAGTCGACACCTTTATAACCATGAGGATAGGAGAATGTTGCTCGACTATCAATGAATCATGTCTCATATTGAAAAAAGTTTTGAAGGGTAAAAGTGCTTGAGTGTACACAAGATTTTGAATGAGTTGAAGTGTTTTTGTTAGTTTTGAAAAATGTCGAAGTATGATTAAATAAATTGAAGTTTGTTTAAAGAAAAGAATTTTTAAAAGAAAAGCACTCAACAAAGTCTAGGTTTATCAGGAAAGCGGTTCGATTTTATAAACAAAGAAGATTTTGAAAAAGATGAGAAGATTTTGAAAATTAAAGAATATGGGAGGAGATGAAGGGATTATCCTAAAGCATAAGGTAAAAGCTAAGGAAGATAACCTTCTAACCAACAAGAAGCCAACACTTAGCATTATGAGTCAAGATAGAATTACCATTCTTTGGATTGAAACCAAGCAAGCAAAGATACTAGACCTCTTGAGAAGACCAAACTTCAAGTGTATTAAGTCTTCAAAAAAATTGGGTAGAGCAACGGCTGTATACGTGTGAATTCCAGATTACAGACAAAGTATGTAATCACAATAACCTACACATAAAACAAACAAACAAACCAATGTCTTGAGGTAAACCTCAAGAACTCAAGAAAAAATATCAATTAAGGACACAAGGTCTCCAATATAAGCCAAGGTTTCTATTCCTAAGTCCAAGAAGTCTAATACTCCATAATGCCAAGGATAGTAACCAAATAGTCCAAGTATCATTAATATTTTTTTATGGTTCATGTTGATTATTAAGTATCTTCAAAAAGAAAATAAAATCTCAAGTGAGTAAAATAAAAATGGTATAAAAGTTAATGCTCAAGTGAGCAAAGATAAAAATAGCATGAAATGTAAATGCTAAAGTAAATGGTACATAAAGTAAAAGCATAAAATAAAAGCATAAAATAAAAGCATAAAAAATAAAGTCAATTGTTAGAAGTTAATGGTTAGTTGAATGACCATCTTGAAACTTGCATTTGGAACTCATTAGAGGATTGGTAGAACCAAAGCCTCCACACAACAAGTTGCATTTGCTTTTTTTCAAGTATATCATCCATTTTGGAATCCTCAAAAAGTAACATTTAATGATCAATGATGTTTAAGTGATCCGCGTTGACCAAAACTGATGAAGATCCATTAGAGGATTGGTAGAACCAAAGCCTCCACACAATGAATTTCAAGGTTATTGGATCAAAGAGACCAAATTAACATACTTGGGCTTGCAAACATAGGTTTGGGCCACAAATGTTCATTTACTCGAATCGGGACAAAATTTAGTGCTATGTTAAGAAATCATAATTGAACTTATGTAGAAGTCGTACCTATTTTGAGGCATGTCAATAGAAATCTATGTACTTCATGTTTGGATAAATGATATAGAGATAATCATCCCTTAACATGTAGCACAATTAAAAAAGAAAGGGATAAGATGAAGAGAGAGGGGAATGATAAGTTAATTTGGATCACTACTTCAAATTTCTTTCATCTTTAAATTCAATCACTCCTCTAGATGGATTAAAGTACTAAACATATAATTAATCTAAAGCACCAGAAATGAATTAAATAATTCACTCTTTGGTAGATTTAAATTGATGAACATTTATCCAACTTCATCTACACCACAAAGTCCATTGAATTTAAAGAGAAATTGGACATTTAAAATTTCAATCCAAACCAACAATCAAAAGGAGTGAGTAGAAAAACATTTATGAATCAAAACAGCCCTAAAACAAGGCAAAAAATGCATTTTGTTTCTGTGCAAATCGATTGCACTACAGTATAAATCGATTTGCACAATGCTTTTTTTCAAAATTTTGCGAGAAATGCTTCTGTGCAATCGATTGCACCAGGACAACAATCGATTGCACACTATTACATCAAACACCTTATGATCATGGATCCAATTGAGCACGAAAATTCCATCAAATTATGAGAAAATAGCCCCAATGGAATCTCAAAATAATGCTCAATGAATCAACCCAAAGATCAACAAGAGATCACATTTTGAAAGATGGTAAATCCAACTTACCAAAGGTAGATCTAGAGAATTATCAACACAACTTCAAGAATTTGCTTCAATTCAACCACAAGAATCAATTGCCCAAGCTTAGATGTAGAGAATTGATGAACAAAAAGTGTTTGGATGAAGGTTTAGCTCAAAGATTAGTAAACTTCAATGCAAAGCTTACTAACTTTTTGAAAATGGAGCTTTGAGTGGATTTGGTAGATGGAGAGAATTGAGATATTTTTAAGCAAAGTGGTTTTGGCTATCAAAAGCTTGTGATATGAATGAAATGAGGGCTCTATTTATAGAGTTTTAGATTGGGATTAGTGGTAATTTGGTAATTGATTCTTGGAGTCAAAATTTGAATTAATGACAATCCTTTCTAAAATTAGAGGAAAATTGGAGCCAAAATTTGACAAGCTTGAAATTGCTGATTTTTTTTTTCAAATTTTCACGATTTTCACATTGTATTTTTTTTCAAAAATTATGCAAAATGCACTTTGTGAAATTGATTGCACTCTAGGAGTAATCGATTGTACAGTGAAAAAAATGAAAAAAATTTAATTATTTTTCTTTGCAAAATAGAGATTTTAGGGAAATAATATCGGAAAATCTTATTTGCCATATGCTTCGACTCGGTACCTAGAAAACACAAATATGCAAATACAAAGACAAATATTTTTTGTATTTTGATTAGAAGTTAACCAACAACACAAGAGAAAACTTAAAGATAGGATGCAAATGTGATGAATGAAGATATTTATTAATGATTGTGACTGAATGCCAAAATATGATATGAAAGTGCGACTGGAAAAAATTGGGGGCGAAATTTAGGGTACAACAACTGCCCATATTTAATTATCTTTTTTCCAGATAGGCAGAAAGTAATTAAATACAAACAGACTTGAATTTCGTCCCTGATGCGATGTGATGATAGCATATGTTATGAATGAATGCATGGACTCTATTTTGACATATATTTTTTTGAATGATGTATGAGATGAGACAGACACTGTGGGAATATGGAAAGACATGAAACTGAAAACTTATGGTAGTTCAGATGAAATGACGTGGAAATACATGCCGAGGAACCACAAGATACTTTTGGATATCAGTCAGAGTGGCAAGGAGTAACCAGTAATACTTGGAAAAAAGAGATAAAACCTGAGAAGGCAAGCAACGACATCCAAGAATGGCATTGAATAAGGCAAGAAACTCTCTAGAAAAGACAATCAGAAGCATCTAGAAGAACATTAGATGTGGGATGAGACCAAATCTGAAGCTACATCAGAGTCATCCAGGAAAGACGCTGGACGGAAAAGAAATATGACATCCAATATTAGCTTTGAATGAAGGGAAAACTCACATCTAATAATGGCTTTAGACGAGGGAACAAACCACAACATCCAATACTAGAATTGAATGAAGGGAAAGATCAACGTCTAATAATGGCTTTAGACAAGAGAAAAGATTACAACATCCAATACTGGCTTTGAATGAAGGGAAAGCTCAACATCTAATAATGGCTTTAGACGAGAGAAAAGACCACAACATCCAATACTGACTTTGGATGAACGGAAAACTCAACGTCTAATAATGGATTTACACGAGAGAAAAGATCACAACATCTAATACTGGCTTTGGATTGGGTGAGAAAAAACAAGGCGTCCAATACTGGCTTTGAACGACAACAAAATATTATGACATTCAATAATGGCTTTGAATGAAGGGAAAAATCAACGTCCAATACTGGCTTTAGACGAGAGAAACGATCACAACATCCAATACTGGCTTTGGATGGGGTGAGAAAAAACAAGGCGTCCAATACTGGATTTGAACGACAACAAAAGATTCTGAAATTCAATAATGGCTTTGAATGAAGGGAAAACTCAACGCCTAATACTGGCTTTAGACGAAAGAAAAGATCACAACATCCAATATTGGCTTTGGATGGGGTGAGAAAAAAATAAGGCGTCCAATACTGGCTTTGAACGACAACAAAAGATTCCGACATTCAAAAATGGCTTTGAATGAAGGGAAAACTCAACATCCAATATTTGCTTTAGAAGAGAGAAAAGATCACAACATCCAATACTAGCTTTGAATGAGGTGAGACAAATTATGGCATCCAATAATGGCTTTGGACAACAACAAAGATATCAACATCCAATATTGGCTTTGGACGACAACAAAAGATGGTGGCATCCAATATTGGCTTTGGATGGAAGAAAAGGTAACAACATCCAATATTGACTTTGGATGGAAACAAAAGATTAAGACATCCAATATTGGCTTTGAATGAGGGGAAAACTCAACGTCTAATAATGGATTTAGAAGAGAGAAAAGATCACAACATCCAATACTGGCTTTGGATGAGTGGAAAACTCAACATCTACTAATGGATTTAGACAAGAGAAAAGATCACAACATCCAATACTGGATTTGAATTAAGTGAGAAAAATTGTAGCATCCAATAATGGCTTTGGACAACAACAAAGATATCAACATCCAATATTGGCTTTGGATGGAAAAAAAGGTTACAACATCCAATATTATCTTTGGACGGCAACAAAAGATAGAAACATCCAATATTGGCTTTGGACGATAACAAAAGAGGGTGGCATCCAATATTGGCTTTGGATGGCAGAAAAGATGGTGGCATCCAACATTGGCTTTGGACGAAAACAAAAGGTAACAACATCCAATATTAGCTTTGGATGGAAAAAGAGATCTTGACATTCAATACTGGCTTTGAATGAAGGAAAAGGTAACAACATCCAATACTGGCTTTGGATGGAAAAAGAGATCATGACATTCAATACTGGCTTTGAATGAAAGAAAAGCTGGTAGCATCCAATATTGGCTTTGGACTGCAACAGAAGGTAACAACATCCAATACTGGCTTTAGACGGCAACAAAAGGTGGTAACTTCAAATATTGGCTTTGGATGAAAGAAATACAACTCATCCAAGATTAACATTGGATAAAAGAGAGACAGCTGAATTGACGTTTGCTTTGGTAGGTGCCAAGTAAGTTGGACTTTGATCTCAAGGTGACATGTCAACTGCAACAAGACCTCGAAAAATGCAAATGAGGATGAAACACCCTTGTTATGCATTATGTATGAATTTTTCTATGCATGATATGTGATTGATCTGTGCATGTAATGCAGACGTTTATGACAATGGAGTTTAACTCTTTTGTGGAGGTAAGATTGGAAGTTCGATTCCTCAACACGGAGAACTCTGCCAAATTTGCTTAAGAAGAAAAGGTCCTAAACCCAAATTTGTCACACTTGTAAACTGTATTGAACTGATGATCTTTTGAGGAAAGACATAGAGAGCTTCTTGGGGATTTGTCCCAGATTAGTTGACTGTTGAAGATAAACTGATCATGGCTTCAGTCGAAAGTTGCTAGAAAGGAGACGATCGCAACTTCAACTCTGAAATGACTATTGAAGATAAACTGATAATGGCTTCAGCTCTGAAATGATTGTTAGAATAAACTGATCATGGCTTTAGTTCTTGAAATGACTGTTGGAAATAAACTGATCATGGCTTTAGTTCTTGAAATGATTGTTGGAATAAACTGATCATGGCTTCAGTTCTTGAAATGACTGTTTGAAAGGAATGCCCCAGTATGAGTCTTGAAAATGATCTTATGGATAACCAATTCTGAGAAAACTCGCACTAAGCAACAAATCTTGAATTGATTCGCAAATGCACCTGGAAAATACTTGCCCCTGATAAGGTCACTGACCAAGTTTCTCAGCTATTTGAAATTCCTTGACGAGGAAAGCTTCTTTGCAAGCAAAATTGTTTATTCAAACATGGTAATTTTAATGCAAAGTTCATGCAAATTTTTTGAATCCAAAATCATTTTTGAAATGATGTTATTGGTGTATAGAAAATGCATCACTGGTTAAAACACAATGGTTTATACTTTTAAAGTGAAAACAAAGGTATGAAACCAAAACAAATGATTCGCAAAAGATCATAGGAGTCAGTTTACGCAACCTTGCTGTAGTATGGTATCAAAAGAAACCTGGCTTCAATTAGGTCTTTTGAGGGTTGTAATGTGGTCTGGTTCACAGTTTAAGAAATAAAGGATAAAGGCTCAAAGTTTATTTGTACCCAACCCAATCTTTGTGATGTTCTTCAGCCCTACGTTCAGTTAATTCAGAATATGCATTCAGGTTCCAAGAGATTTTGGAATTGCACTGATGGCAGCAATGACGATGGCTCAGAAGCTAAAGGATTCTTGAGAATGACCGTCATTTCTTCTTACATATTTTTGCTGTTTTGAGGACTTTTGTCAACTCTGGTGGAGAATTTTGAGGATTTGAAGACCTCTTCTAATTGAATTTATTATTCCCAACATTTTCCTGAACTGTTTCATTTGAGATTATAGTCAGTGGGATGCCCCAGTTTTTTCCTGAACTGTTTCATTTGGAATAACTGTCAGCGGGATGCCCGAGTTTCTTGACCAAGTCTCCTTCATAGGTTTTCAATTAGCCGGGTTTTTATTTTGATTTTTCTTTTGATCTTTCCTTTCATTTAATTTTTTTTGGAAAGATAATGACTACCTTGCACAATGATTACAGGGAACCATCTTCGTCATTTTTTGTTTGAGAGCATCTTTGACACTTCTTGATGTGTGCAAAGGAAAGCTTGATCGCGACCTTTTTTGAAAGGTGTCTTACACAATTTCTCTTGTAATTGAATGCACGACCAAATTAACTGAGAATTACCCATCCCCAGGTTAAGATTGCAGGTTTTTTCGTATAGAAAGAAACTCCAACTTCTAGGCTCAAAGAGGTGAACGAGGGATTAACTTCCTTATTCTCCGGTGTCTGGGAGTTGAAACAATGCTTGTATATCCTCAACAAAGTTTTATTTGAAAGCATACTAGCAACAATTATGGGTATTTCATTTTTGTCATCCTCCCTCAAATCTTTCCATAAACAAAAGCTTGATAAAGGGAGTAAACAAGAGAAATATATTTGAAAGCAGTAAATGAAAATGATTTAAATCAAGAGATTGCAATGCTCATTTCATTAGAATTAACATGAAAGTATAAATAGTACTTGAAAGCAACAATTTTAACATAAACAATGGAAAAATGAAAACAGAAAGAAAGATGGCCTAGTGACTAATCAGTAACAAGGATGAGCTATCCTATCTGAAACATTGGCTTTAGGAAGTGACTTGAGGGTACCCTGACTCAGTCTTCAGCCACTTGGTTTTGGCAAAGGATTGTTGATAATGTTAGGACCTTCCTCTTTGAAAATGAGAATATTTTCTTTCACCAATTCTCGCACTCTGTTTTTCAATGCATAGTAGCTCTCTAAATCATGACCGAAAACTCCCTGATGAAATTCACAGTGAAGGTCAGATCTTAACCCGAATGGAGGAGGATTTCGAGGAATCAGAGGCCTAGTCGTAATCAAGTCCTTTTGCACCAATGCAGGATACAATTCAGTGTATGTCATAGGGATGGGATTGAATTGAGCCCTATTCCGATTCTGATTCTTCACAATATTATGTCGTTGAGGGACATGATTTGGTTGAGCATTTATCGCAGGAGTAATAACCGCTACTTGTGGTTAATCAATGTATTGAGGCCTATGACGAGGTCCTCTTCTCTCAGTCGAGACAACGTTGGCTTCTACCTTTTTCTTCTTCTGAAAGTTCCTAAGGTATTTCTTTGCACCATTAGAATATTCAGCAACTTTAGACACTTTATCGTTCTTGATTCCTTCTTCTAATCTTTGGCCAATTGTCACCAGGTCTGTGAAGCTGGAGGACACACTACAAATCATATTCTCCCAAAATAAAGGGGAAAAGTATCCATGAACAAACCTTTTAACTCTTTCTCTGCCATAGGTGGTTCAACTTGAGATGCCAATTCTCTCCATCGTTGAGCATACTCCTTGAAATATTCTTTCTCATTCCGAGACATATTTTGCAGTTGGAGATAATCATGTGCCATGTCAAGGTTGTATTTGTATTGAATTATGAAAGCATCAACAATATCTTGGAAGCATTCGATATGGCCTTTCTCAAGTCCCATATACCATTTCAATGAAGTTCCACTCAGACTATCTTGGAAACAATGGATATGCAGCTTGTCATTCTTTGTGTAAGGAGACATCTTTCGAAAGCACATCACTAAGTGACTTCTTGGACAAGTGTGCCCCCGGTATTTCTCAAACTCGGGTGTCTTAAACTTTGCAGGCATAACAAGATCAGAAACTAGGCACATGTTTTCAGTAGCAATACCAAAGACACCATTTCCTTCCATAGCTCAGAGTCTTTTCTTTAAAGTCTGATATTTTTTTTGAACTCTTCAAACTTAACAAAGTCTCCCTGACTCACACTTCGAGGACTGGAAGCATGGTACTCAAAGAGAGGGTTCCCAAAAGCAGATTGTGCAGCAGGTTGACGAGAAGCAGTATGAACGATTGGCTGAGGTTCAGTGAAAATTGGAGCTTGAAAGACTGGTCTGGAAGACTGGCCAACCATTCAAGTAATTGCAACAGGAGGAGAGTAGTTCTGAGGTAACCCAAACTCTAGCCATGTAGTAGATGTATGCTGGATAGGTTGAGTGTCAACGACAGCAGTTGGGATTTCAGATATCACATTCCTTTGAGGTGGATCTCCCCTGGAAATCCGGACTTGCATCATCTTAGTAAGTTTGGCCTTGCCTGACATAAACTCATCGATTTCCATTCTGACTTCCATGTTGTTTTGTTCTTAGTTTTCCATTCTCAATCTGACAGTAGCTCTAATGTAGTAGTTGTGTTGAGGAATCAGCTTGATGGTAGACGACTAACTAGAAGAAAGAAGCAACTGGGAATAAGATCCTGAACAACCTGGATGTATGTAGAATGATGCAGAGGATGCAAATGATATGCAATATTATGCAATGCACTGTACAGTAACATGATCACATGGTTCAGAGTCACGAGCCTGGAGTTAAAGGTACAACCCATAAGGTATGGACTAACGGTTATCCCCTGCCGAACAAGGGTTCTAAGAGGTTCCCAGAGTCTACATCCTCCCCCTGGATATTACCAACGTCCCGATTAACTCGGTAATTAGTAATATTCTCAGGAAAAACTCGTTCGAGCGTAGCATCGCGTGACAACTATTTCTGGATTACTCTGTCATAGCTTCCGCACTACACCTAAAAGGCCAAGATGTGTTAGGTAATCTACGGTCCTCATGTTCAGTAGGCTCCCAGGTCAAAAGCAGTACGTCTTCCAGATAACTCGGTAAACGACACTACAATCAAAGGGGCCTCCACTGAGTGGGGGGATCTCATGTCTCCTCTTTTTGGGATTACTCGCTCAAAGTTAACATGACTATACCGCCCGACCTATATTAAGTTTTCCCAAAGACCGGGTAGAAGACTTTATAAGAAATCACCAATCCCCTTGAAAACCAGGAAAATCCAGACAAACATATATACAACATAATGGGAAGTAATAAACAGCAAGTAAAACAATATACACACACTCATAGAAGAGAAAAAAAACAAAGCTAGGATTGACCTACTTAGAAATGGACCAGCAATAGGTCAATCTGTCCCTAGTGAAGTCACCACTTTCTGTCGCATGGGCAAAATCAGAACTAAGAGGGAACGAAATTGTGACAGTGATGAATATGAAAAGAAATGCAGCCTTAAAGATTTGAGATTAAGCCATCAATTGACTTAACTCAACACAATGAAGTCTCCACCACACTTTATTGTTTCCAAAGGTAAATGGGAAAAAAGTGAACAAAACCCCAAAAGATCAGTGAACGAAGTATGAGGGTCGGTTATGCAAAGGGAAGGTGTTAGCACCCTAAGCATCTACGGTACTCCGCAGGATCCACTTTGTTTGGTTTCTTTTAAAAGGAGTGTCATGCTAAAGGAAAAGAATGAATGGGTATTTGTAAACAAAAGAAAATGAAATGTTTTTTTATTATTTTTGTTGCTCACCTTGGGTCGTAAGACTTAGTGCCTACGTACTCCCTCGTGCAATGGGAAAGTCAGAGCACCGTAGTTCGGCTAAAAAAGACTTGTCTGTTGATTGATTTTAAACAAGGAGACAAGTCGTCATTGTTAGGAGAGAAATCTCGACTAATTCCCACAAGGTGTGAGATAGATGGACCCTGCGTCAACAAGAGTGAGGGTTTGAGAACGCCTCTAGCACTCAAGTGGAAAAGTCGACACCTTTATAACCATGGGGATAGGAGAATGTTGCTCGACTATCAATGAATCATGTCTCATCTTGAAAATAGATTTGAAGGGTAAAAGTGTTTGAGCGCACAAAAGAGTTTGATGAGTTGAAGTGTTTTAGTTAGTTTTGAAAAATGTCGAAGTATGATCAAATGAATTGAAGTCTGTTTAAAGAAAAAAAGTTTTAAAAGAAAAGCACTCGAAAAAGTTAAGGTTTATTATGAAAGGGAATCGATTTTATAAACAAAGAAGATTTTGAAAAAAATGAGAAAATTTTGAAAATTAAAGAAGATGGGAGGAGATGAAGGGACTATCCTAAAGCATAAGGTAAAAGCTAAGGAAGAGAACTGTCCAACCAACAAGAAGCCAACACTTGACATTATGAGTCAAGATAGAATTCCAATTCTTTGGATTAAAACCAAGCAAGAAAATATACTATACCTCCTGAGAAGACCAAACTTCAAGTGTATTAAGTCTTCGAAAAAATTGGGCAGAGTAACGGTTGTATACAGGTGAATTCCAGATTACAGACAAAGTATGTAATCACAATAACCTGCACAAAAAATAAATAAACAACCCAATGTCTTGAGGTAAACCACAAGAACTCCAGACAAAATATCAATTAAGGTCACAAGGTCTCCAATATAATCCAAGGTTTCTATTCCTAAGTCCAAGAAGTCCAATACTCCATAATGTCAATGATAGTAACCAAATAGTCCAAGTATCATTAATAATTTTTATAGTTCATGTTGATTATTAAGTATCTTCAAAAAGAAAATAAAATCTCAAGTGAGCAAAATAAAAATGGCATAAAATTAAATGCTCAAGTGAGAAAAGATAAAAATAGTATGAAATGTAAATGCTAAAGTAAATGGTACATAAAATAAAAGCATAAAAATGACGTCAATTGTTAGAAGTTAATGGTTAGTTGGAAGACCATCTTGAAAATTGCATTTGGAACTCATTAGAGGATTGGTAGAACCAAAGCCTCCACACAAGAAGTTGCATTTGCTTTTTGTCAAGTATATCATCCATTTTGGAATCTTCAAAAAGTAATATTTAATGATCAACGATGTTTAAGTGATCCGCGTTGACCAAAATTGATGAAGATCCATTAGAGGATTGGTAGAACCAAAGCCTCCACACAATGAATTTCAAGGTTATTGGATCAAAGAGACCAAAATAACATACTTGGGCTTGCAAACATAGGTTTGGGCCACAAATGTTCATTTATTCGAATCGGGACAAAATTTAGCGCTAAGTTAAGCAATCGTAAGTGGACTTATCTAGAAGTTGCACCTATTTTGAGGTTGGTCAATAGCAATCTATGTACTTCATGTTTGTATAAATGATATAGAGATCATCATCCCTTAACATGTAGCACAATTAAAAAAGAAAGGGATAAGATGAAGAGGAAGGGGAATGATAAGCTAATTTGGATCACTACCTCAAATTTCTTTCATTTTTAAATTCAATCACTCCTCTAGATGGATTAAAGTACTAAACATATAATTAATCCAAAGCACCAAAAATGAATTAAATAATTCACTCTTTGGTAGATTTTAATTGATGAACATTTATCCAACTTCATCTACGCCACAAAGTCAATTGAATTTAAAGATAAATTGGACATTAAAAATTATAATCCACACCAACAATTAAAAGGAGTGAGTAGAAAAACATTTATGGATCAAAACAACCCCAAAACAAGGCAAAAAATGCATTTTGTTTCTGTGCAAATCGAATGCAGTACAGTGCAAATCGATTTGCACTGTGCTTTTTTTCAAAATTTTGCGTGGAATGCTTCTGTGCAATCGATTACACCAGGAAAGCAATCGATTGCACACTGTTATAGTAGGAAAAACAACATTTCAAAAGGCCAAATCCTTGTTCAAACTTTCCATCAAACACCTTATGATCATGGATTCAATTGAGCACGAAAATTCCATCAAATTTTGAGAAAATAGCACCAATGGAATCACAAAAAAATGCTTAATAAATCAACCCAAAGATCAACAAGAGATCACATTGTGAAAGATGGAAAATCCAACTTACCAAAGGTAGATCTAGAGAATTATCAACACAACTTCAATAATTTGCTTCAATTCAACCACAAGAATCAATTGCCCAAGCTTGGATGTAGAGAATTGATGAACAAAAAGTGTTTGGATGAAGGTTTAGCTTAAATATTAGTAAACTTCAATGCAAAGCTTACTAACTTTTTGGTAGATGGAGAGGATTGCGATATTTTTTAGAAAAGTGATTTGGCTACCAAAAGCTTGTGATTTGAATGAAATGAGAGCTCTATTTATAGAGTTTTGGATTGGGATTAGTGGTAATTTTGTAATTGATTCATGGAACCAAAATTTAAATTAATGATAATTCTTTCAAAAATTAGAGGAAAATTGGAGTCAAAATTTGCCAAGCTTGAAATTGCTGATTTTTTTTTCAAATTTTCACGTTGTGCAATCGATTGCACTACAATATAAATCAATTTGCACAATGTATTTTTTCAAAAATTGCGCAAAATACACTTTGTGCAATCGATTGCACTCTAGGAGCAATCGATTGTACAGTGAGAAAATGAAGATTTTTTAATTCTTTTTATTTGAAAAATAGAGATTTTAGGGAAATAATACCGGAAAATCTTCTTTGCCATATGCTTTGACTCGGTACCTACAAAACACAAATATGCAAAGACAAAGACAAATATTTTTTGTATTTTGATTAGAAGTTAATCAACAACACAAGAGAAAACTTAAAGATAGGATGAAAATGTGATGAATGAAGCTATTTATTAATGATTGTGACTGAATGCCAAAATATGATATGAAAGTGCGACTGAAAAAAATTAGGGGCGAAATTTAGGGTACAACACTAAGCAATTACCATTTAAGTTTTAAGTTGAAGCTATAAATATTGCATGCTATATTCATAACATGGTCACTTTGAGAGGGGGTACAACTACTATTAGTCTATAAGGTATGAAAAAGAAAGAAACCTAAAGTTAAATACTTTCATATCTTTGGAAGTAGATGTCAGATCTTTACTGACAAAGATCAAGTGCACAATAAGGATTCCATATGGGATAAAGGAATATGTTTGGGCTACTTTTCAAGACGAATAAATTATAGATTTTTAACTCCAAAACTAGAATGACAATGGAATCTATCAATGTGATAATTGATGATTCAATTGATGAAGGAAAGGTGGATGTTATGCACGATGTTGTAACAACCAGTGTGCAAGCTGATGGAGCACTAAGGGAAGAAATTTTTGAATTCACAAACACTGATCAGTGAATTCTCAATCCAAAAAAGGTTTGTCTACTAAAGGACAAATAGAACAATCTAAGGAACTAACTATAATTCACTCTGATAAAGGAAACATCACTGAATTAAATATGAAGATATCAAATATTTATGTATGTTATGCCTTGAGGAATAGTTTGTTTTTCTGGATTAGTAAGAAGCGGGTATGTGCTTCTTGGTATACTGTTGAAGATAAAGGTATGGAAACAAGAGAAAGTTTCTATGAACTGGTGTTAAAGAGACATGATGTCAAGAGGGACGTCATGATATTTCATAGTGAAGATCTGAGTTCTTTCAGATATCTCATTTAACATGACTGGAACAAGGACCTTGGTAGTTTTAATCAACTAATCAATAATCTTATTGAAGGAAAGGAAGATACTCTAGAGCATATGGACAAGAAGAAACAACTTATTGTTATAAAAATAGTGGGATTGAAACTTGTATTATTAAGGAGTTATAGTAATTACAAATATGGAGGAATGCAACTAATGTTGCATATCTTATCTATACTTTGAGGCATGACATGCCTGGACAAATTGCTACTGAGAAGGTATGGAATGAAGGTGTTCTGCAAGACAGTGGGGTTGGCTACAACACCAAGGAATGCAGAAGGCTCTTTGACAGGGGGAGAGGTGGGAGACCATTTGAAGCTAATCAAGAGTGTGTGTATGTGTGTTTCCATTTGATTTTTGTGCTTCCATTTATGCTATTGCTATTGTGAAATATACGTGTTTCCATGTGTACATTTACTCTATTTTTTGTCAATATTTTGGCTAAAAAGGGGGAGTAAAGTGTAAAATGTTTTTGTGTGTCATGATGTTATATCACATATCTTGACATGTTAATTTATCATTGTGATAGGACTTTGTGTTACTGCTTTTGGGAGAGTAGTTATTATGGTTACTTGTTGTATGCAACATTTAAAGGGAGCATAATAGTTTGTCATGTTTGGTTGTGCTGAAGCGGCTACTACTTATGTGTCTTCTATTGCATATGCTTTTATTTGAGAGTTTTCCCTTGAGGGGGAGGACTAATTGTGTATGACAGGGGGAGTATTGTACCTGTCTGATTGTACAAGATCTTGAGTTGTGTTGAGATGTGTTATGTTTTTACAAATTTTACATGTATTCATGTAACTAGTGTTTATGGTTTTATTCCTATCTTCAGGTTATTTTAGCAAAAATTTGCCAAAGGGGGTGATTGTTAGTTCCATGGTTTTACGATTGGCTAAATTTTGGTAAAACATGGTTTTATGCTAATGTTGAGTAACATGTTGTAACATCTTCACAAACTATCATAACAGTTTTACTATTATGTGTTTCAACAAGACGTCAAAGACAAATGTAGTGACATCCTGGTCTGTGTACAGTAGGTGCTGCTATTTTATATCTTTTGACATATTGAATTTTATTTTAGGAGATCCTTTAGAATATTACTCATCATTATGCTCAGGTCAAGGAGATTAATTAGGAGCAAAAGGGCATATTTGATTTGTTTCATAAAAAAGATCTTTGAGACATTTTTAGGAAACATTTATGAGATTTGTTTCTATTTTGGTGGAGAAGATTCAACAGGGATTGAGATATGCTGATTGGATTTGATTAAAGAGTCTAAGCCCATGATGATAGCCTATTTAACGGGACATACAAGATCTAGTTTTTAAGCATTATTTTTGTAAATTGAGTGTGCAAAAATAAGGATATAGGATTTGAGAATCCTTAGATTTTTGTGTGTTTTTGTACATCCTCATTCATCTTTTGATGTATTGAGTTTGACTGATTGTTACTTGTTTATCAAATTATTGTTCTTCTCTAAGATTTTAAGGAAAGAGTTGAGTATTATTCTTAGTTAAAGCTTTTAAGCAAAACTAAGTATTGTTTATTAGAAGAGTAATATTCTTTTTGGTTTCTTGAGACGTTCCTTGGGATTGGGATTGTTTGATATCATTGTTGTAATGGGGAGTGAGAGGGTTTCTCATATCTAGGAGGTTCCTAGGTAGAAGTTGCACTGGGTAGGGATTAAGTGAGAACTGTAAACTGGGATTGTTTAGCTTCGAATTGATACTACTGATAGTGAAATTCCTTCATGGCTTGGTAGCCCTTAGAGTAGGTGAAGTTGTACTAAACTAGGTTAACAATTTACCGTGTTCTTTAAATTTCTACAATTTATTTTCTGCACAATCTATTTGTTTTTAGCAAGTCTGTTTGTTGTCAACAGATGTTATAACATTTTGTTGTGACATTGTATGTTGTTGAGACATCACTCTTGACTTCTATTATTGTAAGTTATGGAATTTCAAAAATTTTGAATTCAATGGTGTCTATGCAAACCAACTTCATCGACTTTATGTCAACAAAAAAATCTATTTAGTCCAACTTCTCTAATCTCAATTGCAAAATTTTGGTTTCAACTTCTAGTGGAAAATATTCGCCCAAGAGAGAAAGACCTGGAAACACTTACTTGGTATGATAAACATCTCTTGTTATTCCTCACCTACAACATGAGAATTAATCTTCCTCTTACCATTTTCAACTTCTTGAAATAAATGATAAATACTTCTTGGGAAGAAACGACTTTCCTCATACCTTATGGAAGATTTCTTTCAGAACTTTTCTATAAGTTAGGGATAGTTACGGGTAATGTTGAAGTTGAGTGGATTGAGAAGTTTGATTTTGTTGAGTAGTTTTCTTTGTTGTGTTTTTTTTATTATCAATGAAATATTTCCTTTTTCTATTATTGCCTATTCTTGTTAAACAAAGTTTTTGAGAATTAATACTTAACAAAAAAACATGGCATCTAGAAAAGACGCCAGGTGATAAATCATTGAAAAAAGTTTTAAATGTGGCAACTAGGATTTGAAGCAAGGTTCCTTATAGATATATTACCACGATTCTCAAGAAAACAAAGATATCATGTTTATTAATTTTTATGGAAAAATGCACTAACTTATAGTTATGTTACCTCAGTTTTTTATAACACCATCGTAACATGATTTTTATCTTATTAAAAAATAAAACATTGCACTCCCATAACATATCCTCTCGATTTTTATAATTTTGGAGATGAAAGCTTCATCATGAAAAATGTTATTTGTTGTCGTGTTAAATGGACACAATGAAAGACGGTGGAACCATCAACAAACAACCCATTTTGGATTTCCCCAACTATGATTATTGGAATTTAATGATGATTAACTTTCTCAAATCCATGGGCAATAAAGCATGGAAAGTTGTGGTGAAAGTATGGAAACAACCCATGGTTACTTCTAAGGATGGTACAAACCAGGTTGAAATCAAAAGCTTATTGGACTGATGCTGGAGATGATGAAGCTCTTGGAAATTCCAAGGCTTTGAATGCAATTTTCAATGGTGTGGACCAGAACATGTTCAAGTTGATCGACACATGTTTAAAGGAACATCTATAGTTCATATATCAAGGTTGTAGAAACTCACCACCAAGTTTGAGAACCTTAGGATGAACGAAGATGATTCTCTCTGTGAATTCCATATCAAATTGCGTGACATTGCCAACACTCACTTTGCCTTAGGAGAAAATATGTATGATGAAAATCTCGCAAAAATAATTCTCAAATAATTTCCTAAGAGGTTTGATATGAAGGTGACTGATATTGAAGAAGCTAATGTGGAGGACAAATGTCCAATACAAAAGTTCCAACATCATTCCCTGGAAAAAAGATAAGAGTGAAGATGATTTCAATGGTGGCAGCAATACTCAGTGGTATGAATGTGAAGACTATGGACATATTAAAGCAAAATGTACTACCTTTCTAAAGAGACAGAAAAGGGATTGTCCATTACTTGGACTGATTCTGGTAATGAAAGTGAGGGAGAAACTGCAAACAATTTGATGGCTTATTGTGGTATATTTAAGCATGAAAGTGTATTCAATATTGAAGACTTGTTTGAAGAAGAACTTGATACATAATTCAAGTTACTACCCACAAAATGGGTAGAAGTATGTTTAATAATAGCCAAACAGAAGAAAACTATTGATGCTCATTAAAAGGAAACAAAGGAGCTTGCATCTACCATCACAAGTGTAAAAAAGGAGGTTTCTTAACAAAACTACAAAATATATAATTTGATATAGTTTGAAAGAAATTTGAAAGCCTGATCAAATCCACTTGATGGAATAATGAAGTTTGGATAGGTGTCCAGTGATATGAAGAGAATAGAATTTTGGACGAGCATAAAAGTTATGAAGAATCCCTCAGAGAAAGTTGTTCTACCTGAAAATAAGACTAATGTGTTAATGTCAAACTACAAGTCCCAACATCGTGCTCAACATGTGTCAACTCATCACCCAAGTAACAAGAAACAATTTTTTATATGCCACCATTGTGGTTAATATGGACATACAAGACATTATTGTTATGAACTGCTGAAGATCAAGGAAGCCCCTACCAAGAAGAAGGGGAACACAATGCTGCTTCAACTATCTCAATAGCTCTTACAACATACATAGGATCCTAAAGGAAATAATGGTATCATAATAACAAGGGCTTATGGAACATGTCTAAATAAAATACTACTCATGTGACTCGTGACAATATAGAAAAGGTAAGAATTAAGACGTTAAGGAAATTGGTTAAGTCTGATCGTAAGGAGATGATCAACAAAAAGGTGAACAAGAAAAACCTTTTAGGTGATCAAAGGGGGAATATGAGCTTCCACAAATCTAGAGGTGTTGTCATCCACAAGGGTAAATAAGCTCCTATGAAAAAGATCATATTGGAGGAAGACATCAAGGGTTTGCAAGATCTTAGGACTGATAAAGATAATATGAATGAAGAGGAAAGGCTAAACAAGATGTCAGAACATATGTTCTAACATCTTACTCAAGATTTTGAATTATCTCATGAGGATTATATCATTAAAGGAATGGTTGATGGTTAGGCAAGAGGTACTCCTAATATTGAACAACTTAGAATGGGTTAGAAGGATAAGCTGAAGAAGAATAGTGATTATGGCATAATTTATCCAAATATAATGACTTCTCATATTTTGAAAATGTGATTAACCAAACACATGATAGGATGATTGGTGAAGTAGAAGATGGCGTGTTAAAGTCCATCCACCAGATACATGTATCATATAATTCTCTCAACATTCCAATTGTTGATAAATCTGATCTAACTATAAGTATGAGTGTTGTTCAACTCAGGTCTGGATCTATAAGAAATTATCATGATGAAGATTCCCCGAGAACTAAGTTAAGAAATCCTAATGGTGATAAAGATGTGGAAAACATCTTATACGACACATTGACAAAATCTCAAGTGTGTAAGGAGAATAAAGATCATGTTTAAGAAGATGTTGAGGTTGATATTGCTATAATTAATGGTGGTGTTGTTAAAACCCATGATCATGCATTAGAAGATGCAAATACATTAGGTAATTGTGTGAATGACATATATTGTACTACTAATGGCAATGAGTTTATATTGATTTCAAATTATATGACTACCCAAATTAATGAAAGTGTTGATTTCATTGGGCTAATGGATGAAAAACGTGCCTCTATCAATATGTACTTGAATGCCGAAATAGAAGACCTTCCTTGTGCCAACAGAATGAAGGGAAATCATTAAAAATTTCATGTAGTGAAAGTAAGTGACAACAATGATAATGATGTTTGTGCTCATGAAGAGTATATCTCTATGAATAATGAAGTTCATGCTGAGTTTTTACAATCTATTAAAGACGTTGATTCCAGCATACATATCGTGAAGAGAAATAATTTAATGTGAATAGCTACTGAGAAAGATACTCCAATGGAAAATCTGACAATTGAAGAAAGTGATCAGGTATTGGAAAATATCAGTTGTGTCAGTATGGATGTCAACAACTTGAAGAGTGATCATATGGAAGACAATGAGAGAGTGTTACTTCTCATTTTGGAGAAGACATTAGGATATGTAAAATATCAGTCAAGATGTTAAAAAGTTTTGTTCAACAAATGCAATTCAATTTTGAAATGAGCATGATTAGAGATGGTATCTGAGTTTTTTATTGTCAAGAGAAACAAGCAAAGGAATGCTTCTCTGAATTCCAAGACATAGTGGATGACACGGTGGTGATGAGATCACAAATAAAAGAAAGGATATGCAAACTGCCTTAGTTATTTATGAAGAACATAGCGAATTTGAACCAAGGACAAATGCTAAAGCCAATGTCTTGGAAATTGAATTTATCACCCAAAAAAGAATGCATGACCATGCTAGTAATTTATTCAATTATAAGGAAAGTATTTTGAAGAGGAAATGCTTATGTTCCAATATAATAGGTATTAAAAGGAATATGTTCAAAGAAGTCTTGACAATATAAGGAGTTGTACAACAGTTGGAAAAATCTTGTGAGACAGATAAGAAGAACCTCATCAACAAAGAACAAATTAGTGTGAACCTATCTTCATATGAAGTTGAATACACTATTGTAGGGAGAATTGGTTGGATGTTACTCTGGATAAAGTAAATGTTGAAGGATTATGATGTGGGGCAAGATATCAAGACAATGGTATGGGAAATTTTCTATAAAGTGTTGGAAGCAAATGAACTTAAAGAACTGAGGTATACCCTTGGTATTTGCATCTGCCGTAGCCCATATCAATCAATTCCGTGGAGTTATGCCAAAAGAGAATAAGTTTTTCTCTCCCCTAAGACCAATTTGGAACATAAAAGAAGGAAGTTTCCTTGGTTATATCAGGTTTAGTATAACTGGGTTGGTGATACTGTTTACCTTGGTATTTGGTAAACAACCGCTGATCCTCCAAATGGTTACTTATTTGGTTACTCGCAGGATCGATCAGATTGATCCTAGGACATAGGTTGATTTTGAAGTTTGATTAAATTGGATATTGGTTAAATGACAATAAAATAAAGAGGCTTTAAGTAAATTGCATGAAGAAAGGACTTGGTAAAATAAATAAGGCTTTAAATGAAAGGGTTCGACAGGAAAGTAAAGAAGAAAGAAAATAAATTTCTGGGAAAGTAAATGACTTTGATTAATAAAGTTGGTGTTTCACACATACATTTCTCAACAATTCTTTCTCACACGTTGGGTACTCGAATCTATATGAGTGACTTTGTATAGAATTGTGAACACACGCGAGAAACTACATGACTACTACTATTTATACTAAAACATCCCAAGTAACCGTCGGGCAGTTACACTGCTTCGAGATGATTCCACTTGGCACGTTCTCAACGTTCGACGCTCCAGATCTTTGCACGTTGCACTTGGTAACCGCTGGAAACCGTTTTCCCTCCAAACGCTTGAATTTCAAACTGCTCCACTCTGAACCATCGAACACCTTCGTCGAGAAACATCTTCGACGAGAAACTCCTTCGACGTCGAAGGCAACCAACTTCTCCCTTGGAAGAAATCTTTTAAGTACCTTGCCATCTTTCGATGGGCATTTCGACGGACCTCGCTAGTCGAAAACATCCTTCAGCTTTAATGGCTGACATTAATAAAACAAAGGTGTCGAATTTAAGGGCCAACAAATTGCCCCCTAAGAATGCCTTATTTCGACTCTGAAAGAAAAAGGCATTCTTTGAAACGCCATTCGACACCTGTCTTTTCACGCTTAATCACAAATTAAAATTGTGCACCTTTTGTTGTCTTCTACCAACCACTGGAAATCCCAAGAAAATCATCATTTATCCGTACCTAAGACGTCACTTCAGTACGGCGTGCAGTACCAAACGTCATTTCAGAATTTGTCATTATGACAATTCCCAAAAACGAGGACGCACGCTGCGTATCTCTATTTCTGCAGAACGGCTAAAACAACAGGGGGATGCCACGCGTCCCACTATCTCCTGCAACATTAAATGGCATTTAATGTCCTCGGTTTTGGGGATTTCCCCCCACTACTATAAATAGCAGTAAGTACCCCATTGTGGGACTTTTTATGCCATCTAGCCTTCAAACTTCTCTATTTTCACACAAACTTGTCATCTTTGCAAAAACCTTTCTTCCTTCACTTCGTCTTCAACCTCACCATTAACAATGGCATCTGGTTCCAATGCTCCTAGCGCTACCGTACCATCAGGAAACGTCAAACCTAAGGTTTTCGTCACCGCTCCAGTAGTAACTTCTACGGGCCAACGAAGGGTCCCTGAACCCTTGGACATCGCCGTACGTGATGCTTACTCACACCACCTTATGATCCCGGTTGGATATTCCAACCAGATCTTTGCTATGTCTGGCCCCTTATATCCAAGTATTGCTGAGGCCATGAAGATCAAGAGTTATTTTCCGGTAGTTGAGAAACTCAAACCGGTTGCATGCGCCAAGAAAGATGCAGAGGACAATGAAGAGCCCGCTAAAGAGAAAATCGACCTTCGTTTCTTCAACAAAGGTGTTAGGGCTTTCAGGTCTGGCCCTAGTCTTACTCCTGATTACGTTGCTTGGCTGGAAAAGATGGAGAAACGCCAAGCTTCGATCTGGAAAGATATGGGGATTTTCGACCTGGTGATGCTGTCGAAGACAGGTTTGAACTATTCTCCGGAGATGTTGATAGCTTCTCTACTTTTCTGGGACTACTCCCACTTTACTTTCCATCTTCCCTGTGGGATGCTGACTCCTACACTCTTCGATGTGGCCGCTATCACTGGCCTTCGACCCACCGGGGACTACTTCGATCCGGAGGAGATGTCGGAGGACCAAATTGGATTCTCTGACACCAAACCAACCTATACCACCTTCATCAATCACTACCACGACAGGTCGACAGATGCTGTGTCGGATGTCGAACACATAGCGTTTCTAGCCTTATGGCTGACTCGCTTTGTATTTTGCTCGAAGTCCTTACAGGTGACCAAGAAGATGGTCACTCTCGCCACTCAACTCCATCATGGCCAAAATATCTGTTTGGCAGAACTGATTTTGGCTAGCCTCTATGATTCGATTAGTAATGGGGCAACTCTTCTAAAAATTATCGAGAACAGGGCCAGTTTGCTACTTGCTGGGCCTTTTTGGCTGCTCCAAATGTGGCTCAATGCCACCTTCGAATCTTTCTTGCCTAAGAAGGTTCAAATAAATGAGCAGGCTCCAGAGATAGCGAACAGACGCGTCGAAGGAACCAGACTGGCTCTGTTGACGCCTATGGAAGATGGACTAGAGTTTCAGCAAACTTTCACCAACTTCGTTCTGATGTTTGCTCGAAGGAAAGAGTTTGTTTCGACTATGGCTCCGTTTGCTCGACGAAAGGTAGGCCCAGCATGGTTCACAAGGCCACATCCAAGGACGTCGAGTGGTCCTCAAGTTGATGAACATACAATAATGTGGGAGGCGTTCCTCACACCAAGGATCATGCCTCTTCGATTCAAGAGCTCTAAGACTCACTTGAGTCTGATTGCATACCAACCAAACCTGGTATCTCGCCAGTTTGGTATTATTCAAACCCTACCTTCTCCAATTTTTCCAAGAGAGAAGTCCATGTTGTACTTCTGCAATGATTACACCGAAGAAGCTTCCACTAAACATATCGGAAGATATGCTGGTCGAACAGTTCTCTCGTTGTTTGACTACCAGCTCAACTTTCTTTGTTCACCATCCTTCGAGGAGTGGTGGAAAAGTTATTACACTGAGGAGTTTTTCGACGAGAAGGACTTTGTGGATGAGCTTCAAAAATCTTTTGTCCTTGTGTTGGACAAAATAAAGAAATGTAAGTTCATCCTTTCACATTACTTTGTCTTTCTCTTTCGACTGCTAGCTTGTTAACTATTTATTTGATTTCAGTTGTTCGAAAGCCTGTAGCCAAGAAGGCTGCAGAGAGCCAACAGGGAGGAGGCCCCTCAACAAAACCTCGACCGCCGGCGAAGACTGCAGCGCCGGCGAAGACCACAACCAACCAACAGGGGGAAGGCCCTTCGAAGAAGCCTTCTGTATCGGTAACCAGACTTTCATTACTTTCTTCTGGCTTTCGATTTTTGACTTTCGATGCAATTGCTAAATCGAATTCCCATTGGTTTTTTAGGCACCTTCGCCCAAGAAACGGCCAACACTGGTGGTCGAATCTGGGAGCGATGAAGAAGGTGATTCTCCTCCTGCTCCTCTAAAAAGGCGAAAGCTGACGAAGGACGCTTCTGCTCCTGCTCCTGAGGGTCGAACAATTAGAATAAAGGTTGCTGGGAGAAAGCCCAGGCCACCTCCAGTGATCATTGAGGAGCCAACGGAGGAGGAACTAAACGTTCTTCTCAATAAGCCTGTCGAAAGCGACAATTCCAGCCCTGGGGCTGAAGCTAATTTACAGGTAATCTCTTAGATCCTTTTTGTAACTTAGGTTTAGATACCTACATTCGACTATGTCTCTTTCGATTTCTGAAGATTCTTCTTATTTCCTTTCTCAGGACACCACTGAAAGCTCACCGCCAAGGACCTCTGAAACGCTGGAATCTGCTGAACTCAGCAGGCCACAAGAAAAAGGCTTGGAAAATGACGAAGCCCATACTGAAATAAATGAGGCCAATGCTGAGACGGTAGAAAAACCAGTAGAAGAACCTCAAACGGAAGAACAACAGCCAGAAGAGGTTCAGGTGGTGGATCTGTCGGAAGAGAATCGTGACGAAGGGGACCATGGCAATGCTGGCGAAGAAAACCAAGGTGCCGCTGGCGAAGAGAACCAAGGGACACTGGCGAAGGGCACCAAGGTGACGCTGGCGAAGGGCACCAAGATGACGCTGGTACTGCCCCAGTCCGAGTCGAAGGGAAACAAGTCGAGACACCTAACACTCAACAGCCTCAAACCCAAGACAATGCTGTTGCAAGGGCTGTTACCTCAACGAAGCACAGGTCGAAAGAGGACTTAGAACTCTTGAAACAAACTGACCCTGTTAGCTATCTCAACGCAATCATCGAGAGCAAGAGTTCGTCCGATGCTAGTCAGGAGGTTCCTACCCTGTCGGGGAAGTCCACTGAAACCTCTCCTCTTGATGAAGCTTTAGCGAAGGTTAAGGCCCAGTTTTTTAAGAAGGACTTGATGAAGGCTTTAGAGGGGGACCCCACTGCTCCATCATACTTGAGGGATGTTTTGAATGCTGTCGACTTGTTAGCTGTAGCTCCAGAAGTTTCAGGCTTGATCATGGAGTTACACTCCATGATTGATCAAGTCTCAGCAGATTATAGGCGCCAAAGGGGCTTTAATAGTCAGCTTGAGGTGTTATATGGAAAAAGCTCTTCTGCCTGGACTGCTGTTTCGGAGACGACTTCTCGAATTGCGGAGTTGTCGAAGCAAAAAGCATCTACACAGGAAGAAGTCGATGCCATCGATCGAGAGAATGCTTCCTTCAGGGCACAAATCGAAGAAATAGAGGCTAAGATAAATGCCAACACTAAACGCAAGGAGGAACTTCTTTCGACCGTCTCAGACACCGAGAGTCAAACTGAAATCAAACAGGGCCTGGAATTTGCTGAGAAGGCCCAAGGCTTCGACGCTCAGATTGCCAAGCTGGTGCAGGAGAACGCCTGGTGCAAGAAAAGATTGGAGCTGCAGCAAGTCAAATACCTTCGACTCAAGGACTCTGTTCCCTTTTGATTGATTCAGCTTTTGTAACCATATTTTGTAATCTATATTCGACAACATTGCCATCTTGGCTAAAATTTATAAAATTTCCATTTTGGCTTTTTATGGTCAATTTAATCTTATTATTTTATTATTTTATTTTTATCTCTTGGAGTGTAGGTTTGTATTTTTTCAAATATTTACCATTTACTCTCAAGAGCCTTTTATCTTCACCTAACTCTTCGACTTCATAGGCTCCACCAGAAAAAGTTTGGATAACTCTGAATGGTCCTTCCCATTTGGGTGACCATTTCCCCATGCTTCGATCCCTTCGATCCATGGGAAGAATTACCTTCCAAACTAGTTCTTCAGGCAAAAATACCTTAGGTTTTACCTTTTTATTATAAGAGTCTTCTACTCTTTTCTTCTGAAGCCTGAGTAGGTCAAGAGCGCGCAATCTCTCTTCGTCTAAATCCACCAGTTCGTCTAACATCATGTTCCAATAAATTTCAGAAGGAATATCATAATGTCTCTGAACCCTTGTAGATTGAAGACAAATTTCTGCTGGCAACACTGCATCATGGCCAAAAGTTAGCCTATATGGTGTTGTACCTGTGGCTTCTTTTGGGGACGTTCGACAAGCCCACAGAATCTGGTCTAACGTCTTGTGCCAATTCTTTGGTTTCTTCCCAACATGCTTTTTTATCAAGCCAATCACTACTTTGTTTGCTGCTTCGACTTGACCATTTGCCTGTGCATAATAAGGCGTTGATGTTAGGAGTTTGAAACCTATTTCCTGAGCAAATTCCTGCATCTTTCGACCAGTGAAAACTGATCCTTGATCAGTTGTTATCGTCTCAGGGATTCCATACCTAAAGATAATGTTCTTTTGAATAAATTCAATGACATTTTCTTGGTCTACATTGACTAAAGGGATAGCTTCGATCCACTTAGTAAAGTAATCAATGCCTACCAGTATGTATTTCTGACTCTTTGATGATGCTGGTCGAATCTCTCCAATGAGGTCCAACGCCCATCCCCTAAAGGGCCAAGGCTTCACTATCGAGTGAAGTTCGCTTGCTGGTACATGTTGGATGCCTGTATGGACTTGACACTCTCGACAACCTTTGGCGAACTCAACACAATCTTTCAGCATAGTGGGCCAATATAGTCCTTGTCGAAACAACAACCATTTCATCTTATGGCCTGCTTGGTGAGCCCCACATGCTCCAGCGTGCGTAGTCGAAAGGGCTATGTATGCCTCAGTTTCACTTAAGCATTTTAGCAATACCCCTTCAGGCGTTTTCTTGAATAACTCATTACCCATGAGTACATAACTCAACGCCCTGTACTTTGTTTTTCGTTCTGTCGAAGCTCCTGGATTTTGAAGATAGTCCACTATGGGTTTCCTCCAATCTTTCTCTGATAAATTATCTATGAACGAAATTTCGAAGTTACTTTGATCAGCATATCCTAGTCTCGTCGATTCCAAGTCTGTTGGTGATAGACAAGTTGCTTTTATCTTTTCTCGAACTTCGATTGCTCTTTGCAGTCTCGTTTTTGAAATCTTATACCCAGATGCAATCTGTGCCAAGTCGTTGGCTATTTGATTTTCGACTCTGGGTATGTGTCGAATATTGATCGTTTCAAATTTTTTCAATAAACGATTTGCTATCACAAAGTACATAATGAGATTCTCTCTTATGCATTTATATTCCTTTGTGACTTGCTTAATGACTAACTCTGAGTCTCCCATTATTTCGACTCGAGTTGCCCCCAATTCCAACAATATCTCAAGGCCAGTAATTAGAGCTTCATACTCAGCCTCATTGTTTGAACAAGAACCTGATATTTTGTACTTGAATGTTGTTGGAATTTTATCTGGAGAAATAATCAAGACTCCTACCCCTGTTCCATCTTTATGGCTGGAACCATCGAAGTAGAATTTCCAAGGCTCTATCTCCACATAATTAATATCCTCAACTTGAATTGAGTGGTCGACTATGAAGTCTGCAACCACTTGTCCTTTTACTGCCTTAAGAGGCATAAAGGTCAAGGAGTATTCAGTTAATGCTAATGCCCACTTGCCAATTCGACTGTGCAAGATAGGTTTCGACAACATATACTTGAAAACATCAAAATGAGACGAAACATACACATCAACTGGTTTTATATATTGCTTGAGTTTTGTACAAGAGAAATATAGACATAGACACAATTTTTCAACTTCACTATATCTAGTTTCTGCATCGTTCAAAACTCTACTGAGATAGTAAATGGGTCTTTCGACTCCATTCTCATCCTCTTGGGCTAACATGCTTCCCAAAGTTTTGTCGGATGCAGCTATGTACAATCTCATACTCCTATTGCTACAAGGAGGCACCAAAATAGGTGGCTTAGTGAGGTACCCTTTGATTTTGTCGAAGGCTTCTTGTTGCTCTTGCCCCCATTCGAACCCTTCTTTATTCAGTCGAAGTAAGGGTGAAAAGGCCTGAGCTTTCCCACTTAGATTAGATATGAATCTCCTTAAGAAATTTATCTTGCCTAACAGGGATTGCAGTTCCTTCTTATTCGATGGCGCTTTCGCTTCCAGAATTGCCTTCGTCTTGTTCTGGTTGATTTCGATTCCTTTCTTGTGGACAACGAAGCCCAAGAAATCTCCAGCTTTCACACAGAATGCACACTTCAAATGGTTCATCTTCATACCATGTTCTCTCATTCTTTCGAATGATTGTCGAAGGTGGTCAATATGATTCTTCCTGGAAACAGATTTTATAACAATGTCATCAATATATACTTGCATAAAAGTGTTAATAAAATCATGGAAGATAGTATTCATTGCTCGCTGGTATGTTGCCCCAGCGTTCTTTAGGCCAAAAGGCATCACTACCCATTCGTAAGTGCCTAAGGCCCCAGGGCATCGAAAAGCTGTTTTCGACACATCCTCTTCAGCAATGAATATTTGATTATATCCTGAATAACCATCGAGCATACTCAGGTATTCATAGCCAGCGGCAGAATCGACTAGCATTTCCGCCACAGGCATAGGATATTCATCTTTGGGTGTAGCAGCATTCAAATCTCTGAAATCTATGCACACCCTTAACGTGCCATTTTTCTTAATTACTGGCACAATGTTTGCAATCCATTCGACATACCTTGTAACACGTATGAATTTGCATTTCAGCAGTCTTTCGACTTCCGTCTTGATCTTCGACAGTATTTCTGGAGCGAAGCGCCTTGGATTTTGCTTGATTGGCTTCTTCCCAGGTTTGATTGGCAACTGAAGTTCTACCAATCCTCTGTCGAGACCAGGCATTTCGTCATAATCCCATGCAAAACAGTCTTTGAACTCTTTCAGCAATTGGATTACTTCCAACCTAAGTTCTGGATCAATTTTGGCGCTGATGTAAGTTGGCCTTTTCTCTGACCCTTCGCCTAAGTTGATTTCTTCTAAAGGATCTTGCGCTAACATTTTAATGTTGTTCGCCAAGGGGTCCTTTTCGAAGCCCAAAGGCTCATCGTCATAGATGGTGTCGAGCCTCTGTTCCTGCATTTCTTCTGGCATGATATCAGGGGGTTTTGGATCGAAATCCTTTCCTGGACCTGCAGCAGATAATTGTTGATCATTGGCCTGTGTGGCCATGTACTTTACTTCGGCTTCGAGAGCCGTTATCATCTTAGTTTCGGCTACATAAGCCGAAATTCGCTTCAAAGATTGTGACTCAGTCATTATCACTGAATTCACTTCCCCAACGAGTTGGTTGGATATCAGTTAAACCACTGAAGTCTATGTGGGACAAGTCTTCTCTGTCCCATTGGAAACCATGCTCAGGATGCAGGTATAGGGAACAAAAAGTGTTTGGCGCTGGCGCCATGTCGAAGTCAGGTGTTGGACATGGCCCTATGTGAGCCAAGTTCTTGTCGAAATCCGCCAAACCCAGGTGATTCACTTTGCCCAGGTAGTAGCTTTGATCTGCCTCTATGTTTTCGACCATCCCATCTGGACGCCATAGGAGCAACCTCTGGTGCATTGATGATGGCACAGCTCCAACACCATGAATCCATTCACGGCCCAACAAAAGATTGTAGTTAGGTTTGGCTGATATGACCATAAACATCGTTGGTCGAAGGATAGATCCTACTTTGATATCTAGCTGGATCACTCCCATAGTGGTCCCTATGCCGCCCTCATAGTTCGACAGGACCATGTTGTGAGGCTTAATGTCCTCATCCCTTTTGCCAATTTTCCTTAGCATAGAGTGAGGAATAATGTTGATGGTCGCCCCGCAATCCACCAAAATTTTATTCACAGTAGTTTCTTCGAGTTTAGCCCTTATAAATAAAGGCTTAAGGTGATTTTTCATCGCCTCTGTAGGTGGCTCGAAGAACCCATTTTGTTCCTCAGTGGTGCCATTGTCCATGACGAAATAGCACACTGGCCTGTGTTTGGCCATTTCTTGTTCCACTTCCCAGTCACTTACTTCGACCTCCACCTGTCGGTTGAATTCTCTGGGCAGCACTGAGACTATATTCACCATTATGTCCAAAGTATCATCAGACTCAGAATCGTCTTCGCCTTCGACTTCACTTTGGTTAGGCCAAACTAACCTGTTGGTTATTGGCTCTCTTTCTAGAGGTTTCCTTTGCTTCCTTTGAGGAACATTCGAACTGGTTTCTGCCTTTGGTTCGTTGGCAGCCTCCCTTTCAGCTTTTCGTCTCCTTTGGTATCTCCTCCATTGAGATCGAGACATGGGATTTTTACCTTTGTAGTTGCTTGACACTTGTGCAACTTTAGGTGCAGCAACCTGAGGCTCTTTCTTTTGAGTCAAAGAGGAACCCCTTGGCACGTCGAAAGAGTGCCATCTCTCCTCACTTGGCCTTTTTCGACCAGAGGTTTTGTACCAAGTATCTACTGGCACATTTGTGGGAGGCCTAAAAGTCAATGGCCTCTTTTCTTGGTTTGAACCTCTTTGGGAGGCTCTTCTGGGATCATGTCGAAGATCAACATTTTCCCTTCTCTTATTCGCTGCTCTTACACCTTGAATGTGCTCAGCAGCTTTTTTGTCAAAGATCGAACTGCATCTTGGACACAGCATCACTTCTGATTTCTTTTTCTGGCATCTTTGTAGAAAATCTGCCAAGTTTTCATTTTCCCGAGGGAAAGCAGTCTTATTAGCTTGTTCTTGCCTCATGGCCTCTTCTGATGCTTTTGGGTCAGAAAGTTCGACCATGTTGATATTCATTGTATCTTTGTTAGCAAGAGTTAACTGCTTCATTTGTATCTCCAGATTCTCCGTCTGGCCTTGAACTGTGGCCAAGTGGGAACTGGGTTTTGGTCCAGTTTTTTGTGCTTCAGCGGTCTCCAACTTCGGGCTTTCGACCGCTTTCTGAACTGCTTCAATTGTCTTCCTGGATAAATTTCCAGAAAAACTGCCAAAGATTGGCATGTTGATGTGGTCCTTTGAGACTTCGACCATTGTGATTCCTGGCTTCTTCGACTGGTTCCTGGTTGCCTCTATCACGTTCACCTCAGAGGGCTCAGCATAGTGGGCTTCAGCCTGCAATGGGTTTGAGTCGACAGCCATGGGGGTTTTGTCAGCAAACTTCAACCTCCCTTCTTCGATAGCGTCTTGCACAAGATTCCTGAAAAGAAAACATTGAGAAGTTTTATGGCCCAAAAAATTATGATATTTGCAAAAACCTCTCTTCTTTCTTTGATCAAGAGGAGGCACTTTTACCCCTGGGGGTACTATCATTTGGCCATCTTTAACCAGCAAGTCGAATATTTCATCACATTTTGTGATGTCAAAACTATAAGTCTTTTTGGGGAACCTATCGTTGGTCCTTTCTGGACCAATGGGATTTTTCCCACTTGAGGGGACTAACAGTTTACAAGAGTATGGTGGCCCTTGTTTCAGTTCTGCTAAATCGACTTCTCCTTCTTCGACAGCTAAAGTATCGTCGAAGGATTCTGGATCTTCGTCATCCATCTCAACGTACGCTATCCTCTCTCTCTTGTGAGTTTTCGTTGCCTTTGCTTTTTCATCTTTGAGGCGTTCTACTTGTCGAACTCTATCGGCCAGTTGGGCCATGTCTCTCAGGTATTGGGTGTCTAGCTTCTTCCTAATGGAATAATCTAAACCGCCTGCGGCTATTTCGACTAACTCATGCTCTGGCACTTGTGTAAAGCATCTCGCCTTGAGCAACCTAAACCTATTTAAATATTCGTCTATAGGTTCAGTGAAACATCTCTTCACACTGGCCAATTCTTTCAGGCTTATCTTGGTTTGCCCCATGTAGAATTGTTCATGGAACAATCTTTCCAACTGGGTCCAATGATGGATCGAATTGGGGGGCAGAGTTGTAAACCAAGTAAAAGCGTTCTTTGTTAAAGAACTTGGGAAGTACTTGATCCTCAGGTTTTTGTTATTCGAAATGTCACCTGCTTCGATCAAGTATCTCGCCACATGCTCGACAGTAGATTCTGTCGTGTCCCCAGAGAACTTAGTAAATTTGGGGACTTTGCATCTAGGAGGTAAGTCTGTCTGTAACACGTATTCTGACAATGGAGATGTAAAGTTGGGCCTTCGAAAGCCCATGTTCATCCCGTTTTGAGTCATGATCCTTTCGATCATGGTTGCCAGATTATTTTCCAAACCCGTATTCTGGTATTGGATATGCTGGACTACTTCGTCAGCATTTTGGTTTCTGTTAATTAACCTTACCTCTGGGGTTATTACCCTAGGTTCCTCGACGGGTTGCTCCAATCGTGCCCTAAGGTTTTCTTCGACAGGCTGTTGAGCCTGGTTGATGGTGGTTTCCTCCTCTAAGAATATCCCCTGATTTCCCCTTACTTGCGCCCTTTGGGGCTGTCGAACAGGTTGGGGTACTCCAAAGAAATCAGTCAAACGCGTCATTTGCGCTGTCACTTGCTGATTCGATTGAGTAGTGTTTTGTATTAGAGGGTTTAGCACTGTACTCAAAGTTTGTGCCAACATTTGCACCATATCATGGTTGCTTTCGTCCATTTGTTGCCTCAAGACTGCTGTCGAGGCATTTGTAAGGCCATGGGCTACTTGGGACGTACCTCCTAAGAGTTGGGTCCTATTTCTATTCGCCATGCCTACTCCAGAACCTTGGAGTGGCGAAGAGGCACTCACTAAAGGGTCTGAAAAAGTGGACGCAGCATTCGTCAGGCTAGCCACTTCAGAAGTTGGCATACCATAGAGTGGCATAAATCCTGGTGGCGTAAAAGGCCTTGTGCCTAAATTTCCCCTTGGTGGGGGAGTTCCCAAAGGCATCCTGGGGCCCGTGAACGAAAGTAATGGCCCCGTTGCTGTGACCGTTACTGCTGGTGTCGAACCAACAGTTGTCGCTTCACTTACGGTCGTACTAACCGTTGCTCCCACATTCGTTTGTGGGATTTCATTATTGTTTGGTGGATTCACCATCTCTTCCCTTCTTCTGGCAGTATTGTTATCGTTAGCGTATATTCTACCACTTCTCAATAACATACAACACTCCTCGAAAAGATGAGATTATTTTCAACAATCAACACACAGTCCCATCAGGTGTGCCAATTTGTTTACCTTGGTATTTGGTAAACAACCGCTGATCCTCCAAATGGTTACTTATTTGGTTACTCGCAGGATCGATCAGATTGATCCTAGGACATAGGTTGATTTTGAAGTTTGATTAAATTGGATATTGGTTAAATGACAATAAAATAAAGAGGCTTTAAGTAAATTGCATGAAGAAAGGACTTGGTAAAATAAATAAGGCTTTAAATGAAAGGGTTCGACAGGAAAGTAAAGAAGAAAGCAAATAAATTTCTGGGAAAGTAAATGACTTTGATTAATAAAGTTGGTGTTTCACACATACATTTCTCAACAATTCTTTCTCACACGTTGGGTACTCGAATCTATATGAGTGACTTTGTATAGAATTGTGAACACACGCGAGAAACTACATGACTACTACTATTTATACTAAAACATCCCAAGTAACCGTCGGGCAGTTACACTGCTTCGAGATGATTCCACTTGGCACGTTCTCAACGTTCGACGCTCCAGATCTTTGCACGTTGCACTTGGTAACCGCTGGAAACCGTTTTCCCTCCAAACGCTTGAATTTCAAATTGCTCCACTCTGAACCATCGAACACCTTCGTCGAGAAACATCTTCGACGAGAAACTCCTTCGACGTCGAAGGCAACCAACTTCTCCCTTGGAAGAAATCTTTTAAGTACCTTGCCATCTTTCGATGGGCATTTCGACGGACCTCGCTAGTCGAAAACATCCTTCAGCTTTAATGGCTGACATTAATAAAACAAAGGTGTCGAATTTAAGGGCCAACAGATACAAGAACTAAAAACATAAATTTTTCCTTATCTTACTCTTAAACTATATATCCTTCTCTCAACATGAATCATAATCAAGCTGGTGGGAGAAAACTTATCCAAGAGATTTAGGCTTCAAATGAGGTTGTTGATATGCTAGAGTTATGGTTGAAAAAATATAAGGAAGCTGAAGAGGTTAGGAATAACATCACAGTTGTTGAACCGTATGATGGAACAAGAAATTAGAAGATATTAATCAAGAATATGAACCGTGAAAAGATAAGGAAGATAAAGTTTATTTTGAAGGAATAATGAATATGGATATAAGTGATTATGAATCATATGAAGACCTTGAGAACTACAAGGATTCACTTAGGAATGAAGACTGAAGACCTCTTGGTAAAAGGGAGCTTCTGATCCTAGTGGTTGAATGGGAAATTTTGTTTGTTGTCCCTTTTATTCTGGGCATGTTTCTCTTGTTATTCTGTAAGGTCTCTTAGTACTGAGTTATGTAATAATGATCTGTTGATGCTGATATGGTGACTTTTCTCATGCTCTAGTTATGTATGTTCTACATACTAACCTTGTGTGACTGACCTTGTGCATGCTAACTTCTTTTCATGTTGACTTCTTTGAAGAACTTACCCTTTTCCAATTTATGGTAAAAGGGGGAGTAATGGTGAGAAATGGTGTATCTGTTGTGTGCACGTAAACTTGGTGATTGTTTAGTACTGACTATTTAGGAGGTACTAATGTTGGAGCATCGTGTAAGACATATAGCCCTTGTATCTGTGTAAATATATTTGAATGTTAGTTTACTTGTGTTAGTAGATTTTGCATATCCTAATTATTAACTACTAATTGTTTGTGTTGTGCATGACTAATTCTATGAATGATTGCATGCTAATAATTGTTTCTTAGTAGGATTGTATGCTACTAACTATGGGTTATATTCCAATTTCCCCCCTAATATTTATCATCATCTAATGTCACAATGCATCAAGACACACACATTAGGGTTGTTTCTCTCTTTATCCTATCTTTAAGTTTGCTCTTGAGGGATTTCCAAGGACCTTGAATTGTGTATCTTGTACATGTGTTCTTTTAACTAACATTAATATGTGTATATATGTTCCTTTGATGTTCATATTGTAGGTGATCATAATTGCATTCATCTCACCATTTAATCTAGGATTTAAGGGTTGATTCTAAATCAAATGGTTCTCTAATGGATTTCAATAGCTCAATCATCAAGGTCATGTCTCTGGAATCAATAATTTGTGGTTCAAGGAGCTCTCTCCCTTTATTTAACTCAAGATCTCCTCAAAGTTAGTGGTGGAAGTCATCAAGAAGATTCATAGGTTCATGTGTTTATTTCCATGGCATCTTCAACTAGCTTCATTGATACTTAAGCTCCACCTTTGAGTTTTCTTCAAGACAACACGATTTCAAGACCTCTTATGATTCATTGTGCTTATTTTTCCAAGAAAGTTCAAAAGGATTCAAGGTTGACTCAACAAACATGACCTAATTGAACAAATTCTTGATTCAGTGATCAAAAGTGCATAACTCTCTCAATTTTCAAAATTTTGAGTTGGTTTTTTTCCTATGATTTTATCATCATCTAAAACAAACTCTCTTCACATGACAAGATCCAATTGTTCAATAAAAAACATCAAAAGTTGAAAGGGGTTTCAAGTCATTTTGACACTCTCTGAGTTAGGGTTTGTTGACTTCTAAGGACCATATCTTTCTCATTGTTTGAGATTTTTTATTGGTTCCAAAGCCATGATTCTATTTAAAGAGTCCTTAACAAGCTTTCTTCAGAAGTCTAAGGCTAACTTTGAATGGAAGATCACTAAAAGTTGAGAAAGATTACAAGTCTCCTTGAAAGGCCTTTGAATTTTAGGGTTTGACTTCAAATGATCATAACTGGGTCAATCTTTATTTCCTTGAGCCCATTATTTTTCCACAATAATATTTAGGAAGTGAAATCCACCTTTTATTTTATGTGCAAAGCTTGAAAGTGGTTAGAAGATTCCTTAAGAGCTCAAAAGATTATATGTCACTTCATGGATTTTCATCAACTTCACAAGGTCATAACTCTCAGTTTTTGTAGTTTTTGAATGATTAAAGTTTCACAATTCTCTTTAAGTAGTCTACTTCATACCATATTCATTGACCAAAACCTAATTTTAAGTGACAGGCCATATATGAAGGCAAGAGATTATAGGTCACTTTTGAGCTCAAAGCTTAGAAATTGATCATAACTTTCAACTTATATCACCAAATGGAAACTTTCAAATCACATTGTCAAGCTTGATTTATTCACTTTATAAAGAATCCAATAATGTACCATAAAGGTCCATGGGTTGTTTGCACCATAGTTGTAAAGTTGATGCTTTGAAACTGAAAAATCACTTGCAGTCAGATTGCAAATTGATTAGTGTGACCTCTAAGCACAATTTTGTCACGCGTTTGATGTTTAAATGCAAAAAATAGTTGAGTATTAACAACTTGCAAGTCACACATTGCTAAGGATGGAAGTATGCATGATTTTAGCTCAAATCACATCATCCATCCTCCTCTTGATTCCATTAACTTCCCTATAAATAGAGGGAAATATCCCACTCATTTGATGAGCTTTAGAGATCCAAATAACCTTTGTTGAACTCCATCCATAACTCATAATTCTGCAATTTCGAATTTAATTCTAAATCATCTTTCGATCCAATTTCTTTGTTGATTCTTCATCCTTGAACTTCATTGAAGCTAACAGAATAAAAACCAAGCCTTGAGTTACCCTGGATCATGCTAGCCAACTCAAGTTTCAGAGCTCTTAATATGAACTCCAACAGGTAGATTCCTCCATCAATTCTCTCCAAACTTGTTGCTACAATGTAGCTCTCATCACTCTGATATTGATCGCATCATTAGTTTTCAACTAGAAGTGAGTTTTACTCGTGAATTTTCAAATCCATTTTCAACTTTTTTAATCTGGTTTTCTTCAAATTGACTGAGCTACCGTTTATATAAATTTTTCACGAGGGTACGATTGGAATAGTCTTGAAGAGACGAAGCGAATGGCAGCGGTCTGAGATTCTAATTTTGCAGTTTGAGGAACCTGTAATTCACGTGTGGCTAGAGGTTGAAGATGATGACATGTCTTCCCTTCAGGCCAATCATATCGCGCCACACATTTTATTTTCTAAATATTTTATTTGTTTTAAACTTAAAAAATTCACAAAAAATTCATTTCAACTTCAAAAATTACTAAAAAAATATCAAAAATACTTTTGATTTTTCTCTTTCTGATTTCAATTTTTTCACAATTTTATTTTGTAAATTGATAGTTTTTATGATTTTTCACTTTATTTGAATTATTTTAATTGTTTAAAAATACTTTTATTGATTTTTAAATTTTGGAAAAAATATGGAAGGATCCAATGACCTCTTAAACAAATATTTTGGTGACCTAATTTTAGTTTTATTTTTTATTTTACTTTTTTTTCAACAATTTTGGTTTAGTTTGCTTATTTCTTTAAATTTTAAAAATCGTTTATGACTTTAAAAATTTTGAAATTTTTTGTCAATACTTATTGACTCATGTTTGACCTGTGACTATTTTTTTAGGATTTCTATTTGGTGTTTTAATATACTTTGTGTATTTTACCAATTATTTACCTTTTATTAATCATTTTAGAAATTGTTTTATTAAGTATTATTTTATTATTTTTTTTGGTCCTGATTTGGGTGTTATTTTGGGACAAGATTCTCAACCTCATTGGATTTTGGGTGTTGATAGGTTGAAAAACCAAATCCACCAAAATGGATGAATGATGTTGATAATATTTGAAACCCTAATTTCATTTGGTACATCTCGTCCCTCTTCATCTTATCCCTTTCTTATTTGTGCTACGTGTTGTTGGAGAATGATCAATATATCATTTCTCTAACATGTGGTACATAAATTTCTATTGACCGACCTCAAAATAGGTGTGACTTCTACATAAGTCCACTTACGATTTCTTAACATAGCGCTAAATTTGTCCCGATTCGAAAAAATGATCATTTATGGCCCAAACCTATGTTTGCAAGCCAAAGTATGTTAATTTGAAAACTTTGACCCAATAACCTTGAGGTTTATTATTGGGAGGCTTTGATCTTATTAATCCTCTAATCAAATTTTATGAATTTTGGTCTAAGTGAGTCATTTAAACATCATTGATCATATATTCTTGCCTTGAGTACTTGAAATGAATGATATACTTGACAAAAAGAAAATTAAACTTGTTGTTGAGAAGCTTTGATTTTATCAACCTTATGAGTTTTCAAATGCAATATTCAAGATGGTCATTCAACTAACCTCTAACTTCTAATTCACTAACAATTGACTTTACTCTGATTTTACTTTATGCCCTTTATTTTATGTCTTTACTTTTATGAAACATTTACTTTGCAATTACATTTCATGCTATTTTCATCTTTGCTTATTTGAGCATTTATCTTTATGTCATTTTATCTTTGCACATTTGAGCATTTATCTTTATGTCATTTTATCTTTGCTCATTTGAGTTTTTTTCTTGTTTTCTTGTTGAAGACACTTAATAACCAAATTGAACATTAAAAGACTTTAAAGTAACTTGGACTATCTAGTTACTATCCTTGGCATTATATAGTTATGGACCTCTTGGACTTAGGATTAGAAGCCTTGATTACCCTTGGGACTTTGTAACTCTGTTGTTATTTTGTCAGAAGGTCTTGGGGTTTTCTCCAAGACATTGGGTTGATTTTACTTGTGTGCAGGTTATTCTAATTATATACTTTGTCTGTCATTGGGAATTCCTTTGTGTACAACCGTTACTCTGCCCAATTTTGCGAAGACTTAATTCATCTGAAGCTTGGTTTCTTAGAGGTTTAGTATCTTTACTTGCTTGGTTTCAATCCAAAGGATATGAATTCTACATTGACTTATTTATGTCAAGTCTTGGATTCTTGTTGGTTAGGTGGTTCTTTTCCTTAACTTTTACCTTATGCTTTAGGATAGTCCCTTTATCTCCTCCCATCTTCTCATTCCTTTTCAAAACTCTTATTGTTTTCTAACTTGAACTACTTTCATAATAAACTTGGACTTAGGTCCATACATTTTCAAAAAAAATATTTTCTTAATTAAACTTTAATCAATTTAATCATACTTTGACATTTTTTGTGAGAAGACTAAAAAGTCAATTAACCTCATTCAAACCATTTCGCAACTTTGGGCTTTTTACTTTAAAACTTTTCTCAAAAGTTTAGACTCTTGTTGATTCTTGTAGTGATGCGAGCTACAATACTTCTACAATATATAGTGAAGTGAGATATTTTCAACTTAGGTGTCGAGTGAGGCTTTTTTGATTTTAAAATCCAAGCTATATCCTCCACTTTGAGATGATGTAAATTCTCCTTTTTTCATAATCGTATGTAGTAAGTATGTTTTCCAATCGAATATGACAATGATGTATCTTCTTCTAAAATTAAACAACACACTTGTGTTTTAAAGTTTTAAAGATGAACTACGAGTACCCTGATCCCCTATTGCATGGAAGGTGGTATGTAGGCACTAAAGGTTCACAACCGCGACAGGTGCAAAATTGTAAAAAATACTTATTTCCTCATCTCCACCATCTATTTTTATATACACCTTTTATATCTAAAACACGCAAATTTCCAAAGAGGTTCATGCGGAGTTTGTAGATGTTTAGGGTGGTAATAACTTCCCTTTGCATAACCAACCCTCGTACCTAGACTCTCTCCCCCTCTCTTTTGAGTTTATTTACTCTTTTCTCATTCCTCTGGAAATAATAAAGTGCAGTGGAAATTTATATGATTTGTGCGAGTTAATTTAACTCAATGGCTTAGTCTCAACATTTCTGACGCCATAGAAAAATGGCGACTTCACTGGGGTCAGATCGACCAAATTCTGGTTCATCTCTAAGTGGGTTGAGCCTATCTTTGTTTATATTGTGTATGTGCTATTATTTGTTGTATATTATGTGTTGTATATATGTTTGTCTAGATTTTTTTGGTATTCAGGGTGCTTGGTGATTTCTCATAAGTCCTCTATCTGGACTTGGGAAAACTTAAGATAGGACGGGCGGTATAGTAATGTTAACTTTGAGGGAGGAATTCCATAAAAGGATACATGAGATCCCCCACTCAGTGGAGGCCTTTTGATTATAGTATTTGTTTACCGAGTAATCGGGAAGACATTCTGCTTTCGACTTGGGAGCTTGCTGAAGCTGAAGACTGTAGAATCGTTAACCCCTCTTGGCCTTTTAGGTGTAGTGCATAAACTATGACAGAGCATTGCGAAAGTGGTTGTCACACGATGCTACACTCAAAAGAGTTTTTCCTGAGAATATTTTCGATTACCGGGTTAATCAGGATGTTGCAATATCTAAAGGAAGGATGTAGACTCTGGGAACTTTTTAGAACCTTGTTCGGAAGGTGATAAACTATTAGTCCGTACTTTGTGGGTAGTATCTTTGAATTCATGCTCGTGATGTTGAACCTATGAACCCCCTATGTTTGTGATCTTGTGTGAGATTATTGCATCATGCATTCATGCACCCATGAGAATCCTTTAAAACAATTGACTCAAGGAACTTAAAGTTTACTTTTGCAAATATCTCAAATACTTCTTGACCAAGGATTTTGGAAAAAGAAAGACTCAGAAGTACATTTTCAAGGACCCTAAGTAGGGGAAATGATGAGTTTGATTCCCGAGATTGAGAGCTCTACAAATTTTCTGAAGAAGTATGGATCCGTCGTGCCTCTTATGAAGCTCAAGATGAAGGAGGGTATTCCATCTACATTTGTCCAGTTCTATGAGCCATTGTGACAGTGTTTTACTTTCCCTGATTATCAGCTGATGCCCATATTGGAGGAGTATTCTTACTTACTTGGCTTACCTATTATTGATCAAATTACTTTCACCGGCTTAAAAGGAGAGCCTAAGTCTCATGAGATTGCTGCCATAACTCATTTGAAGAAGTCTGAGATTCAGGCTAACATGACTACTAAAGGAGGAATCAAAGGTTTACCTGCTCAGTGTTTATTGGAGAAATCTTGTTACTTTGTCAAGATGAAGAGTACAATTTGTTTTGTAGCTATCTTTGCTTTGCTTACCTATGGGTTGTTATTGTTTCCTAACATCGACAAATTTGTGGATTTTAATACCATTAGGATCTTTCTGATTGGGAATCCAGTCCATATATTGCTAGGAGATACTTATTATCCTATCCATCTTCTGAATTTCTACCAGGGAGGAATGATCATTTGTTGCACACTGTTGTTATATCAGTGGTTTATTTCTCATTTACCTTGGTCTGTTGCTTTTCGGGATACCAAGAAGGAGCCTCGTTGGGCCCTAAATATTATGGCTCTCACTCATTTTGACATTGTTTGGTATCATCATGCTTATTATGATGTGGATATTATTGATAGTAATGGTAGTTTCTCGAATGTGCCTCTTGGTAAAAATGGAGGAATTAACTACAATCCTGACCTCGGGCATCGTCAACTTGGATATCCAAGTTGAGACAAGCCAAAAAACATTCATATGAGCGGTTTCTTTCTCAAAGAAGGAGAAGATCATAAGGAAGCTAAGAAAGATATTGATAAGGCTTGGTGACATATACATAGAGAAGGTAGAAAATATTTGGGACCAAGAAGAGTTTTTTCCTTGGAGCCTCATCTCTGTTGGGTACAAGCAAAAGCAATTTAGTTAAAGGTGCCATATTCTTGTGAAGAACCTATACCTGATTTGTTCATGAGGATTACTCCTCCTCTCTTAGATGATATGAAAGAACTCCAGCTTTCCCTAGTTAGGATGCAGAAAGAGAAGGAAGCATGGAAGAACAAGTATTAGACTTTAGAGGTGTCTTACTCAACAAAATTGAAAGAGAAGGATGACTTGGTCTATATACTTGAGATTCGTGCTATGGAGATGATGGATAAGTAAGAGGATTTATTTTCATCTCGAGCTCAGTCAGGTCCTGGTCACTCATCTTTTGATTCTGGTATTTGGAAAGAAGTCGTCGACAAGTAGGTAGAAGAGAATCAACAGTTTAACACTTAGATGGTAAGACTCATAGGAAAGCGTCAGTGTGTGGAGAGATCTTCATATACTTTGGATCCTTATGATTTTTAAATTATATCTTTATTCTCTTGTACTTAGGATTTTAGAAACTTGTACTAAAAGTTATAATCCATTCCAAAATTATTATGAGAAATTTCAATATTTCCAAATGTGTCAGTACTTTAATATTTGTAATTGTTTATAATTATTTGGGTTGCTTAGATAAACAAAAATCATATACATTGCATATCATACATCATTTTTTCATTCCTGTTCATACCCAAGTGTCTTACTTGTTTCTCTACTCCAACAGTCAGCAAGTTGTCTCATCGCTACGATACTCGAGCTAATTTTAGGAGGACGATGGAAAATCTTGAACAAGAGAATAGTGAGTTGTGTGAAGAAGTTACTGCTTTGAGGGATGGTATAGCCAATCTGACTGCTTTGGTGGAATCTTTGGTGGTTGCTCAGAATCAACCACCACCTCCTTCTTTGTCTCCTTATGTTACTCAGCCAGAACAGACAATCGTTACTTTAGAAGTTCCGTCAATTCCCATCTCTGTTACTCTAGTTACTACTGATCAATACCGTATGCCTCAAGGTTACCCGTGGGGAATGCATGAGAATTTCATGCCAGAAGGTTATAATTTTGCTTCTCAAGTTGCTTTATTTGCTCAAACAGTTGTTGTTTCTACACCTCTTATGGTACATGCTACTTCTATTGCCAATAATGATATTCATCATGTTACGCCTCCTACAGTGAATGCTGTGCATGTTATCAATGGTGAAGTTTATCATCTTGTTCCTCCACCAAGTGAGAGATTGGGCTTCTATGACCGATTGGATGACTTTCAAGATCAATTCAATGAAATGCAGAAAGATGTTGAGGCTCTCTGAGGGAAAGAGTTATTCAGACAGAATGTTAGTGACCTCTGCTTAGTTCCTAATATGAAAGTGCCAGCAATGATTAAGGTGCCACAATTTGAGAAGTACAAGGGAAACTCATCCCCATGACCACCTGGTGATGTATATCAGAAGGATGTTCACTCATACTGATGACCAAAGTTTTCTTATTCACTTATTCCAGGATAGCTTGACTGGTGCTGCTTTGAAATGGTATATGGGATTGGACAGTAGCAACATCCACACAATCAATGACTTGGGTGAAGATTTTGTGAAGTAGTATAAGTACGACATGTTTATGGCACCTGGCCGTGAATAATTGAGATCGATGGCTCAGAAGGATAAAGAGTCGCTTAAAGAGTATGCGCAACGTTGGCGTGAGGTTGCTGCCCAAGTGGTACCCCTAATGGGAGAGCAAGAAATGACCAAGGTCTTCCTGAAAACCCTTGGATCATTTTACTATGAAAGGATGGTTGCAAGTGCACCGAGTGATTTCACTGAGATGGTAAGTATGGGTGTTCGTCTAGAAGAATCTATCAGGGAAGGAAGATTGACAAAAGATGAAGGTTCTAATGTAACAAGGAAAAGGTCATTTGGGTTTTATAAAAATAAATAAAGTGAAACAAATGTTGTCGTTGAGGAAAGAAAGGTTAGACCTCAGAGAAGATGTCATCATCACCAACAACAAGTTAATTCTATAACTCCATTCATCAGTGTAGCTCTAACTACTGTTGCTTATCATAAAGAACATTCTCAAGGTAATCAAGGGAAAGGTCAGAAGAGAGAAGCTTTTGATCCTATTCCAATGAGTCATGCAGAATTGTATCCGACTTTGATTCAAAAGAAATTGGTGCAGACTATACCTCCCTCTACTATACCTTCACCTTTACCATGGTATTACAAGGCGAATCAGACTTGTGCTTTTCATCAAGGAGACCTTGGGCACAACATTGAAAATTGTTATCCATCAAAGTCTGAAGTACAAAAGATGGTAAGATCCGGTCTCCTGTCTTTTAAAGATATTGGTCCCAATATGAAGGATAATCCACTACCCAAACATGAAGGTGGAAGTGCTATAAATATGGATATTAGTTGTCCTAGAGATTTCCAGATTTTTTATATCAATATGGTCAATGGTGATTTAATGAAGATGCATGCTGATCCCTCTGAATTCAACTATTATACACATGATCATGTTGGTTGTAGTATTTGCAGCTCAAATATCCATGGATGTGATAAAGCGAGAGCTAATCTTCAAGAGATGATGAATGAAGGTGTTGTACCCCAAAATTTGCCCTCCCATATGCTTCAAGGTTTGCTAAGATCATGCTTCAAAATCTCCCAAGGGTTGCACAGTCCATTTGCCTCCTAACAGTCAAAAATTAGGGTTTTGATTCTGGAAAAGAAGTTGAAGTTTTCAAGGGCTCAATCAAGTCCCATATGCTCATACACATTGTCAAGCACCTACATGTCAAGTTTCAAGGCTCACAAGGTCAAGTTGCACAGTCAAAAACCCTAATTGCTTCATAATCAACTGTAGGGGTAAAATGGTCATTTGGCAGTCAAAAGTCAAAATTTTTGGTCAACATCTTATTTTGAAGCCACAAACATAATTTGATCAATTCTTGATCATGATTCTCAAGGCATGGCTCAAAAAGTCTCAAGATGCAAAAGTTTCTATTTTTGGATAGTTGAAAAGTCAACTGTAACTTGACCAAGGCATAACTTTTTCATGGTTCATCAGAAAAATCCAATCCAATGCTCATCTTGAAGGTTAAGACATTTCCTACAACTCATCTTCACACTCCAAGTCCAAGAAATGGTCTCACAAAAAGTTATCAATTTCAACATTATAGGTCATTTTCAAAAGTCAACAAAAAGGGACTTTAAGTCAAAGAACATAACTTGAGATTAGTAAATCAAAATGACATGGGACCAAAGACATTGGTTAGAGGACTTCAATACATTTCCAAAATGTCCAAGAACATGTTCATAACTTCAAAATTGAGCAAGATATGCATTGGAGAAGTTGGGAAATTTTTGTGAAATGGCCAAAATCATTTATCCTTGAAATTTCATTTTTGACAAAAGGGGCCCACTTTTTCCACTTGATTCAGCTTGGCCATGCTTCCCACGTGTCCCACAAATTATTTCAAAATTTAAAATTAATTTTTTCATTTTTATTTAATTTTATTTGATTTAATTCATTTTAAATCATTTAAAATCAAATAAAATCCAAGAAGTTAATTAAGGGGATATTTCTTGTGTTGAATAACTTTGAATCACCATCATGACCATTCCAATTTCATACAAGGGCCTAAATGTAGCAAGAATTCAAATTTTGGTTCAAGAATGGAAAGTGCTTCAATGGAGTTTATGGAAAATCCCAAGCATGAATGCATTGCATTATTGGCTTTAATTCTTATCAAAACTCATTACATAACATATATGCAAGCTAACACAAGTAAATTCACGACCTAAGAAGCTCCCAAACGGCCAAACGCATTTTTCAAATTTTCAAGCAAAAAAGCAAATCTGAAAACCTAGTTGCAGTGCCTCTCAAGCCTCCATTCTAATCCAAACATATTCCTGGCATCCCTAGGAAGCTTTAGCAATCAGAACCAAGCACAATCATTCAAGGAATCGTGCCATAGACCTCTTCCGATTTGTTTCATTTTTCAAAATCGTATATCATGTTTCATAAGCATTTAACCCATTTTCTTTGTTGTTTTGTGTTGCTAGAGGCATTCTGAAGCTAATAGGATGATTCAATTGCATTCTAATGCATTATAGCATGATTCACCATTGAAACTTTCTAGGGTTTTTCAAGCTTCAAATTGGGGATTTCCCCATACTGTAAAATTGGGACATCAAACTGCCATGGTTGAATTCGTGATACCCAAACGGACATAACCATGACCTCGCGCTCAATTTATGTGCAAGCATGAGTTGTTCGCTATTTTTTGCAGGTTGTGTTTTGGGGGGGTTTAAAACCCCCGCTATTTACTTATTTTACAGGGACAAACGGAGAAGAAGGCTGGCGTGGCAAGACCTGAGTGGAAGGTTCAAATCCACGCGCACATTTTTTTTTTGTTTTTGGCATATAATGTTTTTATTCTATATAATATTTCATTCCTATGTTACTTACAAACGCGTGCATTGGATCAGTTGGTAGGCAGGTGGCTTGGTAAACGTTGGGACCTGGGTTCGAATCCCAGGTCCCCCCAAATAATTTCTATTATTTTGTTTCAAATGTTTCCATGCAGTGCACGTCCCAGGGCTCACCATGCATCCCAACGCTTAGGCTTGACAAGTGGCTTCAAGGCCAATCTGAAGGTCAGAACATGCAGTACACGATGCACTCTAGTCAGCAAGCAAGCACATGATCAAAAAAGGTCAACGTGGCCTTTGCCTCAATGGGCCTGAATTCCAGATTTCACCCCCCTATTTGGCCCACACCCCCTTGGTTTTCATTTCTTTTCTTTTATTATTTATTTGTTTTTGTTATTTCCCATTATTTTTAACCCTTTTATTTTATTACTAATAATCAGTTTAAATTAACCATTTTCATAAAAAAACAAAAAAATATAATTAACACTTTTATTATTATTTTTATTTTGTAAATAAACCATAATTGAACTAGTTTTTTAATTAGGCCATTTTAACATTTTAATAATTAAAATAGATTTAGATTTAGGTTAACCTAGAATTTTATGTCTTATTCTATTTTATTTCATAAAAAATATAAAAACAAAAAAATATTTTCTTGTAATTAAAATAATTAATTAGTTTTCAATTTCATTTAATTACCAAAAAAGACAAAAAAATTAATTCCCTTTTCTTTATTCGCGCGTATTTAATTTGTTCGATTATTATGTAATTGCTCCGGATATGTAATAGTAAATAGGACCTTTTACTGTTTTTTATTTTCCGCACTTATTTACTTAAAACGGGTCTTTGTAAAGATTTGGCGATGTATAGACCCGCGCCTTGTAATAGCGTAGGATTTACGTTTTCCATACTTTAATTTCCGCACCCCTTAATTGCTAAATTTTGCATGAAAGAATGAATGGCCCAAATAAAATCAAAGCGTAGATCACCATAATGCATGAAAAGATAAAACATAACTGAAAACGAGACACAAATTCATACACCACTCTTAGGGTACGCCTCACTGTTGCCTTGCCCCTCGAAACGTGGTCGTCGAGTATAGGATGTTTTAGTAAGTCCTTATGTCCATGAATATGGCATAAGGGTAGCTTCTAAGGTGTCCTACTGTTGCTCTGGTGACCACACTGTCCCTACAAGCTCGAATTGTGGTCGTCGAGTACAGGACGTTTTAGTAAGTCCTTATGTCCATGATATGATCCAGTTGCCTCGGAAAGGTTGCCTCGGAATTAAAAAGGATCAATGGCATAAGGGTAGCTTCTAAGGTGTCCTACTGTTGCTCTGGTGACCACACTGTCCCTACAAGCTCGAATTGTGGTCGTCGAGTACAGGACATTTTAGTAAGTCCTTATGTCCATGATATGATCCAGTTGCCTCGGAAAGGTTGCCTCGGAATTAAAAAGGATCAATGGCATAAGGGTAGCTTCTAAGGTGTCCTACTGTTGCTCTGGTGACCACACTGTCCCTACAAACGAATTGACCCGAACACCTCCAACGGTGGTGCTACCTACCTCTCAATGGTGGGATGGCACTACCTAAAGGACATTTACACAGCCTAATTCCTTAGGGTAGGTAGATGACTCGTAGATACTTGCTCTATTCAAAAACAAAAACAAACTCTTTTCACACCGACACTTTTCAAAAAGCTTTCAAAAACAATTTTTCAAACACTCTTGAGGACTGATACAAGAGTCGATCTGAAACTTTAAACGAAACTTTTTCAAATTCACTCACAATTGAAAAGCAAACAAACATTTTGAAAACACAAATGAGCAAGTATCTAAGAGCCCATGGATAACCATGGATAGAAAGGGTGCTAACACCTTCCCTTTCTATAAATCTACCTCCCGAACCGAGAAACTACCTCATAAGGAATTTTTCTGTGCTTTTGTCCTTTCCATGTTGGAGAAAATAAAAGACGGTGGCGACTCTTGCTTCCGTGATATTTCGCGAACCAACGTTAAACAGTCAGTTCCAGATCCACCGATCACAGAAGGTATTATACATATAATCAGACCAAGTGCGGAATATGAAGAAGATGAGAATATGGTTTATGGATGTCCCAGTGAATTTAGTATTTTTTTATGTGAATCACAAGAATGATGATTTGGTGCAGCTGCATGCCACATTTTTTCACATGTATGGCCAGGAGATACATCATTATGGGTCCTGTCAGATCTGTTGTAGGGATTCCCGTGGTTGTTCTGTTCTAAGAAGAGGTGTTCAATTGCTGCTAGATAAAGGTACTATCAGAGTCACATGCAACAAAGATGATTATAATAAAGTTAATGTGATTAGAGACTACCCTATTGAGGCCATGTCTGATGGAGATTATGTTTCTGCTGATGATTTATTTTCCTCTGATGAAGGTATATTTTCTAATAATGATTATGCGATTCCTAAATATTCTGAAAAAGTGGGGGTGAATGTTATTGTACCATGTTTTAGTGATCTTGCTCCTATAGAAATTGAGTACCATAGTAAGCCTGTTGTTTCTCCTGTGGTTATTTTTCTGCCCGGTCCTATCCCATATGAATCAGGAAAAGTTGTGCCTTATAAGTACAATGCAAATATCCTGGAAGATGGTGTGGAAATTCCTATCTAACCTTTGTCCCATGTTGAGAATATTGCTGAAGCTAGTTGGGTAACTCGTAGTGTTCGTGTCTTCGCCCCTACCATTTGAGGAGATATTGATCCTTGCAAAAATATTGTTAAGACTTATGATAAGCCTAACAAATTGGAAGGAGAATCTAGTGGTGCCGCCTTGGAAAAGGATGTTGATGATTTGTTAAAAATCATCAAGATGCGTGATTACAAGATTGTGGATCAGTTGTTGCATACTCCCTCTAAGATTTTCATTTTAGCCTTGTTGATGAACTCCTATACTCATTGGGAATCTCTGTAGAGGGTATTAGATCAAGCTTTTGTTGAAAATGATATGTCTCTAGATCGGTTCAATGGTGTTGTGGGGAATATTACATATTGGAACAATTTGAGTTTTTGTGATGACGAGTTTCCTAATGAAGGAAGAAATCGTAACCTGGCTCTACATATATCTATGAATTATAAGAATGACTCCTTATCCAAATATCCAATGTCAACCTTAGGGATTCAAAGGGCTTAACATCCACATGGGCGCCTACACAAGTGTGTTAGGTGGGCCAGGTAGGCCCATTGTTGGATTCTCTATAAGGAAATAGAGTAGCACCTTGGCTACAAGTAATTTCTTTTAGCACAGTGGTAAGCACATGATCTAGTTGACATTGTATTAGAGCAAGGTCATGGGTTTGAATCCCCCCAGCTGATACTCGAGGGAAAATTGTTGAATTAAAATATCTAGTGTCAACCTTATGGATTCGAAGGGCTTAACACCCCCTCATGGGAGTTTACACGGGTGTGTTAGGTGGGCCAGGTAGGCCCCTTGTTGGATTTACTATAAGGAAGTATAGTAGCACCTTGGCTACAAGCAATTGCTTTTAGTGCAATGTTAAGCGGTTGATCCATTTTATTGAAGGATAAAAAAACACAAGAAGGGGTTTTTTGGGTTTTCATAATTAAAAAAGTAGACACGATGGTTATCCTGGTTCGTTTGAACTCAAACTATTCCAGTCCACCCGCCAAGGTGATTTTGCCTCTCTCAAATGAGGTCTTAATCCACTAATCAAAACTTGATTAAACAAACACAATGACTATCGTCAATGTCTTCTTGGTTCTAAACTACAACTCGTTTTATCAAGGTATTACAAAATACAAATCAAAAAGGGTATGTAAAAATGATGTTTCTTAAGAAAACTATATCCCAACATTGATGTATACACAAGGTTAAAGCACAAGTGAGAACTGGTAAAGATATTTATTTTTGAATGCGCACTAGTGTTGTATTCGTTTCTTCTTCATAGTCTTATTTTAATAGGAGAGGCATAAGGGACATTAGAAGATGTATTTGGAAGGTTGATAAAGTGTTGTTAATGCACTTTCCAAAAATACAGATCTTGTCTTGGTTCAGCCGTTACTTTTTTATTTGTAATGAATAATTTATAACGCATCATAATGAGAAAAATACCGTGGAGACTTTAGATCCTCAGAGTTTCTTGATATTCATATCATTAGAACTTGGATGAGACAGATACGTTAAAGCTTCAATGCACTTTTCAGAGTATTTACTTTTAGAGTGTAGCTTGAGCTTAAGTGTTGAATCTTTAGAACAGTTGTATAGATGAGTTCGTTGAGACTTATTTTGTTCTTCAAGAACTTCACTTATTAGAGTATCAAAATTTTACTTGCAGCATTGGTGCTTCTTCTATTTAGTGTGTTGCACGGATTTGCTTCAGAGTTTGTATGTTGTGTCTAATCAGAGCTTCATAGACAGCCTATTTTTTATCATGTATATATCATGTATTTGTTATCATCAAAACTATTACAAAGATGTAGAACCAAACTATGTTCTAACAGTTATGTTGTAAGAAGAGGTGTTCAATTGCTGCTAGATAAAGGTACTATCAGAGTCACATGAGGTAAAGATGATTATAATGAAGTTAATGTGATTAGAGACTACCCTGTTGAGGCTATGTCTGATGGAGAATATGTTTCTGCTGATGAGTTCTTTTCCTCAGATGAAGGTATATTTTTTGATAATGATTATGTGATGCTTGAATATTCTGAAGAAGTGGGGTGAATGTTATTTTACCATGTTTTGGTGATCCCACTCTTGTAGAAATTGAGTACCATAGCAAGCCTGTTATCTCTCCCGTGGTTATTTGTCTTCTTGGTCCTATCTCGTATGAATCAGACAAAGTTGTGCCTTATAAGTTCAATGCAACTATCTTGAAGATGATATAGAAATTACTGTTCAACCTTTGTCCCATGTTGAGAATATTGCTGAAGCTAGTCAGGTAACTCGCAGTGGTTGAGTCTTCACCCCTACTATTCGAGGAGATATTAATCCTGGCAAAAAGATTGTTAAGACTCATGCTAAGCCTAGGAAAGTGGAAGGATAATCTAGTGGCACTGCCTTGGAAAAGGATGTTGATGATTTGTTAAAAATCATCAAGATGGGTGATGTGATCAGTGGAATGAGAACTGACTGTTTTAAAGCTGGTTCGCGAAATGTCGCGGTAAGCAAGAGTCGCCACCGTCTTTTATGTTCTCCAACATGGAAAGGACAAAAGCACAGCAAAATTCCTTATTCGAGAATGTTTCTCGGTTCGGGAGGTAGATTTATAGAAAGGGAAGGTGTTAGCACCCTTTCTATCCATGGTTATCCATGGGCTCTTAGGTACTTGCTCTTATGTTTTCAAAATTTGTTTGCTTTTCAAGTGTGTGTGGGTTTTGAAAAAGTTTTTTTTGAAAGATTTCTAAGTAACTCTTGTATCAGTCCTCAAGAGTTTATGAAAAATTTGTTTGAAAACTTTTAGAAAGTGTGAGTGCGAAAGGTTGTTTTGTTTGTTTGTTTTGAAAAGAGAAAGTACTTAAAAGAAATCTACCTACTCTAAGGAATTAGGCTGTGTAAGAGTCCTTTAGATAGTACTATCCCACCATTGAGAAGTAGGTAGCACCGTCGTTGGAGGTGTTCAGGTCAATTCGATTAACGGGACAGTGTGGTCACCGAAGCAACGGTAGGACATCTTAGAAGTAACCCTAATGTCCTAGATCCTTTTTTTATCCGAGGCAACCGTTTTGAGGCGACTGGATCTTTTAGACAGAAGGGCGACCTCTAAGACACCCTATACTTGATGACCACGTTCGAGGCAACTAGTGAGGCGTACCCTAAGAAGTGGCATGTGCTTTGTGTGTTGTTTTTCAGGTTAAATTATCTTGTACATGTTATTTGTGAGCTACGGATTGGTTTTTATTTGCCATACATTCTTTCATGCATTGTTAACAGTTAGGAGTGCGGAAAATAAATTGCGAAAATGTAAATCTAGCTATTACAAGGCGCGGGTCTATACATCGCCAAAAAACAAAGACCCGTTTTGGTAAATAAGTGTGAGAAATTAAATAAAGCGGTAAAATTCCTAATTAACTATTACATATCTGGAGACAGTTACATAAATAATCAAAATAAAATAAATGCGCGCGAATAAAAATTTAATCGGGAACGTCCTAAGGGTTTTGACTCTTTTGAGAAAGAAATTGAATTTTGTCTTTTTTTTAATGAAATGGAATTAAAACTAATTATTTAATTTACTAAAAGAAAAATGTTTTTGTGTTTTTTAATGAAATAAAATAAAAGGAAATAAAATTAAAAGTTAATTTTACCTAATTCTAAATCTATTTTAGTTATTAAGAAAAAAAAGTTAAAGTTGCCTAGTTAAAAAAACTAATTTAATTTATTAATATTTATTTACAAAATAATTACTTAAATGAAATTAATAAAGTATTTTTGTTTTTTTATAAAAAATGTTAATTATGTCAATAGTTAATAAAAGGGAAAAATAAAAATAAGACAAATAAAATATAAAAAAAAATGAAAATTGCAAACCCAAGGGGGTTTTGGGCCAGATTGGAGGGTGTATGTGGAGTTATGAGGCTCATTTTGCACAAAGCCTGTTGACTCTGGGAATTGAGTGGAGCACTGTTGACCAGGAGTATGGTGTGCTCCCTTTCTTGGCCTTTGGATCTGCTTCTGATGGACACTTGGCAAGCTGGGATGTGAGGTCTATGGTGAGTTGCTTCACGTTGCCTGCACACAAGTATGTGAGAAAAAATGGAAATAAGCGTTTGGGGGACCTGGGAATCGAACCCAGGTCCCAACGATTGCAAGCCACATCCCTCTCCACTGAGCCACTTGAGCGCTTTGTTAATATAATGACCACTAAATATATTATTCAAAAACAAAGGCCTAGTCTGGAAACACAAAAAAGGCGCGTCATGTTTGAATGCCCCACTCCCATCATTCCACGTAATCATCTTCTTCGTTCCTGAAACAAAACAAAAAAAAACAGACAAATAACGAGGGTTTTAAACCCCCACAAAATGACAATGTCCAAAATAGCGATTAGGCGTAGGTGCAAGATAAATTGGGCGCGAGGTATGTTTCGTGTTCGTCTCATCAAGCCGGTTTCAACCATGGGTGTTTGGAGTTCTGATTTTACAGTATGGGAAAAGCCCCAAATCACAAGCTTTGAAAACCTAGCATCCGTCCATGGTGGTTTTCATTTTAAGGCACCATATTCAAATTAACTCATGTCAAAAGCTTCAACACAATGTTAGAAATACAAAGCAATATTCAAAATGTGTTAATGATGCGTGAAAAATGCATTTAGATTATGAACAAAATGATGAACCGTGTGACTGTATTGAGGCGATTCTTGAAGGTCTAAGGCTTGTTCTTGATGGCAAAAGGTTCCTGGGACTGTTGGGAACGTGCTTGGATCAAAAGAAAGGCTTGAATTATGTTGGAATATGGATTTCAGTTTGTGACTTTTCTTTAGAAATTTTGAATTTTGTTCTGCTGTTTCAGGAGTCTCTAGGTCGTGTAAAATGGTATGAGAGGCTTGCATATATGTCTTTGAATGAGAATCAAGCAATAATGTGAGCCTTTAACCCTTGCAATGAAGTTTTGGATTTTGCCATAACCATCATTAAAGAAACTTGCCATTTTTGTCCAAATTTGAATTTTTATGCTTGAAATGGACTTTGCACGAATTTGGTATGTGATTCATGACATATAAAAGTCATTCAAAACTCAAAGATACCATTTAACTCATTTTTTGATTTTTATTTGAATTATTATGGATTAAAGTGTATTAAATCCATAAAAATTAAATAGAAATGAAAAAATAAATGTTTGGTCTTGTAATGGGTCATGGGACACGTGGATGGCATGACAAGGATGAATCAAGTGGAAAAAGTGGGCCCTTTTTGTCAAAAATTGAAGTTTCAAGGATAGTTGACTTTGGCCATTTCACAAAAATTTCCCAACTTCTCCAATGCATATCTTGCTCAATTTTGATCATATGAACATGTTCTTGGACATTTTGGAAAGGTCTTGAAGTCCTCTAACCAATTCCTTTGGTACCATGTCATTTTGATTTACCAATCTCAAGTTATGGTCTTTGATTTAAAGTGCCTTTTTGTTGACTTTTGAAAATGACCTATAATGTTGAAATTGATAACTTTTTGTGAGAGCATTTCTTGGACTTGGAATGTGAAGATGAATTGGAGGAAATGTCATCCCCTTCAAAATGAGCATTGTATTGGATTTTTATGACGAACCATGAAAAAGTTATGCCTTGGTCAAGTTACAGTTGACTTTTCAGCTGTCCAAAAGTAGAAACTTTTGCATCTTGATGATTTTTGAGCCATTCTTGTGAAATCATGGTCAAGATTTGACCAAATGATGATTGTGGCTTCAAAATGAGATGTTGACCAAAAATTTTGACTTTTGACTGCCAAATGACCATTGTGCCCCTACAGTTGACTGTGGAGCAATTAGGGTTTTTGACTGTGCAACTTGACCTTGTGAGCCTTGAAACTTGACATGTAGGTGCTTGACAATGTGTATGAGCATATGGGACTTGATTGAGCCTTTGAAAACCTCAACTTCCTTGCAAGAACCAAAACCCTAATTTTGACTGCCTTAGGAGGATGGTTTGACTGTTTAGCTCCTTGAGTAGACTTGAGCAAATTGAGATGATGCTTGTCAAAACTTTGAAGAATATGGGAGGGAAAATTTTGGGGTACAACAGGTGATTACAAGATTGTGGATCAGCTGTTGCAGACTCCCTTTAAGATTTTCATTTTAGCCTTGTTGATGAACTCCTCTGCTCATTAGGAATCTCTGATGAGGGTGTTGGATCAAGCTTTTTGTCGAAAGTGAAAAGTACCTGGATCAGTTAAACAGTGTTATGGGGAATATTCCATCTTGTAACAATCTGAGCTTTTGTGATGACGAGTTGCCTAATGAAGGAAGAAATCATAACTTGGCTCTACATATATTTATGAATTATAAAAATGACTCCTTGTCAATATGCTGATTGACAATGGGTCTGCTTTGAATGTCATATCAAGAAGTACTCTCATGAAGCCCATGTGACATCATAGTGAAAGCTTTTGGTGGTTCGAGAAAGTATGTCATCAGAGAAGTGGCTTTACCTATTCATATAGGTCCGCACTTATTCCAAATCACCTTTCAGGTTATGGATATTGTCCTAGCTTATAGTTGTTTGTTGGCACGACCATGGATCCATGAAGCAGGAGTTGTTACTTCAACCTTGCATCAGAAGATGAAATTTTTCCGTGAAGGAAAGGTAGTCATTGTGAATGGTGAGTAAGCTCTATTGATATCTCATTTGTCTTCCTTTTGCATTGTAGAAGCTGATGAAGCCGTTGTTGGAACTTAACTCCAAGATTTTTCCATTGATAATATAAGAAAGAATGAAGATTATTAACCTCATTTAAGGAAGCATGATAGGTAGTGCAAAGAAGCCTTAGCAAGGTGTGAGGGCAGGTTATTAATCCACCTGTGAACAAGAATGGGACTGGTTTAGGTTTCTCCATGAAGAAGGAATTTGTGAAGCCGAAGTCTGCTTTAAGTAAATATTAAGACATCTATCACAGTGCAAGATATCTTCATCCGACTACTCCAAGGATCAACGATATTCTCGAAGATGAGTCACAGCAAGAGATGCCAAACTTCGTGACACATGGAGTCAGAATCCTGAATTGGATCATTGTTGATGTTCCTTCTTGCATTCACATTTCAAAGTAATTTTTATTTTTGTTGGTCTTTTCAAAAGTCTTTCACTATGCCCTTGGTTGAAGTAATGATTGTATGAGCGTATCTTTTGTTTTGATTTTTAATATCATTAATAAAAGTTGTTTTTTATTTCTAAACTATGCCTTTATTTTTTTCTTTTTATTGGAAAATGGTAATCAGAAAAAACCTTTCGAAATAAATAATAACCGTAAATAAATATGCTTAATCACTTGTTACATGTGTCAGTTTCTAAAATCAATCATAAATCATATGTGCAGGTTAATTAAAAAACTCATTGAGTGCAATTACCTTGTACCCTATCCCAACATTGAATATCTTGTGTATGTGTCTAAAGAAGAGGAATATTAAGAAATCCCATAAGATGTTTCACGGTTGCATGAGCACGGGGAAAATACTATTGAACCGTAAAAAGAGTCGTTAGAGACAGTTAACTTGAGTTCAGAGGAAGATTGTAAAAAAGTCAAGATTGGGGCACTTTTTCATTTCGATGTGAAGATTAGGTTGATTGAATTGTTGAAAGAGTATGTGGATATCTTTTCTTGGTCTTATCAAGATATTCCTGGTTTGGATACTGATATTGTGGAACATTATTTTCCGCTAAAGCCAGAATGTCCACCAATCAAGCAGAGGCTGTGAAGAATTCATCCTGACATGGCAGTAAAGATTAAAGAAGAGGTTTTGAAGCATATTGATGTTGGCATTCTTATGAAATCAGTGCACCCTCAGTGGATTTCCAATATTTTTCTAATACCAAATAAAGATGGAAAAGTATGCATGTGCGTCGATCATAGAGATTTAAATAAAGCATGTTCGAAAGATGACTTCCCATTGTCACATATTGATATGTTGGTTGATAGTACAACAAAATTCAAAGTTTTTTCGTTCATGGACGTATTTTCGGATACAATCAAATTATGATGGCTCTTGAGGACATGGAAAAAACAATGTTTATCACACCCTGTGGAACATACTTTTACAGAGTGATGCCCTTCGGGTTGAAGAATGATGGTGCAACGTACAAGAGGGCTACGACAACCTTATTCCATGATCTGATGCATAAATAAATTTAAGTATATGTTGATGATATGATCGCTAAATCTCAGACTAAGGGGGGACATATAGAAGACTTGTGGAAATTGTTTCAGAGTTTGAGGAAGTATCGTCTCCACTTGAATCCAAATAAGTGTACTTTTGGTGTTCGTTCAGGAAAGTTGCTAGGTTTCATTGTCAGCCAAAAAGGAATTGAAGTTGATCCTGATAAAGTTAAGGAAATTTAGGAAATTCCTGCACCAAAAACCGAAAAGCAAGTTAGAGGCTTCCTTGGACATTTGAATTACATTTCCAGATTTATTTCCCATATGACTGCAACGTGTGAACCAATCTTCAAGCTGTTAAAGAAAGATCAAGGTTATGTATGGATGGATGATTGTCAAAGCGCATTTGAAAGCATTAAAGAGTATTTTCTTGAACCTCTTATCTTGTTCCCTCCTGTTGAAGGAAGACCATTGATTACGTATTTGACTGTGTTAGATAATTCCATGGGTTGTACTTTGGGACAACAAGGTGAAATGGGAAGAAAAGAATATGCTATTTATTATTTGAGAAAGAAGTTCATTGACTGTGAGTCACGATATTCAATGCTAGAAAAAACATGTTGTGCTTTGGCCTGGGTGGCAAAGCGATTGCGGCAATATATGTTGAATCATACTACATTGTTGATTTCCAAAATGGACCTAATTAATTATATATTTGAAAATCCTTCTCTTACTGGAAGAATTGCCTGTTGGTAGATGTTGTTGTCTGAATATGATATTGAATACTGTACTCAAAAGGCTATTAAAGGTAGTGTGTTGGAAGAGTACCTTACTCACCAACCAGTTGACGATTAACAGTTTGTTAAATATGACTTCCCTGATGAGGACGTGATGTATTTGAAAGTTAAAGATTGTGATGAGACTTTGTCTGAGGAAGGTCCTGATCACAAATTTTGGTGAGGTATGGTGTTTGATGGAGCTGTAAATGCCTATGGAAAAAGAATTAGTACTGTCATTATAACTCCCCATGGGTCACACATCCCTTTTACTGCAAGGTTGGCATTTGACTATACCAATAATATGGTGGAGTATGAAGCTTGTATCATGGGTCTTGAAGAGGCTACTGATCTCAGAATCAAAAACCGTGATGTATATGGTGATTCAACAGTGGTAATAAATCAGATCAAAGGAGAATGGGAGACTCGTCACATTGGCTTGATTCCCTACAAAGATTATGCAAGAAGATTATTACCTTTCTTAAATAAAGTTAAATTCCATCATATTCCTATATATGAGAATCAAATGGAAGATGTTTTAGCCACTTTGTTATGTACCAAGTGAATGCTTGGAACGATGTACCTCAGATTACAGTTCAACATCTGGATAGACCATCTCATGCGTTTGCTACAGAGGGGACATCGGATAAAAAACCTTGGTATTATGATATCAAGCACTTCCTTCAGACCCTGAAATACTCGGTTAGTGCATCGAACAAAGATAGAAAGACAATTAGAAGGTTAGAAGGTAGCTTTTTCCTTAATGAATATGTTCTATACAAAAGAAATTATGACATGGTCTTGCTCAGATGCGTGGATAGACACAAAGAGGACATGTTAATGCTTGAGATCGATGAAGGTTCCTTTGGTACCCATGCCAATGGAGACTTGATGGAAAAGGAGATGCTTATGGAAGGTTACAATTGGATGACAATGGAATCAGACTGTTACAAATTTGCGAAGAAGTTCCATAAGTGTCAGATCTATGCTGATAAGATTCATGTGCCTCCAACGCTTCTCAATGTTATTTCTTCCCCATGGCCTTTTTCTATGTGGGGAATTAATATGATTGGAATGATTGAACCGAAGGATTTGAATGGACATTGTTTCATCTTAGTGGCAATTGACTACTTCACCAAGTGGGTTAAAGCAGCTTCTTATGCTAATGTCACCAAGAAGGTGGTAGCACCCTTTATCAAGAACAATCTTGTATGTCAGTATGGTGTGCCAAGCAGGATTATCACCGACAACAGCTCAAATTTGAATAACAAAATGATGACAAAACTTTGTGAAGTATTTAAGATTGTCCATCATAACTCGTCTCTTTACATGCCTAACATGAATGGGGCTATTGAAATCATCCAGTAGATAGTTGTTACCTATAAGGATTGGCATGAGATGCTCCCTTTTGCTATTCATGGGTATTGTACATTCGTACGCACTTTAACAGGGACAACCTCATTCTCTCTTGTGTATGGTATGGAAGCAGTGCTCCCCATTGGTGTTGAGATTCCCCATTGAAGCCCGGAGGAAGGTATTATTTCCCTGAAACTATATTGGTTTATTTCTATTTGATTATGCTTTGATTATTTTTTTCAAACCATGTTTCTTCCCAGTGGAGTTAAGTCGTGAAGTAGGAATTTGTTTCCTCAGTTAGTGCTTACTCTCTTATGGAATCTTCATCCTAGATGTGATTTAGCTGAGTGTTAACTTTAACCAAGTTGATTTTGTCTGGTTATTCTGAGTGTTGTATGTTTACTTTGTCAGCATATACATGATAAAATTTATACATTCATACATACATCATGCATAGTTGAATTAAAATTCATTGCTCATTTGCATTTATTGATGTTTTTGTTGGCATATTACTCTCTTTGCAGAGTTATGTTACCCTCTCTCCAATAGATTCTCAACCTTAACTAGAAAATGTATATCCTCTCAATTTCCCCATTGAGTTATCCCTCATGGAAGAATTTTTATTTAGCCTTCTTATTCAGCTCATTATCTGGATGGAATGTGATCCCCATTTGAGCTTATTCCTCATTAGGTGCTGTCTTGGTTGACTTTTTCACTCTGGTTTGTTCCTGGTTTGAATCTTTGGTCCTCGGTAACATTTTTATTTTTATTTCAGCATGCTTTGAGCCCTATATTGGTAATGTGCATTTATTTTGCACATGAAGACTTTATCTCCTCTGCAGGAATGTATTGGTACTTCCCCAAGAAGTCTAGACTCATTTCTCAGCAGCGTTATCGCAATCCTCTTCGTAAATAGCAAGTGGGAGGTCTCTTTATTTGAGCAACATGTTTTTCCCCAGTAAATCTGTCAATGCCAGAGAAGATGTTTTGCTCTGATAAATGGTAGTATCGTCATTATGGATGATAGTTCTTTGATGAGATTTGTACTCCGATGAATGGTAGTGTCGTCATTATAGGAAATAGTTCGTTGTTGACATTTGTACTTAGATTAATGGTAGTCTCATCATTATGGGAGATAGTTCGTTATTGAGATGTTTTACTCCAATAGATGGTAGTCTTGTCATTATGGGAGATATTTCATTGTAGATATGTTTTACTTCGATGGATGTTAGTATCATCATTATGGGAGATAGTCAGTTGTTGAGATGTTTAACTCTGATGGATGGTAGTCTTGTCACTATGGGAGATATATCGTTGTTGAGATTTGTACTCTGATGAATGGTAGTCTCGTCATAATGGGAGATAGTTTGTTATTGAGATGTTTTACTCCGATGGATGGTAGTCTCGTCATTATGGGAGATAGTTCTTTGTTGAGGTTTTACTCCAATGGATGGTAGTCTCGTCATTATGGGAGATAATTTGTTGTTGAGATTTGTACTCCGATGAATGGTAGTCTCGTCATTATGGGAGATATTTTGTTGTTGAGATGTCTTACTCTGATGGATGGTAGTCTCTCCATTATAGGAGATGATCTGTTGTTAAGATGTTTTACTCGAATGGATGATAGTATCGTCATTATGGGAGATAGTTCGTTGGTGATATGTTTTACTGCGATGGATGGTAGTCTCTTCATTTTAGAAGATAGTTAATTGTTGAGATGTTTAATCCGATGGATGGTAGTCTCATTATTATGAGATATAGTTCGTTGTTGATATTCACTTTGCTCTAAAAAAGTTGATTTGTTCCCAACCATGAGTGCTTATGTCAATCATTTTTTTCCAATTATAAGTATCGATGCCAATCATTTGTTACTAACCCTAATATTGGTATTTATCGGTATTATCTTACTGCTTCTATTTGCATCCTTTGGGTCGTTAATTTACGATTCCCTGCATGTCGATGTTACTATCTTTTTGCTATCCGATCTAGGAGTGGGTAGTTCACAGCTATCTGTTGATTGTTGTCATCTATTGATTTTCCCTCATTATTTGAGTTAATGATGCCTTATCTCCTATTTGGTATTTACCCCAGTAGATATGAGTCTTATATTCCCCAGTGATTTACTTTCCTAGTTGGACTCTCTTTTTGATCTATTGTTTTTTCCTCTGCTTACCCAGTGGAATTTCTGTATCACCTTTCGAGTTGTTTGTTTGCATTCCTGATTATAAGCATTTAATGGCATCTTAGGGCCAAATATAAGGTTGGTTTTTTATTTAAGTATTTCCAATCGCGTCGAGACGAAGATTTTAACCTTCATATCTCCAGATAGAAGACACTTAAATAAGGGAAACTATTATACCCTAATTTCCCCCCCTAAGATTTTTCATCATCTCATGTCACAATGCATAAAGACATACACACATTAGGGTTGTTTCTCTCTTTATCCTATCTTTAAGTTTTCTCTTGAGGGATTACCAAGCACCTTGAATTGTATGTCTTGTACATGTGTTATTTTAACTAACATTAATATGTGTATATATGTTCCTTTGAATATTCATATTGTAGGTGATCACAATTGCATTTATCTCACCATCTAATCTAGGATTTGAGGGGTGATTCTAAATCAAATGGTTCTCTCATGGATTGCAAAATCTCAATCTTCAAGGTCATTGACATCAAGAAGATTCATAGGCTCATGTATTTATTTCCATGCCTTCTTCAACAAGCTTCATTGAGACTTAATCTCCACCTTTGAGTTTTCTTCAAGACAACACTATTTCAAGACCTCTTATGATTCATCGTGCTTATTTTTCCAAGAAAGTTCAAAAATATTCAAGGTTGACCCAACAAACTTGACCTAAGTGAACAAATGCTTGATTTAGTGATCACAAGTACATAACTTTCTCGGTTTTCAATATTTTGAGTTGGTTCTTTTTTATTTCTTATCATCATCTATAACAACCTCTCTTCACATGACAAGATCCAACTGTGCAAGAAAAGTCATCAAAAGATGAAAGGAGTTTCAAGTCATTTTGACACTCTCTGAGCTATGGTTTGTTGACTTCTAAGGACCATTTCTTGCTCATTTTTTTAGATTTTTGTTTGTTTCCAAAGCCATGATTCTCTTTAAATGTTCGTTAATAAGCTCTCTTCAGAAGTCTAAGACTAATTTTGAATGGAAGATCACTAAATGTTCAGAAAGATTACAAGTCTCCTTGAAAGGCCTTTGAATTTTAGGGTTTGACTTAAAACGATCATAACTTGGTCAATTTTTATCTCCTTGAGCCCATTATTCTTCCATAATAATATTTAGGATGTGAACTTCAACTTTTCTTTTATGTAAAAAGCTTGAAAATGGTTAGAAGATGCCTTAAGAGCTCAAAAGATTATAGGTCATTTCATGGATTTTCATCAACTTCACAAGGTCATAACTCTCATTTTTTGGAGTTTTTGAATGATTCAAGTTTCAAAATGCTCTTTAAAAAGTCTACTTCGTACCATCTTCATTGACGAAAACCTAAATTTCAAAATGCTCTTCCGTGTGTTTTTTCCAATTTCAATTGATCATAACTTTAGACTCAGATCACCAAATGGAAACTTTCAAAGCACATTACCAAGCTTGAATATTAAGCTTTCTAAAGAATCCAATATTGTAGCATAAAGGTCCATGAGTTGTTTTCACCATGGTTGTAAAGTTGATTCTTTGAAATTGAAAAATCACTTGCAGTCAGATTGCAAATTGATTAGTGTGACCTCTAAACACAATTTTGTCATGCATTTTATGTTTAAACATGATTAACTAAGTTGCTTGAAAGTTTTGGCATATCAAAATACAATGAATGGTTGAGTTTTGACAACTTGCAAGTCACACATTGCTAAGGATACAAGTGTGCATGATTTCAGCTCAAATTACATCACCCACCATCTTCTCGACTCCATTACCTTCCCTATAGGTAGAGGGTAATATCCCACTCATTTGATAAGCTTTAGAGTGCCAAAGGACCTCTGTTGAACTCCCTCCATAACTCATAATTCTGTAATTTTGAATTCAATTCTAAAGCATCATTCGATCCAGTTTCTTTGTTGATTCTTCATCCTCGAACTTCATTGAAGCTAACAGAAGAAGAACCAAGCCTTGAGGTTCCCTGAATCGTGCTAGCCAAGTCAAGTTTCAGAGCTCTGAATTTGAACTTCAACAGGTAGATTCCTCCATCAATTCTCTCCAAACTTGTTGCTATAATGTATTTCTCATCACTCTCATATTGATTGCATCATTAATTTTTAACTGGAAGTGAGTTTTACTCATGAATTTTCAAATCCCTTTCCAACTTTTTTCTTCTGGTTTTCTTCAAATCGACTAAGCTATAGTTTATATAAATTTTTCACGAGGGTACCATTGGAATCGTCTTGAAGAGAGGAAGCAGATGGAATCGGTCTGAGCTTTTAATTTTACAGTTTGTGGAACCTATAATTCACGTGTGGGTGGAAGTTGAAGACAGTGACATGTCTTCCCTTCAGCCAATCATATCGTGCCACAATTTTTATTTTCAAAATCGGTTTTAAATAAATGATTCGGTATTTTATTCACTAATGTCCATTTCATACACAGTGTGCCAGATCCCTTAATTTTAATTACTAAGGAATTTTGACATTGATCCAATGGTCCACATATTTTTGGTTTTATTTTCATTTTCTGATTTTATATTTTATTTGTTTTAAACTTCAAAATTTACAAAAAAATTCATTTCAACTTGAAAAATTCTGAAACAATTCTCAAAAATACTTTTGGTTTTTCTCTTTCTGATTTCTATTTTTTTCACAATTTTATTTTGTGATTTGTATTTTTTATGATTTTTCACTTTGTTTGAATTGTTTAAAAATACTTTTCTTGATTTTTAAATTCTGGAAAAATTAAGTAAGGATCCAATTACCTCTTGAAATATATTGGTGAGCTCATTTTATTTTTATTTTAGATTTTACTATTTTTTACACATTTTGGTTTATCTTTCTTAAATATTTAAATTTTAAAAATAGTTTATGAATTTAAATAATTCTGAAAATTTTTGTCAATATTTATTGACTCATGTTTGACCTTTGACTATTTCTTTAGGATTTTTATTTGGTGTTTTAAAATACTTTGTGTATTTTACCAATTATTTCTCTTTTACTAATCATTTTAAATATTGTTTCATTAAGTATTATTTTATTATTTTTATTTGGTCTTGATTTGGGTGTTATTTTGAAACAAGTTCCTAAACTTCATTAGATCTTGGATGTTGATAGGTTGAAAATTCAAATTCACTAAAATGGATGAATGATATTTATGATATTTGAAACTCTAATTTCATTGGGTACATACCCTCCTCCCTCTTCATCTTATCTCTTTCTTATTTGTGCTATGTGTTGTTGAAGGATGATCTATATATCATTTCTCTAACATGTGGTACATAAATTGCTATTGACCGGCTTCAAAATAGGTGTGACTTCTACATAAGTCCAATTATGATTACTTAACATAACGCTAAATTTTTCCCGATTCGAAAAAATGATCATTCGTGGCCCAAACCTATGTTTGCAATCCCAAGTATGTTAATTTGAAACCTTTGATCAAATAACATTGAGGTTCATTGTTAGGAGGCTTCGATCTTATCAATCCTCTAATGAACTTTCAGGAATTTTTGTCTAAGTGAGTCATTTAAACATCGTTGATCATATATGCTTAGCGTGCATACTTGAAATGAATGATATACTTGACAAAAATAAAATGAAACTTGTTGTTGAGAAGCTTTGATTCTATCAATATTCTAATGAGTTTTCAAATGCAAGTTTCAAGATGGTCATTCAAATAACCTATAACTTCTAATTCATTAACAATTTACTTTACTTGGTGCTTTTAATTTATGCCCTTTATTTTATGTCTTTACTTTTATACACTATTTACTTTAGCATTTACATTTCATGATATTTTCATCTTTCCGCATTTGAGCATTTATCTTTATGTCAATTTATCTTTGCTCATTTGAGCATTTATCTTTATGTCATTTTATTATTGCTCATTTGAGTTTTTTTTTCCGTTTTCAAGACACTTAATAACCAACTTGAACATTAAAAAACTTTAAGGTTACTTGGACTATCTGGTTACTATCCTTAGCATTATGGAGTTATAAACCTCTTGGAAATAGGATTAGAAGCCTTGATTACCCTTGGGACCTTGTAACTCTGTTGTTATTTTGTTGGAAGTTATTGGGATTTTCTCCAAGACATTAAGTTGATTTTCCTTGTGTGCAGGTTATTCTGATTATATGCTTTGTCTGTGATTAGGAATTCCTCTATATACAACTGTTACTTTGCCCAATTTTTGCGAAGACTTAATTCATCTGAAGCTTGGTTTCTCAGAGGTTTAGTATCTTTACTTGCTTGGTTTCAATTCAAAGGATGAGAATTCTACATTGACTTATTTATGTCAAGTGTTGGCTTCTTGTTGATTAGATGGTTATTTTCCCTAACGTTTTCCTTATGCTTTAGGGTAGTCCCTTCATCTACTCCCATCTTCTTTAATTTCAAAAATCTCCTCCCTCATTATCAAAACTCTTCTTGTTTTCTAACTTGAACTACTTTCATAATAAACTTGGACTTAGGTCCATACATTTTAAAAAATATTTTCTTAATTAAACTTTAATCAATTTAATCATACTTTTACATTTTTTGTGAGAAGACTAAAATGTCAATTAACCATATTCAAACCATTTTTCCACTTTGGGCTTTTTACATTAAAACTTTTCTCAAAAGATTAGACTCTTGCCGATTCTTGTAGTGATGCGAGCTACTATACTTCTATGATATGTATTGAAGTGAGATATTTTCCACTTGGGTATCGAGTGAGGCTTTGTTGATTTTAAACTCCAATTTATATCCTCCACTTTAAGATGATGCAAATTCAGCTTTCTCATAATCGTGGGTAGTAAGTATATTTTCACTCGGTTACGACGATGATGTCTCTTCTCTTAAAATTAACCAACACACTTGTGTTTTAAAATTTTTAAGATGAACTACGAGTACCCTGATCCCCTATTCCACAGAAGGTGGTACGTAGGCACTAAATATTTGCAACCGGGGCGGGTGCAAAATTGTAAAAAATACTTCTTTTCTCATCTCCACCATCTATTTTTGTATACACCTTTTATATCCAAAATACACAAATTTTCAAAGAGGATCTTGTTGAGTACCATATATGTTTAGGGTTCTAGTATCTTCCCTTTGCATAACCAACATCCGTACCTAGACTCTCTCCCCGCTTTCTTTTGAGTTTATTCGCTCTTTTCACATTCTTCTGGAAACAATAAAGCGTGGTGGCTATTTTTATTTGATTTGTGCGAGTTAAGTCAACTCAATGGCTTAGTCTCAACATTTCTACTACCACACTATGTGCTAACTAAGTTTATGCATAACTTAGTTTATGAATGATTGCATGATGGATTGGATTTTCTATTTGGTTTAGAGAGATGAATGGGTTATGTGTAAGCATCTGAATGTTCATACTTCATGAGATTTATTATTGTTACTACTGTGTTTAACCCTGGTAAATTGGAAGAATATTGTTGTTGCTGACTAAATAGTCTGATGAAGACATGTGATTCTATTGGTTCATGAAGTCTGGTGATCCTTTTGATTGTCACCTTATGATTTGAACAAAGTGTTATATCTTGAAGATTTGAACAAAGTGATATATATTGAAAATTCGTTTTGCCACAAATTACCAAAGGGGGGATTGAGGTTCTTTGTAACTACTTTGAATAAATCCAAACAATATTAATTGATTTCCAATTAAATATTAAACAAAAACTAATTTAAGCCATTTTCTGAACACTTGGTGTCCAACCGAGTCAAAATAGATTTTTTTTATGATTTTGTTGATATGTAAGTCCAATTACAATCACATAAATTGTAATCAACTAAAAACAAACAGTTTTAACGAGGGTACCATTGGAATCGTCTTGAAGAGAGGAAGCGGATGGAACCGGTCTGAGCTTCTAATTTTACAATTTGTGGAACCTATAATTCACGTTTGGGTGGAAGTTGAAGACAGTGACATGTCTTCCCTTCAGCCAATCATATCGCGCCATGCAATTTTTATTTTCAAAATCGGTTTTAAATAAATGATCCGGTATTTTATTCACTAATGTCCATTTCATACACAGTGTGCCAGATCCCTTGATTTTAATTACTAAGGAATTTTGACATTGATCTAATGGTCCACATATTTTTGGTTTTATTTTCATTTTCTGATTTTATATTTTATTTGTTTTAAACTTCAAAAATTTACAAAAAATTCGTTTCAACTTGAAAAATTCTGAAACATTCTCAAAAATACTTTTGGTTTTTCTCTTTCTGATTTCTATTTTTTTCACAATTTTATTTTGTGATTTGTATTTTTTATGATTTTTCACTTTGTTTGAATTGTTTGAATTGTTTAAAAATACTTTTCTTGATTTTTAAATTCTGGAAAAATTAAGTAAGGATCCAATTACCTTTTGAAATATATTGGTGAGCTCATTTTATTTTTATTTCATATTTTACTATTTTTTACACATTTTGGTTTATTTTTCTTAGTTATTTAAATTTCAAAAATAGTTTATGAATTTAAATAATTCTGAAAATTTTTGTCGACATTTATTGACTCATGTTTGACCTTTGACTATTTTTTTAGGATTTTTATTTGGTGTTTTAAAATACTTTGTGTATTGTACCAATTATTTCTCTTTTACTAATCATTTTAAATATTGTTTCATTAAGTATTATTTTATTATTTTTATTTGGTCTTGATTTGGGTGTTATTTTGGGACAAGTTCCTAAACTTCATTAGATCTTGGATGTTGATAGGTTGAAAATTCAAATTCACTAAAATGGATGAATGATATTTATGATATTTGAAACTCTAATTTCATTGGGTACATACCCTCCCTCTTCATCTTATCTCTTTCTTATTTGTGCTATGTGTTGTTGAAGGATGATCTATATATCATTTCTCTAATATGTGGTGCATAAATTGCTATTGACCGACCTCAAAATAGGTGTGACTTCTACATAAGTCCAATTATGATTGCTTAACATAACGCTAAATTTCTCCCGATTCGAAAAAATGATCATTCGTGGCCCAAACCTATGTTTGCAATCCCAAGTATGTTAATTTGAAACCTTTGATCAAATAACATTGAGGTTCATTGTTAGGAGGCTTTGATCTTATCAATCCTCTAATGAACTTTCAGGAATTTTTGTCTAAGTGAGTCATTTAAACATCGTTGATCATATATGCTTAGCGTGCGTACTTGAAATGAATGATATACTTGACAAAAAGAAAATGAAACTTATTGTTGAGAAGCTTTAATTATATCAATATTCTAATGAGTTTTCAAATGCAAGTTTCAAGATGGTCATTCAAATAACCTCTAACTTCTAATTCATTACCAATTTACTTTACTTGGTGCTTTTAATTTATGCCATTTATTTTATGTCTTTACTTTTATACACCATTTACTTTAGCATTTACATTTCATGATATTTTCATCTTTGCGCATTTGAGCATTTATCTTTATGTCAATTTATCTTTGCTCATTTGAGCATTTATCTTTATGTCATTTTATTATTGCTCATTTGAGTTTTTTTTTCGTTTTCAAGACACTTAATAACCAACTTGAACATTAAAAAACTTTAAGGTTACTTGGACTATCTGGTTACTATCCTTAGCATTATGGAGTTATAAACCTCTTGGAAATAGGATTAGAAGCCTTGATTACCCTTGGGACCTTGTAACTCTGTTGTTATTTTGTTGGAAGGTATTGGGATTTTCTCCAAGACATTAATTTGATTTTCCTTGTGTGCAGGTTATTCTGATTATATGCTTTGTCTGTAATTAGGAATTCCTCTATATACAACTGTTACTTTGCCCAATTTTTGCGAAGACTTAATTCATCTGAAGCTTGGTTTCTCAAAGGTTTAGTATCTTTACTTGCTTGGTTTCAATTCAAAGGATGAGAATTCTACATTGACTTATTTATGTCAAGTGTTGGCTTCTTATTGATTAGATGGTTATTTTCCCTAATGTTTTCCTTATGCTTTAGGGTAGTCCCTTCATCTACTCCCATCTTCTTTAATTTCAAAAATCTCCTCCCTCATTATCAAAACTCTTCTTGTTTTCTAACTTGAACTACTTTCATAATAAACTTGGACTTAGGTCCATACATTTAAAAAAAATCTTTTATTAATTAAACTTTAATCAATTTAATCATACTTTTACATTTTTTGTGAGAAGACTAAAATGTCAATTAACCATATTCAAACCATTTTTCCACTTTGGGCTTTTTACATTAAAACTTTTCTCAAAAGATTAGACTCTTGCCGATTCTTGTAGTGATGCGAGCTACTATACTTCTATGATATGTATTGAAGTGAGATATTTTCCACTTGGGTTTCGAGTGAGGCTTTGTTGATTTTAAACTCCAATTTATATCCTCCACTTTAAGATGATGCAAATTCAGCTTTCTCATAATCGTGGGTAGTAAGTATATTTTCACTCGGTTACGACGATGATGTCTCTTCTCTTAAAATTAACCCACACACTTGTGTTTTAAAATTTTTAAGATGAACTACGAGTACCCTGATCCCCTATTCCACAGAGGGTGGTACGTAGGCACTAAACATTTGCAACTGAGGCGGGTGCAAAATTGTAAAAAATACTTCTTTTCTCATCTCCACCATCTATTTTTGTGTACACCTTTTATATCCAAAATACACAAATTTTCAAAGAGGAACCTGTTGAGTACCATATATGTTTAGGGTTCTAGTATCTTCCCTTTGCATAACCAACATCCGTACCTAGACTCTCTCCCCGCTTTCTTTTGAGTTTATTCACTCTTTTCACATTCTTCTGGAAACAATAAAGCGTGGTGGCGATTTTTATTTTATTTGTGCGAGTTAAGTCAACTCAATGGCTTAGTCTCAACATTTCTACTGCCACACTATGTGCTAACTAAGTTTATGCATAACTTAGTTTATGAATGATTACATGATGGATTTGATTTTCTATTTGGTTTGGAGAGTTGAATGGGTTATGTGTAAGCATCTGAATGTTCATACTTCATGAGATTTATTATTGTTACTACTGTGTTTAACCCTGGTAAATTGGAAGAATATTGTTGTTGCTGACTAAATAGTCTGATGAAGACATGTGATTCTACTGGTTCATGAAGTCTGGTGATCCTTTTGGTTGTCACCTTATGATTTGAACAAAGTGTTATATCTTGAAGATTTGAACAAAGTGATATATATTGAAAATTTGTTTTGCCACAAATTACCAAAGGGGGGATTGAGGTTCTTTGTAACTACTTTGAATAAATCCAAACAATATTAATTGATTTCCAATTAAATATTAAACAAAAACTAATTTAAGCCATTTTTTGAACACTTGGTGTGCAACCGAGTCAAAATAGATTTTTTTTTATGATTTTGTTGATATGTAAGTCCAATTACAATCACATAAATTGTAATCAACTAAAAACAAACAGTTTTAATTATTAAAAAAAGATTTTATCTCAAAGTATGGATTGCACAATCAGCATTTTCACAATTGGTAAGTAAAAGTAAAAAAGAGATTGAGAGAGAGAGAAAAAAAAGGATTTGTTTTGGCATTTCCCAATCCGCCTCGCTATGGGTACCTCTTCCCCCAATTCCAATGGAATTGAGATACTGGAAATTAACCTTTGCAAATGTAGTTTACAAGAGAAAAAGTAGAAATCCAACCCTCTACACCCTAAGTTTCATGTTGATCATATATACTTCTCTTCCTTTAATATTGAGATCGATCAAGTAACCTGATACTTCTAATTCAATCCTATGGTTACCGTTACTAAGATTTTACAGAACCCTCGTGTAAGAACAAGATTTGGTTCTGCATGTGGCCTTGAGTTTTGATGATAACATTACATGGGTGATTACATAACAATTTAGTACCCTAATGGTTTGTTTAGTGTGTCACTTTTGCTAATAGGTTTTGACGTTGAAGATTCGACATATGAGGTAATCAGATTCTAGATACAACACACTAAGTCATTTAAGTACGTGTCATTGCTTAGAATGCTTCTTAAAATAATGGTTCTGATGAACGTTATTTTTATTGCTTTTAATAGTGACTCTGATAATAGATCTTATGAAAGGTTCTTAAGCTCTAAATATTCCAAATCTCTCTTGCTGCAACGATTCTAAAGATTATAAAGATGAGGTTATGATTGAACAAGTTCAGAAGATTCTGAAGATACGGCTCTGAAGACCAACGTGCTAAAGAACCTGGAGACAAGGTTCTGTTGAACGAAGTTCTGCAGACTCTAAAGATGAAGGTTCTGAAGACTGGTTTTGATCCTTCTAAGCATGGTTCAACTCATAAATATAGTGAAGCCTCTGGAGATTAGAATAGAATATCAAAGGTCTAATTTGAACATATAGTACACCGTCACATCCTTCCACTACGTTGGTCTTCCCGTGCAAGGACTGTACTTTTGGTACTATGTTGTATACCACTCTCACTAACCATTGCAAGGAGACAATTGGAATTTTGGTATTCATAGTCAAACCTCCAACAAATTTTGTTCATCTATAAAATGAAGACTTAGAAGAATTGGAATTGTTGAACAAATGTGAAGAATTTCACACTAATTCAAATTGCTGAAATGCTGCCAAAATAACTTTGTACTTTTTGTAAAGCAAGGAACTTTTGTTTGTCAATTTGCTTGCAAGGAACTGTTGTTTGCTAATTTTCTTAACACTTATCTGTTATTATTTATTCTTCTTTTTTGTGTAATCTGCTTTCAAGAAGCAATATTGTAAACATAAAAAAATTGAATTCAACTGTGAGTTAATTGTTCCTTGAGTGACTAACTGTTAGTCTGTATACTCAAGTATTCATTGACAAATTGTCTTTGAGTTGTTATTCCTAAAGAGACTAGGTTTTAGTCAGGATTCTTAAGAAGACATTGACAGTTTGTCTTTGTGATTTGTAATCAGTTTGAATATAATGGATTAAGTCCTTGATTAAGAAAGGAAAATCACCTTGGTGGGTAAAATTGATTAAATTCGTTAACAATGAACCAGGATAAAAATAACTGTGTTCATATATATTTGTTCATGTGTTCTTTTCCTGTAATTGGTTTCGAAAAGATTATATTTTTAGAAACCCAAAATTCAACCACCCTTTTCTTGTGTTTCTTTCACTTTCAATTAGGACTAGATCTCTGGTTTTGGTATTGATAGTTATCAAACACATAACTGTGTCAGATAAAGATCCAGACGTTTTAGAAACTCTATGGCCATTCCACCACCTATTATTGTTGTGCCTGATCTTAGTGAGAGAGAAAACTATAATGCTAAACCTCCCATATTTGATGGTGAAATATTTGATTATAGGAAAAATAGACTATAAAGTTTCTTTCTAGGTCATGATGTTGATATTTGGGATATGGTAGTCAATGGCTACAAACATCCTACAAATGGAAGAGGAAACAAAATCAAGAGAAGATCTATGGATGGCCAAAAAAATAAATATTATAAGAACCATCATAAAGCAAGAACTATCTTGTTGAATGTGATTTCTTATATTAAATATGAGAAGATAACGAATAGAGACTCAACTAATTGTATATTTGATTCTGTAATAATGACTCATATAGGCAATGCTCAAGTTAAGGAGACCAAAGATTTGGCTTTAATTCATAAGTATGAAGCTTTAAAATGGAATATGATGAAACATTTGAGACTATGTTCTCAAGGTTTCAAACTTTGGTTGCAGGACTTAGGGTTTTGAACAAAGGATACTCTACTTTAGATCATGTGAAGAAGATTATCAGAAGCTTGCCATCAAAATGAAGGCCTATGGTAACTACTCTTAAATTGGCTAAAGATCTGAACAACACTTCTCTAGAATAAATGATGGGTTCTTTGTGAATTAATGAGATAGGGCTGGAACAAGATGAACCTCAGAAGATAGGAAAATTTATTGCTCTTAAATCCATCAAGATCTTAGAAGACAAGAGCTCTTCAAATGGAAGAGATCGAGGATTTTGAAGAACATTACGATGAAGATGAAGATGAGTTATCACTACTATGAAAAAGGTTTAACTAACTCTATAAGAGGAAGCATAACAACAACTCCAGAGGAGACATAAGGATTGGTGATCGTTTTGAGTCTACTTCTGGAAAAATAAATTTTGGTGGTGGAAATGAGGTTACTTGCTATGAATGCAAAGAACTAGACCACTACAAAAATGACTGTTCTAAGCTCAAGAAGGACGAGCACAAGAAGAAAGCTTTCGTAGGAAATAAGAAAGGGTTGATTGCAACATGGGATGAATCTGATTCATCAGAAGATGATTAAGAAGAAGAACAAGCTAACTTAGCATTGATGGCTAGCGTGAAAGCTTCTGATGAGATGATCCATCCAGAAGCTATTGCTGACTCTAATTCAGATATAGAAGGTGTATTTTCTAACCTTTCTCACTCTGAATTAACAATTTCTTTACTTGAAATTCTGGAAAAACATGAGTTTCTTAAAAAAAAATTCAAGGAACTTAAAAAGGTATGTGAATCTGTTTCTAAAGAACGTAACAAACTTAAGGAAGAATTTTCATCTTTAAGAGAAGAAAATTATATTCTTATGATTAATTACTTTGTTCTCAAAAGAAAGAGTTCCAGTCTCGAGAAAGAAATTCTTTCAAAAGCGTCTGTGAGCATTGATGATGCCATAGAGAAATATGACAAATCACTCCAACAGACATATGTTCAAAAGCCTGGAACTTAAATTTGAAGGCTTTATGGGTTCCAGAGGTGATAAGAAAGGGAAGATGTTTTGCTTCTTGATGAATTAATGTATAGCTTATTGTCCATAAGTCAATTAAGTGACAAAGGTTATAATATAATTTTTAATAAAAACTTCTGTAAGGTTGTTAGTCAGAAGGATGGCTCAATTCTTTTTAATGGAAAGAGGAATAACAACATATATAATGTTAGACTTTCTGATCTTAAAGAGAAAAATGAAAAATAAGTTTTGTTTGTTATTGAAGAGAAATGAATATGGCATAGACATTTGGGTCATATTAGCACGAGAAAGAATTCTCAGTTAAATAAGATTGATCTTGTTAGAGGCCTTCTAAATCTGAAGTTCTCTTCAGAAGCTCTATTTGAAGCATGTTAGAAAGACAAGTTTTCAAAAACTTTTTTTTAAAGAAAAGAATGTTTTTTCTACTTCTAGGCCATTGGAGCTTCTACACATTGACTTGTTTAGACCAATTAAAATTGCTTATGTCGATGGTAATAAGTATGGATTAGTCATTATTGATGATTACAATCATTGGACATGGGTTAAGGTTCTTAAACACAAGGATGAGCCACATTTTGTGTTTACTACCTTCTGTTATAAAGTTCAAAATGAGATGAATCTCATAACTATCAAAGTCAGAAGTGATCATGGTAGCAAGTTTGAAAATAAAAACTTTGAAAATATTTTTGTTGAAAATGGCATTTCCTATGATTTCTCATGCCCTAGAACTCCATAAAAAATGTAGATATACAGAGGAAGAATAGGACTTTGCAATAAATGGCCAAAACCATGATCAACGAGAGTAACACGGCAAAGCACCAAAGGATATCATATTAGGATACTCTAAATGCTCAAAAGGCTACAAAGTATATAACACTGAAGCTCTTATTGTTGAGTAATCTATTCATGTTAGATTTGATGATAAACTTGACTCTAAAAAGTCAAAGCTAATTGTAAAGTTTGGAGATATAGAGATTTACTTTTCAAACTCAGAAGGTAATTATGTGGCTGCAAAAGAACTATAGTAGAAAGACTCTAAAGAAGTTCAACCAAAATTGGTTGAAGCTCAGACTCCTCTGAGAAATAACATAACAAAATCCTCACATTCTGTAGAATTGATTCTAGGCGAAAAATTTGAAGTAGTGAGAACTAGATCCTCCTTCAAACCTTCTGAAGAAACACTTTTGGGTTTGGTGTCCCTCATTGATCCTACTTTAATGGATGAAGCACTTCTGAACACTGGATGGATTCGGACAATGCAAGAAGATCTAAATCAATTCTCCAAAAATAATGTGATGGATCTTATGCCAAGACCCAAAGGAACTCATGTGATTAGAATCAAATGGGTCTTCAAAAATAAGCTCAACGAAAAACAAATTGGGTAAGATACAAGGCTCGACTAGTTGCACAAGGTTATAGTCAGCAAGAAGGGATTTACTATACAGAAACCTTTGCAGCAATTTCCAGGTTAAAGTCTATTCTTCTCTTAATTTTTTTCATGTTAATCACATCATCATCTTATATCAAATGGATGTTAAGAGTGTATTTATGAATGGCTACATAATTGAAGAAGTGTATGTACAACAACCTCCTAATTTTGAAAATCATAAAAATCCATATTTTATTTTCAACCTTAAGAAATCATTGTATGGTTTGAAAAAGCAAAGAAAAAGCAAAGAAAAGAAAATATAAAAAGTACAAGAGTTGTTGCTCGTTACTGTGTTAATATAATCAATTTCTGTAACACAATTGTGTTGCAACTTCTATTCACCAGAACACTAGAGTTGTTTCTCATATAGAATTGGTATTACTATTAATTAGAATACAATAGTTGTTGCTCATTATTGTGTTACTTCTGTAAATTCTTTGAACACGTGAGTTATTGCTCATATTTGTGTTAAACAATTTGTACTTAAACTTCTATGTAATCTGCTTGTAAGAAGAAAACTTGTAAACACAGTCATTCAACAGGTAGCTGGGAAAGTTCTTTTTTTAACACAAAGAGAAAGTCCTTTTTCTAAGGCAAAAAGAAAGTCTTTTTCTAAGGTGTGAAAAACACAAGAGGGGGGGGGGGTTGAATTAGGTTTTAAGTCAAAACCTTTTCACTTCTTGATAATTGTGATAAGTTGCATGAAGGAAAGAATAATAATGTATATACTAGTTCACTTAAAAACTATTAAGCTAGTCTAGTCAACCCGCTAAGGTTAGATATTTACTCCCCCATTTTGTCACAATAAAAACAGAAACTAGAAGAAATAAAAGAAAAATAATAACTGATAAACGAAAATAAACTTCATTAAGTTTAAGACGGGAAAAACTTCAGAAAGAAAAGAAAACATGAGAAACAAAAAGTCCTAAGGCTCAGATGCAAAAGGAAAAAAAACTAAGAATCTAGGATCAAGGAGAAGAAGAAGGAGCAGTCATCTTTCACATAATTAGCTGAAGCATATTCTAAACATTCTCATTAAGAGTGTTTTGTTCGTTGATGCTCTCTCTAAAGACTTGTTGTTCTTCTCTAATTTCACCAATTGCGTTTTCTAGACGCACAATGGCCGGATCAGAAGATGACACAACTAAATCCTCTTGGTTTGCCTTTTCTGCCTTTTCAGCTTCTTGAGCCAACCTAGCTTCCTCAACAACTCTGGCATCTTTCTCAGACTTAAGCCTAGCTTCTTTTATCTCTTGGAGCGCTCTAGCTTCAGCTTCTCTTTGCTTCTTAGCAAGGAGTTGGAAGACTCTGATTCCTTCCTTTTCTTCCTCTCTTTCTTTCACCGTCTGAACAACAACAATTCTGGATGCTTTAGAGAAGGTCTTCAGCCTTTCAAACTCAGAAAACATCCACTTCTAAAACAGATTCCAAGAATCATCCAGATCATGGGGCTTAGTGCTTGAGCTCGCTTCTTCACACAACTTTGCAACCTTCTTTCTGGCCTTGTTTCTAAACAAATTAATGCATTCATCCAAGGTTTTTGGAACAAGTTTATCATAAATGGTTAAAGCAAGTTCTGGTGGAGAAGAGTTCAGTTCAGATGTTTATTTAGGTGGTTATTGATCAACAAGATCAAATAGTTCATAAAAGCTGAATGGTTCGAAAGTTGGAATTTCAAGAGTTTCAGAAATGGTTCTTTCAGAGAGTTCATAGTCGGATGGTGAACATGGATCATATTAGTGAGTGGATGGGTCAAGATTAATGGTTTCTATGTTGGAGAAAGAGAATTGAAGTAATGATTGAGTAACTGGTAATGGTGTAGTAATTTCAGATACAAGAGTAATGCTGGTTGGGGTGGATGTATGAATAAGTTATGATTAAGTGGGTGTAGTGAGAGTTGGAATGGTGATCAGAGCAGATTCTTGTGCTTTTGAAGGGAGTGTGGTGGTGGCAGGTTCAAATTCAGAAATGGTGGTGGTTTATGGTGAAGCAGAAACATTTGTGTTGAAAGGAATTATTGTTGAAAGAGTATCAGATACAGGTTAGATATTTGTAACAGGTATAGAAACTGAAGTGGTGATGGTGGATGGTGGAACAAAAACAGATGAATTAATGGATGTTTGTTTGGTGGTGGTTGGAATGGACGATACAAAATCAATGATATTAGAAACAATTTTAGAAACAGGTAAAGAAGTAACAATAGCTGACTTACTTGTTGTTTCTGGATAAGTGGCTAGAGACACATTTTTAGAAGTTCCATATTTCTTCTTCTTCTTCTTTCCAGGTTCAGACATTTCTGAACTCTTCTTCCTTTTACCTCTTGAAGAATCAGCATACTCTTAAGCAGGAGGTAAATTAAAATAGTTGAAACTAAACATATCATGTCCTTATGCTTCCATCATTCTAACATATATAACAATGTTAGACATATTATCTCCCTTGGTAAATGAAGAGTAGTTATTCACATGAATTCTTGTGATTTTGATGCTCTCAGAAGGAACAAGTAGAGGTTTAGCAATGACTTCATCTATCACCCTCATATTCTTCAGAGTCTACCCATTGAAGGATTCTGCAAGACTAGGATCTAAATCCTCTATAAACTTAGCTTCTTCAATCAGAGCTTTCACCAAGCCACTTTCTAATAGGATGTCAAAAATAAGATGTCCGAAAGGAATATAGTTGAGAACCTTCCTCTTGGGATCATCAGTGGTTTTGGTCTCTATAATAGAGTCCTTCAAATAGTAAAATAGAAGAGACAGAAGATACATCTTTTCATGAGTCATCAGATAGTACATCATGTACTTGTGATTGACGTTGAAATAGTCAGAAGAGCTGGAAGGAGGTCTTGGGTTGATACAACTCAGAATAATTTTTTGCCAAATTATGAGTTTATCATGGAGATCTTTACTCTTATACTCATTCTTATAAGGAGAGTAGTTCTTGAATATTGCTCTGTTGACCGTCTCCTTCATGAATTTAGAATTTCTATCCATATTATAAATTTGGTCACCTTCCAGATGCTTCATGCCCAAAAGATCAACAATTGATTTCTCAAAAATGACAATTTTCGAACCCAGCACATGAGAAACTACATGAAGATTGTCACAATTTTATTGAAGCCATAAATCCTTAACCAAAGAATCATAAATGGTACCATGAAGCCGCATGAATTAGTGCTCCCATCCTTGAGCATTTAATTCATCAAAAAGGTTTCCACCATTTGCAGAAAGATTATTTAAGTCCACCATATACTCACGAAGAACAAGTAACTCTTGTGGTTTCAAATTACAGTGAACTTGAATGGACTTCTGTGTAATGTGGTGTTTATCAATAACTGGGAGAGAAGATGAAGTAGTTACCACTGGGTTAGAGGATATGGATGGAACAGTTGAAGATGACCGCCCATGAGGGTTTAAAGCTTGTTCCATTTCTTTAGCAAACTGAACAACTTCTTGTTGTTGAGAATTCATCATGTTGAAGTGTTAAAGATGATGAAGGTTGTTGACAAAAGTGATGATCTTAATGAAGAGTGTTGATGAAGATGATGAACACAGAGAACTTGTTGAACGGTTGAGAGAAAGAGGGTTTAAGGTTTCTAAAGTGTGGGAGTGAAGTGAAAGTGTGTGTTTTATAGTGTTTTAAAAGTGAGATAAAAGAAATAAATAAATAAAAATAAACACAAATAAACATAATTATTAGGAGCATTAAATGAAAGTAATAATTATGATTTTTGTAAATTTCAATAAAAACGCACACTGCTCATTGCATAGCCTAGGTAGAGTGTGATGATTAAGCATAACCAAGAGTTACACGCATTAATCACTACATCTGATTAGGTGACATGTTTTGATATCCTCGGAATTTGGAAAACCAAAAAGGTTTCCATCTGATTAAATACATTTTTGACAGAAACATCTTTTGATGACTGAGGTTTATAAAAATGAAAATGCTTTGGTTTAAAAATCAGAATCTTGTTTCTTCAAACTAAGACTAAAACACATCCGATTCTGGTGAAATCTTACTCTAGACAGAAATCCATTTTCAGATTCTATAGAATAAAGATAAATTTATCTCCAGCTAAGGTTTTTGTAAAAATATCAGCCCATTGATGGTCGGTATCTATGAATTTTAAAGATAAAACCCCTTTCTGAACATAATATCTAATAAAATGATGTTTTATTTTTATGTGTTTAGCCCTAGAGTTTTAAAATAGGATTTTTACTTAAAAAATAAAGGTTGTATTATCATAGAAGATAGAAATGTTACTCTCGTAAATTTGATAATCTTTCAGCTAATTCTTCACCCAAAGCATTTGAGTACTACATAGTGCCGCTGAGTTGTACTCTGCTTCTATTGTTGAAAGATAAATTGTTGATTGCCTCTTGCTTGACCAGGAAATCAGATTCTTTACAAGAAACTGACTATTTCTAGAAGTACTTTTCCTCTCTAGTTTGTCTCCAGTGTAATCTGCATCACAGAAACAAGAAAGAGTATACTCTGATGTTTTCTCATACATCAAGCCAAGGTTAGTGGTTCCTTTTAGATACCTTAGAATTATCTTAAGAGAAGTTAAATGACATTCCCTATGATCATATTGAAATCTAGCACATAGATGAACATTGAATAAAATATCAGGTCTAGAGGCACTCAAATACATATGAGAGCCTATAATACCACGATACAGCTTCTAACATACCTTTCAACTTACCTCCTCTTTTTTCCAGAATGCATGTTGGATGCATTGAAGTCTTTGCTAAGGCGCAGTACATCATGTTAAATTTCTTCAGAAGTTCTTTGGTATACTTACTTTGATGAATGTAAGTAGCTTCTGATTGTTGATCAATTTGAATTCCGAGAAATAACTTTAGTTCTCCCATCAAACTCATCTCAAACTCAGCATGTATCAACTTAGAAAGTTCTTCGCAAAGAGAGGGATTAACATAACCGAAAATAATATCATCAACATAAATTAGAACTATCAAAATATCATTTTTGAAGGTTTTGTAGAAGAGTGTAGTGTCAACCTTCCCTCTGGTAAATTTATTTTTTAAAAGAAAATTACTCAATCTGTCATACCAAGCTCTAGGAGCTTGCTTTAGACCATAAAGAGATTTCTTGAGTTTAAAAACAAAATCTTATTTCTCAGAGTTTTCAAATACAGGCGGTTGTTTAATGTACACTTCTTATGAAATATAACCATTCACAAATTCACTCTTCACATCCATCTAATAAAGGATGTTGTTATGATTTACAAAAAATAAATTAATAAACGTATAGCTTCTAACCTGGAGACTGGTGCAAAGGTTTCTGTATAGTCTATCCTTTCTTGCTAACTATAACCTTGTACAACTAATTATGCTTTGTTTTTGACAACTTCACCCTTGTCATTGAACTTGTTTTTGAACACCCATCTAGTTCCTATGATGTGGACACCTTTAGGTTTTTGAACAAGATCCCGTACACCGTTCTTTGATAATTGGTCCAATTATTCTTCCATAGCTAGATCAATTCTTTTCCTAGAAGTGCTTCATCAATAGGAGTTGGCTCAACCAGTAACACCAAATCCAGAAGCACCTCATCAGAAGGTTTGAATGATGATCTGGTTCTGACATGAGCATCTTTATTTCCCAGAATTAAATCTTCAGGATGAGAAGATGAGAATCTGCTTTTCCTTTGTTGTGGGGGATCAGAAGGAGTAGTAACAATATCAGAAGTAGGATCTTATGATTCTTTATCTTCTTGTACCTTCTACTTAGGTTTTGAAAACGTTATCTTCACATCTGTAATATTTTCAACCAGCTTTGACTTTTCATTGTCAAGCTTATCATTGAATCTGACATGAATTGATTCCTCCATAATTCATGATTCTATGTTATAGACTCTGAAGCCTTTTGATCATTTAGAATATCCTAACAACAAACACTTATGTGCCTTGGAATCAAACTTTCCCAGACTCTCTTTAGTTTTCAAACATAAAACATATACATCCGAAGGAAGGAAAATAAAAAATTTGGGCTTTATATTTTTCCACAATTCATAAGGAGTTTTACTCAAAATAGGTCTTATAGAGATTCTATTTTGAATGTAACAGGTTGTGTTTACTGCTCCTTCCTAGAAGTTCTTAGCCATTTGAGTTTCTTGGATCATGGTCTGATCCATTTCATGCAATGTCTTATTTTTTCTCTATAACCCCATTTTTTTGTGGAGTTCTAGGGCAGAAGAAATCAAGGGATATGCCATAAGAATCAAAAAGTTTTTCAAAATCCTTGTTTTCAAATTCTCCACCATGATCGCTTCTAACTTAGACTATTTTGCGATTATTTTTATTTTGCCCTCGGGATCAAAAAGAAGCAAACACAGAATGTGACTCATCCTTGTGTTTTAAGAATTTTACCCATGTCCATCTTCCGTAATCATCAATGATGACTAGTCCATATTTCTTACCATTGACATAAGTAGTTTTTACTTGTCCAAATAAATCAATGTGAAGAAGTTCTAATGGCCTAGAGGTAGAAACAACCTTTTTAGATTTAAAAGAGGTTTTTGAAAACTTTCCTTTCTCACATGCTTCACAAAAAGAATCTGAAGAATACTTCAGATTGGGAAAGCCTCTAACTAATCCAAGCTTATTTAGTTGAGATATTTTTCTCAAGCTAACATGGCCCAAAGGTTTGTGCCAGTCCCACAACTCTTCTTGAACAGTCAGAAGACATTTTACATTCTTGTTTTTCAACTCTAATAACCTTATTTTGTTAATGTTGTTCTTCCTCTTACCATTAAACAGAACTAAGCTATCCTTCTGACTTACATCTTTACAAGTCATTTGAAAATGAGGGCAAAATTTGAATGCAATAGAGTCCAATGTTTTTCATTAAATGATCATATGGCATATGAGAATGAACAAACCCTTAACAAATGGACCATGATGCCCCGGTCATGGCACATGGATTAAAGTCATTGTTTCAATAAAATTACAAACATAGTTCTTAAATTTATAAAATAGTAAATGGTTATTACTACTTGTTGAAGGAGATTGGAATGAAGTCCTTGGTACGCTAGTTGTTGAGCCATTCATTAGCAGTTGGGTAGATCCAATCATCAAAGTCATAGTCCTTGTTAGAGTCTTCAAGAGCATTCACTTGATGATTACTGATGCGAATAGGTGGTTTCCCTGCACGAGAATGTCTGACCTCCTTTTGAGCTTTGGCAGTGAAGCCCAAACCACATTTTTCATACTTGAAAGGGATGTCTGGGAGTTGTCCCCAAATGGTACAACCTTCGTCTTCGATCACAACGCGATCATCTTTAAGGGAAGCCATCCTAGGCACATCTTTAACAGCTTTTGGAACATCAGGAACAACTTTGGCAGCAACAACCATGGGAGAAACCACTTCCAAGGCTTGACAAGGAGTTTCTATGAACTCACCATCTATCTTGACATACTTAAATGAATTCAGATGGCTAACCATAAACTCTTCTCCACCACATACGATAACAATATTTCCTTTAATCGGATATTTTAACTTTTGATGAAGTGTAGAAGTCACTGCTCCTGCCCCCATGTATCCAGGGACGTCCAAGTAGGCAAGAGTAAGCAGGACGAATATCCATCACATATAAATTTGAATTGAAAATTTGAGACCAAACTTTTATGGGGAGATCAACATCCCCATAAACCGTCCTTTTTGATCTGTCTAAAGCCCTTACCATAATGTCACTTGGCTTCATCACCAAACCTTCGCAATCCAATCGATCTAAGGTGCCCTTGGGCAAGACATTCAGAGAGGACCCAATATCCAATAGTACATGGGCTAGAGTGGTTCCTTTGCATTCAATGGAGACATGCAAAGCTTTATTGTGATTTCTTCCGACATGAGTTAAATCAGTATCCGAGAATCCCAATCCATTATCGGCAGTCAAACTCGCTACAAAATTTTCAAACTGCTCGGCCGTGGTCTCTTGAAGAACATGTGAATTCTTCAAAAAAATTATCAACGCTTGAGCATGCGCATCTGAGCATAGTAATAAAGATAGCATAGAAATCTTCGAGGGGGTTTTCCCCAACTGCTCTACTATCTCATAATCACTTTTCCTTATAATCTTCAAAATCTCCTCCATTTCTTGGGTAGAGGGTTCCTCAGTAATAATGTCTTTGGAAGGAGCCTCCATCCTGGCAGGCTCAATCATCTTTTCTTTGCCCCTAGCATCCGTACTAGGTTTATCAACACTAATGCAAACATGTGTAGTTGTGGTGGTTGGAAGTGTGATATCAGGAGAGAAAATTCTCCCCCTCTTAGTCACCTTTCTAGATCCAACAATGTTGGTAATATCAATAGTCTCGTCTTTATCAATCCAGGAGTCTTGTCTAATACATGGTAGTATAATTCAGCGTTATAATTCCAAGGTACCGCCTTATCAGAAGAATAAGGGACTAGCCCTGGTGTGGTAATTATCAATGGAGCTATCTCCGACACATGGGAAATCCTAATAGGACCTTTTGAAGTGATCCTAATATGTTTGTCGGAGATAATGATGATGGATATGTCTTTAACTTCTTGAGGTATAATTTCAGTCAACCTTTTTATGGATGGAGTTCTTTCGAATAGGATTTCATGGTTGTCCATTACGTGTTGGACACCTCTTTTTAGCCATTCACAGCCATTGATTTGCACAGCACAACAACAACAATCTTCAAGGCAACCAGGGAAAACCCCAACTTTCAACAAATTGATTTTAACCAACTTCAGCGAAGTGGTCAAGTGATTGATAGAGGAAACAAAAGTAGTATCTTCAATAGCATTAACACCTTTTCCATGATTTGGCATAGGCACGGTGATTACATTCAGAGTTGGAGGAGGATCAAAATCAATGGTCATGTTATGAATGAGGTCTTAGATTTTATTCTTCAGAGACCAACAATCATTTGTGTCGTGTCCGAGGATATTCGAGTGGTAGGCACATTTGGCGTTGGGGTTGTATTTTGGAGAGGCAATGTTAGGGTTGGAAGGAGGATCTCACAAGCTCACCAAGTCAGCTTTCAAAAGGTGTTGCAGAGCTTGAGATAGTTGCATATTGATTTTGGTAAATTGTCTTCTTTGAATATCCGGTCTTTGTTGATTATTTTTGTTGACGAAGTCGTTGAGTTGGAACTGGATTGGAAATTAATACAACCCCTACAGAATGGTGACGGTCATTCCTAGCATGGCTTCTTGACCCATATACATCATTAGTCTCTTTTTTCCAATAAATGGCATTTTCACAGTATTTGATGTAGAGGCAAAGGCCATGGGTATCTTTCCACTTTTAATACCACTCTCAACCCTTTCACTAGTCAAGATTAATTTAGTGAACCCAAATGATGAGCTCTGAATTAGTAAGTTGAAAAATGGCCCAGTTAATGTTCCCATGAACATATCTACCAATTCACTGGCAATCAATGGTGGTTGCACCCTTCCAGCCAGGTCTCTCCATTTCTGCACATATTCTTTGACGCCTTCCTTGGAACCCATGATCATTCCTTGTAACTGCACTCTAGTTGGCACCAGATTGGAATTATACTGATATTGACGGTAGAAGGCGGTGGCCAGGTCCTTCCAAGTATGGATGTTGGAACCTTCTAACTGTTGTAAAACCACTCCAATTGAGTCCCAGACAAACTCTCTTGAAAGAAATGCACCACATCTCCTTATCAGTGATATGTGGTTGAATTTTACGGACGTAAGATCTCAAATGAAACCTAGGGCACGAAACACCATCGTACTTGGAGAAAAATGGAATCTTGAAATTGTGGGGGATTTCTACCCCAAGAACCAAAACCAATCACCGAAATCTAAGCCAGGCACAACTTGAATTTCCATAGCCTTCAATCTGTCCTCCAGTTGCTTATACTTGTCTTCAGCCGGTGGATATTGTTCGTCAAAATAGTCATCATCCTCAGAGATTGGATTGTTACCACCCCTATCACGGGTTCTCCTTGCATCTTCATCCTGAATATCATCCTCGGAGGAGGAGTATTATACCACTTGAACTTGTCGAACGAGGCCCTTGAACCTTTTCACCATGTTGATCAAAGCCTTTTTTCTTGGTTTTCTTCTTTGTATACATAAGTGACATCCGTTCTTACTGCCATTTGGCCAAGTTGAACAAGGTTTCTTGAAATTGAGATATTTGTGTCTGCAAGTCCTTTACAGTCTGCTCGAGACCCATCTTACTGAAATAAACAGTAGAAAGATAAAGAAACCTGTGTCGGAAAACCTGCTTATGTTATGATGTATGTAATGTGAATGCAAATTTTTTCAAGATCCTTTAAGATTTAAATTTGTTTAAATAAATAAGGAACCAACATTAATTTTATTAATAAGTTTCAATGGTTACAAAAAATGCCTCTTGGGCTTACAATGAAAGAAGAACGACAGAACTAAATTATACAACAAAAGACTCATGTCTCCCATGGACGCTTCTTCTTTGGACTGATGTAGGTATTCAAGTTCCGTTCCTCGTCAAGTTGCCTTGGGAGCTCCAACACTTTCTTCTCGCTTGAGTAGAATTGGGATTCAAAGGTGTCTCACTCCCCTTTGAGTTGAATCCATGATCTTTGCAACTCCTCGAGACTAGTAGGAATGTCAGTTTGAAGAATAGTCTAGGGAACATCTCCTTTGGTGATAGGCTCCATGATGATAGGTAAGATGGAAGGATAGGACATCTTAAGGCTTTTAGTGCGATCTAGCACCCATTTGAGATAAGGCTCCAAAGTAATAGATTTATTATGCCCCAAAGTTTTGCTATAAACTTTTTTCACCATGCCCCAAGCTCGTATAAATATTTGCATACTCGAACTGTCTTAGAGCCAAGCAAGGATTTTAGGTGATACCTCCCCTAATGCCAAAGAGAGGGACATTATGGAATTCCTCACAACAATCAATGATGGTGACATCCTCCAAAGATTAAGGACACCGATGGATAATCGAATGCGAGAGTGACATCAACCTTTAAGACCAACTCATACCTTGTTCATTCTTCAAAACTGATAGAGGAAGGCTAGAAATAAACCATCTAGACAATAAAGGAGTACAACATATAAGAACCCCCCTTCTCTTCATGGTACGATTATGAAAATAATGCAAAATATCTCCAAGTAAGGTAGGCACTGGGTTACATGATGGAAAAACTTTGACCGTATTTACGTCTATGAGTTGGTTCAATTTAGGAAATAGTACCATCCCTTAGAGTAGATGAGCCAAAATTTCTTCAAAATCTTTCAAATCCAAAGCATCCCAAAATTGTTGAGCCTTCTCAAACATAAACTTAGCTACAAAACCCTTAACACCACTTCTTGTTTCCCAATTTGCCACAACATCAGACTGTTGCAAATGTAAAGCTAAATCAACCTCCTCAGGTCTTGGGTCTTTCTCAATAAAAGTGAAGGGTAATTGATCAAGAATAGGCACCCCCAAGATTTGAGAAAACTCCTCCATGGTGGGAACTAATTAGTAATCGGGAAATGTAAAGCAATGGTGCTTAGGGTCAAAGAATTGAAAGAGTACCCCCATCATTTTTTCTTCAAAATTTGAGGTAGCCAAGTTGATGATACGACCATACTTCTTGGTGAATGGAGAATCATGGGAAAACCTTGACACTAACTCCTTGAGTTGAGGAGGCACTTTCACAAATCCGACTCGGATAGTCTTTCTACGAGTTGAATCCATGTCCTACAAAATAGACAAAGATAAATCCCAAGGTCCTTGAAATGGTTAGTGCAAATGCCATGGTATTATGCCATGATGTTATGTAAAAGTAAACATATACAACAAAGCAAACAAGTCCTTAGGTTTAGGCTTGCATGAGGTTCTTAAGTAACTACCCTTTTGAAGTTAAGTTGGTTCAACTTGTCCTACAAAGTAATCAGGTTTTAGGGAATCTCAATATCATTGATCTTTCTTCATTGGGCATTGTCTCAGCATAATCAATCTTTTCATGCAACCTAAATATCCCAAAAGTCCGATCTCAATGAGCATAGTATCAAGTTTCAACCAATTTTCAGCATTCCACTGAAACCGACTATCTCACTACTTCCTAATGGCTAAGTTGTTCAATTAAAGGTTCTAAGGTCAGTTAGTGTTTCATGACACCACACAGCGGCCCCGTATTCTCCTTGATTCAACACAAAGGATACCGGTACCCACAAATGTGTCACACTAACGTAGCTATTGTTTGAACCATATCGGTTTACGCCGTACAGTCTCCATAACTTTTTCTACTTACCTAATAATGTTCCCAGATCCGGTTAGAGGATCAATACAAAACCGAAACTAGGACTGAAAATATAAAGCAAAAAAGTCAAACAATTAAAATATTTAAAGGTGATCTAGTCTCTAAGGTAACCCCACTTTTAAGTATACCCCCACCAGAGTCTCCAGTTCTGTAATACGATGGGAGAACTCACTTAGGTGTTTTGCGTTTGATCACAATTATTGAGGATAGCAAGAGTCGCCACCGAATTTTCTTTTATCCAATGAAGGAAAGGGTTAAAAATACAGGAAAGAAATTTTGAGATATTTTCTTGAGTTCCGGGGGGTAGGTTATGAAAAGGGAATGTGTTAGCACCCTTTTCATCCGTAGTTATCTACAGGATCTTAGTTGCTAGCTCACTTTGAAATGCTTTATTTGAAATGTATTTGTAATGGTTTTGAAAGTATTTTTGAAAAGTGACCTCGTTTAGGAGAACTTTGTAATGATTCTCGTCTATATAAGAATGTATACAAAGTGTTGACTTTTGAATTTATTTCATGGAAAAGTGTTGGTGTGTTTGGAAAGTGTTTTGAAATATTTGTGAAAAAGAAAACTACAAACATTCTACCTACTCAAAAAGTCTTTGTTCATTTCCTCCTCCTTTAGATATTGCTATCTTACCATTGATTGATAAGAAGCCCTATCATTGGATGTGAAGGGACAGGCGTGGGTCGTCGTACAGTTATAGAAGGCAACATTGTAGGATACTTTAGCAATTTATCTTAAAGGTCTAAGATCGTTTACCAAAGACAACATTGAAGGGTCATCGAGGGACTACGATCTTGTATTCGAGGGTCATTGCTAAAGTATCCCACGTTCGAGGGACATGATTGTTTTATTTGAGGCAACAAGTGTGGGTTACCCTAGAGGTGCAAGTGTGCAAAGTGTATTGATTTCATGCATTTTTTGTCTTGAATTACGATTGTGTACTTGTTGATTTTAAGTCCTGCCATACAAACTCTAATTACTAGCAATAATATTGAAAGCGATAAATTGCGAAAATTTAAAGTTCTACGCTATTACATCTTCTTCTTTTTTGGGATGGGGATATAAATCACAAATGGGAGATGAAAGCAATTAAAATCTAATTACTATTACAACCAAATTGAATAGTGAATAAAAATATCTAAAAATATAAAGATAATGTAAAAAGGAAGTAAAATTGTTTTTAAAAAAAAAAACTTTATGCATTGACACATGAACTTATGCATCAATACATATCACTTCTTGCCCCTGGAAATTAAAACCAACTCAATATGTATTGATACATAATGGTTTGCATTGACTCATTTCTGTTTTGCATCGACACATGCACTTATGCACCAATACATGTCACTTCTTGATCCCGGAATTCAAAACCAACTCAGTATGTATTGATACATAATGGTTTTCATCGACTCATTTATGTTTTGCATCGACTCATTCGTGTTTTGCATCAACTCATACATATTTTGTCTCTGTAATATGTCTTTATAACAGTATGTATTGATTCATAATGAATTGTATCGGCTCATCCCCTGTTTTGTAACTAATATGAGTCGACGCATATGAGATATGTAATGACTCATACTGCAGTTTTACCTCTAACATTTTTCTGTTGCATATATAAATCAATTCTCAACACATGGTTACTGAAAATTAAAAGTAAGCATATGGTTAGCTTCAGGGAAATGATATCTACATTTTATCTTCACAAATGAAACACTAATAATGCTTGTATGAAGAGTTCAAAGTCAAGAAAACATACCTTGAAACTGAAATTCGTGTTTTGACTTAGAGTTGTTATATTGTCTTAGAGAACTCAAGTTGCAGGTGGCTGTTTTTGAGTCTGGAAAATGGTGATAGTGATGTTACAGAAGTTGTTGCTGTGTCTAAACAACTTCTATATGATGTATATGAAGTATTTGGATGGTTTGTTTAGGCAAAACTTGCAAGGTATGAGAGATTCAAAGATTTGGACTTCACATCTCAAAGATGGAGTCTTTACGAACAATTCTGATTTTTTGAGAGTGAAGGAATTTTGAATGCTTATTTCTCTTTATTTTTTTTTCTTTGACCTCCATCTCTTGTAATTTATCTCTCTATTTATAGGCAAAAGGCTTAGGATAAAGGTTGATCAGATTTTGCAAGATCACATGTTATGGCTAGGTTGGATTGTCAATGAAGCAAGCTTGAAGATCATAGTTCCAATGCTTTGTACTTTGATGCATAGAGTTGTTGGATATTTTAAGCATGATCATCTGGTTTTGTGTGTTGAGTGTGTGTAGGAGGAACAAGTTAGAGGCTCAAGAAGAGTTGACTTTGTGATTAAAGTTACTTTGCAAGAATGGTAATGTTAACTTTGTGCCAAAAATGGAAAGATCACTTGGACAATGCTTAAATCAAATGGTCCATAGCTCAAAAGTTTGTGTAAGCATTAAATTATGGTGAGATTGGTAAGTTAGAAGGACTACAACAGAAGATTATGTAGCATAGCATGCAGATTAGATTATGTGTTCTTCACCAAAAATAATTTGTAATTCAAGAATGGATGTCCAACTTCATGCCTTTGAATCTCCTAGCTTAAGTATGATAAATTAATGCTCTTGGATGTTTTGGAAATCTGAAAAAAATTTCTATAACTTTCATGTTGACCATTTTGGTTAAATCATTTTGGAACCTGTTGAAAATTGGCCAAGAGGTTGAGATAAAAACTGACAAAAACCTGTTGAAAATTTCTCTAAGTGTTTTATGAAAAATGTCATGACTTTAGGAATTTATAACTCAAAACCCAAGCGCTTGTAGTACTTTATCAGAAAAGAAAAGTTGTAGATCCCATCAACATCTACAACTTTCATGTTGAAAGTTTTCTTTGAATCATCTTTCATCTTAGTGAAAAATTGGCATGAAGTAATAAAAATTATCATGTATAAAAACAACTTAGAAAAATTTCTATGTCTTGAAAAGTTTGACTTTTCACATTGACTTTTGACTTTCTTGATTTCATGATGATCAAGCTTCATATTTTTGAATGTCTTGATAAATTGTGATCTTTGGAATCAAATCTTGATCAAAAAGTCAAAGTTTTATTTTTTGTGCATCAGTTGACTTTTCATCAGTTGATCAAATTTCAATTATCAATCCATTGATCTTGAGGAATTTTTTGGACCATGAAATTCGGTTAATATGTTATGTTTGAGTCCTTGATATTATTCTTCAAATCATTAGGCCATGTGTTAGGTCAAAAGTCCCTGATCAGTCAAATATAATCAAAACTCTAATTTTGACCATTTTGCCCTTTTGGTAAATTGAATGCTTTTCTTGAGAGACTGTGATCAATACTTGATCAAATGATGAATAAGACTTTAATATGTTGATGTTGGCCAAAAATCATGAAGGTTGACTATAGGTTTACCATAATAGACTTTTTACCCAATAAAATTGATTTTCAGTCAACTGGTCAATTGATTGTGCAAAATTGTGATTCAAGACTTGAAACTTGACATGAGTATTCTTGGAGGTCTATAATGATCCATGAAATTAACTTGAGACATTAGAAGTCCAATTGTCTTTGAGAAAACCAAAACTATAATTTGAGGTATTAGTGTTTAGGAGATGGCTTGACCTAGTCAACCCTTGTACATGCTTGAGCTATTGAAGATCTTGTAAGAAATATCTTGAGAAAAGAGAGGGAAAATTTTTTGTTACAACACTGAAGATAGATTTGTCTTCATTCTGAAATATTTAAAAATTGTTTCGTGTCCAAAATGAAAAAGATGCAATCTCATAATGTTGGCTTTCCATAATAGAAAGTTAGACTCTGAGGCGTGATTGTTGTTTTTGTTGCTTCTGAAATGTGAGGCTTCTGATGAGTGAAGTCCTCATGTATCATAAGTGTCCAAGGTCATAATCATCTTTCTAGAATGCTTCTGTCTATGGAAAACTAAAGAGTTTACCTTATTAAAGAGTTGTCTAGACAACGAAAGTTTGGTGATTAAAACTAAGACAACTATCTTTTCTGAAGCACACCTAACACTTGATGTGATTCATTAGGAGAAGAGATCATATTGGGATTTGGTAAAAAATCTTCACGCTTTACCCCTTGTTTGGATTTTTACACTTTTCAATAGTTTTTAATCATTACGAAAACTATATTTAAAACCCATTCACTTCACTTCACACACTTTCGCTACCACTATCCCACACTTTCACTCTTTGAAGCCAAGCTCTTTGAAACCCTAAATCCATTTAAGTTATTGTTCATGATTCAACAATGGATTCTTCTCAACAACAATCATCTACTCAACAAAATGCTCAAGGTTCTTCATCATCTCTTCTACAACAACTACATCAAATGAATAATGGACTCCTTGATCTTCAATGTTCCATTCTTGTGTATCAATTAATGGTTCTTGCTTAGTAAATAGTGGACTTTTATAATATGAAAGTCAATGGGTTTGATCTTACTGAATCTATGGACGTTTAGGACTGGGGAACTTTCTTTAATCTTCTCAACGACCAATTCTTCTTGAACTGGTGAAGTAGTTTTTGATTACGGCTAAGGAATCCAGAGAAGAAATTTTAGCAAATGTCATTGGTATGGATATGTGTACCACTGAAAGATCCATTGCATAATTACTAAATCCTGATGGGAATGATAAAAAATGTTGCAATCTTAGTGATAAGAATATCAACAAAAGAAGATTGAGATCAGTTGCTTCAAAGATTTTTCTGGAAAAGAAAAGTTCCAAGTATGTCAAATATCTTCGACCATATAAAAAGGTATGGGATAAAAGATCCAAAAAAAGTTTAAAGGATGTGTGTATCACTAAAGTATCTATTGCACGGTTATTAAGATCATTTTTGGATGCATTTGTCAGAAGTCGTCTACCAGTGCTCTAGAAACTGTCAACGCCGATGAGAAGTCTATGTTTTTTAACCTAGATTCTGATAAGAAGACCAACATTCCTTTTATACTTTTTAAGTATTTGAGGGATAATATAAAAAGTTCTAGATCAAATGTCACTGATGATATCAATTGGATACGTTTAGGAAGACTCATCATAATCTTTCTGGTTAATTTTCACATGGTGGAGTTTCTTTCTAATCAAAATTTTCAGGATCTTCTGGTTCCGTATTTTTGAAGACCGCTTGATGGATTTTGTTTGAATTCTCTAAGTCGTATATCCTCTATTATCAATCATCCATAATATCATGTTATAAGTTTTGCATCCTATTCTATACCCAGAACTGAAGATGGATACATGTTCACTACTACTGAACCTCTAGAGGCTACTCTTAGTTATTTGGAAGAGTGTATTTTGAAGAAAGAACCACCCAACTTCTCTCTTGAAGTTGTTTTAAAGCTCATTCTTGATTCCACAAGAGTTATTACTTTTCATGTTCTTAGACGTATCCGTGATTATGCTGAGATTGGTGGTTATGCTGATAAACTTCCAGATTTTTTGAAGTGCCTCGTATCATTAAAAGGAAAATAAAATCTTTCCTTTAGGATTCTGATGAGAGTTATTCAAGCATAGAGTGTATCGGTGCATTCTTTCAAAATCATATTAATTCATCTTCTCCATCTCCTTCTATTTCTATTCCCAAAATTACTCCTCCCAAAATAGTCAATCTCTTCACTTCAAAATCCATTCTCTCCTTCTTAAACCAAACTACTGAGTTTTTGCAACAACTTAAAGCTGAAACCTCTTTAAGTTCAGATGAAGTTCCTATGATCTCATATGATTCTGAAGAAGACCATATCTCAACCCATAATTCTGAGTTATTTGACTCTGATGTTCCTTTATATGAATTAGAAGATTCTATTTTTGATACCCCACTACTCTCTCCTATCCAAAATTCCTTCCATTCATCTGTATTCTTCACCATAACGGATAGAACCCCCAAACCCTACTTTACATATTTCAACACTTTTATGAATTATATATTATTTTGAGTATAGTGCTCTGGATACACTTTCCTATACTCTGGAGAGTTCTTATGCTAGTATGGATCCTGATAGGGTTAACTCCATCTACAATGGCTTTAGAAAGTGGATGAATGATAACACCATTATCCTTCAAGCCTACTATCTAATGGAATTAAGGAAGAAGCACAAGGCTTGGCTTGATGCTCAAGCACCGCCTCCTGTTACTTTCTTCTTGCCGACTCAGAAGTATTGATTCTAGTAGAAGATATTGCTTCTTTTATGGAAGTGCAACCTTCAGACATTGATGCTTCTGAGTTTGTTGTTTTTAGGAAGTCAGATGCTAAAGACGATTCATCTTCTAGGGTGTTGAAGACTGCTGCAAAAGAGAATCCTTCGGGGATAAAGGAAACTATGGATGATTTGAAGAAGACCAATGCTCTAATCCAAGCGCGTTTGGACAAGCAAGATGAAAGTGCTGGCAGACATGATGCCTCCATCACTTCACTTGCCAACATAATGAGAGATTTCAAGGCCAAGATTCTGCCTCGTCCTCCACCAAACCCTTAGACCTTTGTTTTTACCTTTGTTTTTAAGAACTTTAGATTATTTATGTGTTTCTAAAACATTTGTACAACTGGTCTTTGGTTAATGAAAAGTTTTATTTTTTCTCTTTAAATATTTTTAATATATGACAAAGGGGGAGAAAGTGATATGATTTTGATATATTTATTCTTATAATCTTAATCCCAAACATTTTCTATTGTTTTTGTCACTAACGTTGTGTGACTCACGATCTTTGAGAAAGTTCACTATATTTTTCTTAACAGGAAAACTCGAAGCTTTGAAGGAGTTTCAGAACTTAGACAATCAAAAGTCTTTGGTTATTTGTCCTTTAGTAAAAGGAATTTCAACCAGACTCTGAAGGTTTGACAAGTTCAAACAGACTTTGATACATCATCATCTTCTAATAGCAATACATAATTTAAGATGAAGATTTATGCATCACTAGTCAAACTCTTGATAGTTTATTTCAATCAGGGGAGTATTCCTTCCTTCTGATTGATTCGTGATATTTCTCAAAACTTCTTTAAGTCTTGAACTCAGGGGGGACTTTGAACAAGATTAAATAGGTTTTGGGATTATAAAACTCAGGGGGATCTATTTAGATAACTCTAAATTGTTTTATGTAATTAAACATGTATAAATTGTTTATCAAAGTACATGGTTTGGTCATCATCAAAAAGGGGGAGATTGTAAGAACGAGATTTGGTTTTGCATCTGGCCTTGAGTTTTAATAATAACATTACATGGTTGATTAGATAAAAAATTTGTACCCTAACGAGATTTGGTTCTCCATCTGGACTTGAGCTTTTGCTAATATGTTTTGACTCTGAATATTTCACATGTGATGTCATCATATTTTTATTCAACACACTAAGTGATACAAGTGTGTATGTCATTAATTTGAATGCTTCTTAAAATAACGTTTTTTATTAACGTTAGTTTTATTGCTTCTAACTGTGATTCTGATAGTAAAGCTTATGAAGGGTTCTCATGCTCTGAAGATTCCAAAGCTCTCTTGCTCCGACGGTTCTAAAGATTCTAATGATGAGGTTCTAATTGAACAAGTTCTAAATATACTGAAGACGTGGCTCTGAAGACTAACATGCTAAAGACTCTGAAGAAAAGATTATGTTGAATGAAGTGCTTAAGACTTTGAAGATGAAGGTTCTGAAGACTGGTTTTGATCCCTCTAAGCATGCTTCAACTCATACGTATTTTGAAGCCTCTAGAGATTATAAGAGAATATCAAAGGTCTCACGTGAAGAGATACTACATCGTCACATCCTTCTACTACCCTAGTTTTATGGCTTAAGGACTATACTTTTGGTAGTATGTTGTCTACCGCTCTCACTGACCATTGTAAGGAAATAGCAGGAATTTTGGTATTCCTATTCTACCCTCCAACGAGTTTCTTTTCATCTATAAAAGGAAGACTTGGAAGAATTGGAATTGATGAATAACTTTGATGAATTTCACGTTAATTCAAATTGCTGAAAAGCTACAAAAAAAACTATGTACTTTTTGTAAATAAAGTAACTTTTGTTTGTTAACTTGCTAGCAAGGAACAATTGTTTGCTAACTTGCTTAACACTATTGTGTTATTATTTGTGTTATCTGATTTTAAGAAGCAATATTTTAAACACAAAAATTTTTTATTCTATAATGAGTTGATTGTTCTTTGAGTGACTAAGTGTTAGTTTATATACTCAATAAGTCATCGATAGTTTGTCTTTAAGTTGTTGTTCCTTGAGAGACTGGAGTTTAGTTAGTATTCTCAAGAAGACATTGATAGTTTATCTTTGTGATTTGTAATCAGTTTGGTTATAGTAGATTATGTCCTTGATTGAGAAAGGAAAATCACCTTGGTGGGTGGAATGTATTAACTTTGTTAATATTGACCAAGATAAAAATGATTGGGCTCATTTCTTTTTGTTCTTGTGTTAACTTCTTGTAATTGGTTTCGAAAAGATTTTATTTTTAGAAACCCAATTCAAACCCTCTATTTCTTGTGTTTCTTGCACCTTCACCCTGCTCTTCAAAGCTTTGACTCATATGAATCCAAATTGTTAACATTTCGTGACCCAATATTACCAAAGTGATCCTCCAATTATCGTTACTCATTTGACAGAAACCCCCCGTTCTTTTAAGATTTCACTCAACTGAATCCAAATTTCATAATCTTGTGAAAAACTCTAAAATTAATCCTTGATCTTGGAAGAAAATACCAATTGGATTTATCTTGAAACCCCTAAGGAATTCTCAACCTAATTTTATTGCACCAATTCTAAATTTAACCTTACTAACTTAATTCTAGATGGCACACAACAAAAATGATTATGTGTAATTGTTATGTGTATGCATAAAGAGAGGTTGAAGATGATGAGCAATGCTTTGTATATTTCTTGTTTGAATGATGTACAATGATGCATAAATGATATTTATATGATGTGTGTTAAGTGAGAAACAAAACATTAAAAAAATAGATTAGATATTTTTAGATGTCTTTGAAAAGTAATAGTATGTGTTGACCTAAAATTTCTATGTGTTGACACATAGTAGAAATTTTACTTCTATGTGTTGACCTGACAGTCTTATGTGTTGACCTGACAAAATAGAAAAATTTGGTTTGGAAAACATACAATATGTGTCGATCTATAGCTCTAATGTGTCAAACTTATAGAAGTATTTTTACTTCTATGTGTCGACCTATAACACGTCTGTGTCGACACATACTAAGCAAAGTATAATTTTTCAAAATTGTTTCAGTATGTGTCGACCTGAAACACGTATGTGTCGACCTATAGAGCAAATAATTCTATGTGTCAATTTTAAACACACATGTATCGACACATGAATTTTATGTGTCAACTTGAAAACTTTATATGTTGACATATACTGAACATAAACTTTTATGTGTCAACCTGAAAACCTTGTTTGTTGACCTATAGACTAGTGTTCACATGAAAACATAATTTTTAACTTGTAAAACACCCTCTAACATGATTTTATGTTTTCTAATATGAAAATTCACATATAGGTTAGAGACTAAGGTCCAAAGTACAAATGTTAAGTCCTAGTTTTGACATCATTCAAAACATCTAAAAGGATAATGCACTCACATTTTCCATATACACAAATCTTCTGCTTCCTTTTATGGTTTGGATTGAAATGGATCTCTACATAATATGTGTCAGATGATTAGTCTCACCCTAGTTAATACCACAAGTATTATTGGATACTTCAATAAGATTAGACTCAAACTACTCCAGTCCACTCGTAAAGGTGATTTCGCCTCTCTCAACGAGGTCATTATCCACTAATCAAATCTTTGATTACAAACCACAAATACCATTGTCATTATCTTCTTGAGACTAAACTACAACTTGGTTACTCAAGGAATTTAAACAAATTGAAACAGAGACTGTGTTACAAAGATTGCTTCTAAAAAGTTGTATCACAACTGTGATGTTTACACAAGATTACAATACAATGAACAATATAAAAGTTAGAGAGATTTTTTAGTGTTACAACTATTTTTGCATGAAGAAGAGCAACCTTTAAGATTATGAGATACTCCTTTATATAGGCGTAGCGGTAGATATTCGTTGGAGACATCAGAGATTATTTTTGGAATGTTGATAAGTGAAAGTAAATGCTATTTCCAAAAATACAGATCTTGTCTTAATTTTTCTGTTATTCCTTTGATTGTAATAATTGAATTGTAACGCATAAAAGTTTCCTTGATTTCTACCATTGATATATTAGAACAAGCTTAATAAGAGTTTTATCCTGCATCTTGGTGCTTCAGAAGATAGTATTATAGCTTCTTATTGAGCGTGAAATTGGTATAAGCTTGTTATGTTCTGTCCTTGGTTATTTCATGGGTTCTTCTTAAGAGATACTCTCTTTATTCATGAAATTGGCCCAACTTGTACTCTATTTATTCAAAACTTCTCTGCAGTTCAAATGAGATAATTAGAGAGCATAATTGATCTTGATAAATATTATTTATATGTTATCATCAAAACTATTTAAGTAAGATGTAGAACCAAACTATGTTCTAAGAGTAAGATTAACAAAATGATATTTTATCTTCTTTAACATCTCTTCTTCTTGAACCAACATGGCCTTAATTTCTTAAAAGTTCCATTTTTCTTTGATGGTGTTGTAATTCACCTAGAACTGGCCAAACTCAAGAGGAAGCGAGTTAACGATAAATTGTAAAAGAAAGGATTCATTCACATTCATACCTATGAAGATTAGGGGAAAATCAAAACCATAATTTTTTTATTTAAAACAATTAGTTTTTTCAAAAAGAATTCCCCAAATAACCATAATTTCAAAACAAATACCAAACTAACAACCACTTTTCAAACAAAAAATTAGTCACACAGAGGAGGCGTCACACTATGATTCGCATGCACTAAATTTAAAGATAAGGCGCCACACAAAACAATTCTTGCACCTCTATGATTCCATGTAGTGATGCACTATAACTTTAGGCACATGCACCGTGTAGTGTGCCTACTCTATTTTTTTATTTTTTTATTTATTTTAACAATAATATAAATAAAAATATAAAAAAAAAATATATAATAATATTACTAGAAAAAAGAAATTTCATAATGATTGAATATATTTTTACCGACCCCCTCCACCTAAACGCTCATCGATAAAACAATAACGCCCCCATATTTTCCTTTGAGGTCTCCCTTGATTTCCTTGAGGTGTTTGAGGTATGTTCTCATTCGATTGAGCCAGAGGTGCTTAATGCAATAGTCCTGGGACAACCATCAGATCATACAACTCCTAGACAATTTCTCCCCAATTTATGGTGCTCTCAAAGAGTTTGATGCCCATGTTGTCGAAGATGGGTCGTGTTGGTTGGGTTAGGTTTGGATGGGGTGGTTGGTAGAATTGGGAAGTTGAATCATTTTGGAAATGAAGAAATGGTTCTTATGGTGTTTAAAAGACATGTGATGGTTGTTAAATTGTAATTCATAGTGTCAAAGGAGATTTGATTTGTTTTAGATTTAAATAGATTTGATTTAAGTCTAGAATATATTTGATTTGATTTAGTAACAAAAAGATATTTTGGGCTTTGGGCTTAGGGTGTAAGCTCAGTTATAAATAGAGGGAGTAACCCCTATTTTTCATAGCAAGGATAGCAAGTCAAGAAAGTCAAGTAAGTCATTGTAATCACAGAATTTGCAGTTGCAAGTGATTAAGAAAGTTTTCCACAGTTTGTGGGCAGAGAGAAACTCTGCAGAAATATTTGTCTTGTCTTCTTTTCTTTATTTGTCTCATAATAAAATTGTCATTATGAAAGAAATTCATCATAGAATTTTGTGGATTTCCAACATCTGGTATCAAGAGCTTTTGTTTCGATTCAAGGGAAGTGTCAATCAAGAACGATTGAAGAATTCACGATGACAAGTTATGGGAATGCAAACTATCCAGCAACGCTACCAATTCTGTAAGTTTACAACTATGAGAATTGGTGCAAACAGATGAAAGTCTTATTCAGGTGTCAAGGTCTTTGGGACCTTGTAAAAGATGGAGTCGAAGTGCTTGGCGAAAACGCTTCAGAAGAAGAAAAGAAGAAATACACAGAATCTGAGAAGCTGAGTTATAAAGAATTATTTATAATTCATCAATGTGTCAGCCCAGACAATTTCGAAAAGGTTAGTGATTCAGAATATGTAAAAGAAGCTTGGGAGATCCTTGATAAGTCTTTTGGAGGCGCTGAGAAGGTGAAAGAAGTGAGGTTACAAACTCACAAAAGGACCTATGAACTGCTTCAGATGGAAGACAGTGAAAACATATATGATTTCTTCACTAGAGTTACAAAACTAGTAAATCAAATCAAGATATGTGGAGAAGCGTTAACAACAATAGTTGTTGTGTCGAAGATCTTGAGATCTTTAGCTCCTAAGTTCGACCACATAGTGGTGGCGATAGAAGAGGGGAAAGACTTGTCGAAATTGACAAAGGAAGAGCTTCAAGGGACGCTTGAATCTCATGAACAAAGAATGAACGAAAGAGCTGCAGGAAAATTGAAGAGTGATGTGGCCTTGCAGGCACATTCAGCAAAAGAGACCAAAGGCAAAAGAAAGTGTTTCGGCAGAGGTAGAGGTGGCTACAACAAATCGAATGGTAGAGGAAACCAAATCGAAGGAGACGTGTCGAATCAAAGAAGACCATACCAAGGCAACCAAAGAGGTGGTGTTGCAAATAGAGGAAGAGGTGGTGGTCGAAAACCTGATAAGAGTCACATTCAATGTTACAATTGTCAGAAATATGGACACTATTCGAGTGATTGTCCAGAAAAACGAAAGAATCAAGAAAGTGATGCAAAGCTTGCAAAACATGAAGAAGAAGAGATGATGTTGTTGGTCACAACAAGAGATGAAGATAGATTCAAGGACCAATGGTACTTGGATTCAGGATGTTCATCACATATGTCTGGAAGGAAAGACTGGTTTGTCAATATAAAGCCCTCAAAGAAAAATATGGTAAAATTTGCAAATGACAATACCCTGGTAGCTAAAGGTATTGGTGATGTTATGATTATGAGGAAAGATGGCAAAAGGTCAGTAATCTCCAATGTGTTGTACATACCAGGCATGAAGAGCAATTTGATCAGTATAGGGCAGTTGGTCGAAAAGAATTATAAAGTGTCAATCGAAGATAAGTTGATGAGAGTCGTTGATGGAAATGGGAGAGTAATCTTGAAGGCTCCTATGTCTCAGAACCAAACCTTCAAGATTGAACTAAACGTGATGGAGCACAAGTGCCTTTCGACTGCAGCTAGCAGAGATGAATGGATATGGCATTATAGACTAGGTCATCTCAACTTCAGAGACATCAGAGATTTGAAGAGAAGAAATATGGTTTCAGATTGCCTGAAATTGACATTCCAAATGAAGTATGTGAAGAATGTGTGCAGGCGAAGCAACACAAGAATAACTTCAGCAAGGATGCAGGAAGCAGATCGAAGGCTAGTCTTAAAGTCATATACTCTGATGTATGTGGACCAATCCAGGTGGATTCGATGGGAGGTAACAAATACTTTGTTACATTCATAGATGATTTCATTCGAAAGCTATGGACTTACCTGATCAAGAAGAAAAGTGAAGTGATCAAAGTATTTACCATGTTTAAGTCTATGGTCGAAAGACAAAGTGGTCGAAAGCTCAAAGTTTTGAGAACTGATGGTGGTGGAGAATATGTGTCGAAAGACTTCGACAAATTATGTGAAAAGGAAGGGATTGTGCATGAGGTGGTGCCACCCTATACTCCACAACAAAATGGAATTGCAGAAAGGAAAATCTAACCATCATGAATATGGTGAGAAGTATGTTGAAAGGCAAGAGTTTACCTAAAGAGTTTTGGGGTGAAGCTGTTTCGACTGCAACATACATTTTGAACAGATGTCCTACAAAGAAGCTAAAAGGAATTACTCCAGAAGAATGTTGGTCTGGTGTGAAGCCTAGCTTGAGTCATCTGAAGGTATTTGGATCTATTGCACATAGACATGTGCCAGATCAGTTGATAAGAAAACTTGATGACAAGTCAAGTCAAATGATCCTAGTTGGATATCATTCGACAGGAGGCTACAAGTTGTTCGATCCAGAGAACAAGAAGATTGTGATCAGCAGGGACGTGATCATAGATGAGTTTAAAGAATGGGATTGGACTGCAAATGTCAAGAAAGATTCAGTGGGAATCCTATTCGAAGAGCCAGAAACTCAAGTTGAAAGAGAAGTTCGACAAGAGGAACCAGCAGATATACCAAGTACAAGAAGACCTCAAAGATCAAGACGCATGCCTGAAAGATTGCAAGATTGTGTGATTACATCAGATGATGTAATAGATAATGAAGGTGAGCTGGTACATTATGCTTTCTATGTAGATGTCGAACCTGTTAATGCAGCTGAAGCATTAAAAGATTCAAAGTGGGTGAAAGCAATGAACGAAGAAGTAAAGTCTATCAAAGACAACAACACTTGGTCACTTGTAGAATTGCCTCAAGGCAAGAAGGCAATTGATGTCAAGTGGGTATACAAAGTGAAAACGAATTCGAAAGGTGAAGTAACTCGACACAAAGCAAGACTTGTGGCAAAAGGATTTCTACAGAAAGAAGGAATAGACTTCGACGAAGTTTTTGCACCTGTTGCTAGGATCGAAAACAATCAGGTTGGTTGTTGGTCTAGCAGAAATAAACAGTTGGCACATATATCAGATGGACATGAAGTGTGCATTCCTAAATGAACCCTTAGATGAAGAAGTATATGTTAAACAACCAGTTGGGTTTGTGAAACATGACGAAGAAAGAAAGGTGTACAGGCTACATAAAGCCCTGTATGTATTGGAACAAGCACCAAGGGCTTGGAATAAGAAAATTGATAGTTTTCTAAGGGAGAAGGAATTTGTGAAGTGCACAACTGAACATGGAGTATATGTAAGAAGAAGCAAGAGTAAATTGCTTATACTATGTCTCTATGTAGATGATTTGTTCATAACAGGTAGCTGTAAAAGTGAGATCGAAGACTTCAAAGGTGATCTCAGCAAGGAATTCGAAATGTCTGATTTGGGTGAGATTTCATATTTCCTTGGTATCGAATTCTACAAGAGAAGTAGAGGTTTGATGATGCATCAAAGAAGATATGCAGGAGAAATTCTCAAGAGGTTTGAGATGGAAGAATGCAACTCAACTTCGACACATGCAGAACCAAGACTGCAACTGTCGAAAGATGCAGATGAAGATGATGTTGATCCAAACCAATACAGAAGACTTATTGGATCATTAAGATATCTTTGTCATACAAGGCCTGACTTAGCATACAGTGTAGGTATGGTAAGTAGATTTATGCAGAAGCCAAAGGTATCACATCTAGCAGCAGTGAAGAGGATACTAAGGTATCTCAAAGGAACTTTCGATTATGGCATTTTGTTTCCTGCAGTTGATAAAGGAAAAGAATGCAAGTTAGTTGGATACACTGATTCAAGTTGGTGTAGTGATGCTGAAGATCAAAAGTCAACAACAGGATATGTGTTTATGCTAGGTGGTGCACCAATTGCTTGTAATTCAAGAAAGGAATCAGTAGTGGCATTATCATCATGCGAAGCAGAATACATAGCTGCTTCTCTTTGTGCATGTCAAGTAACTTGGATGATGAGCTTGGTCGAAGAGATAACAGGGAAAAATCATGGAGCAATTACTATGAAGATAGACAGCATGTCAGCTATTAATCTGGCGAAGAATCCAATAGCACATGGTCAAAGTAAGCACATCGAAATGAGATTCCATTATCTTCGAGAGAAGGTAGCAGATGGGAAGATGAATTTGGAACAATGCAGAACTGAGAATCAGATTGCAGACATCATGACGAAGGGAGTGCAAGTCGAAGTATTCAGAAAGCTAAGAGCCATGCTGAACATAGACAGTTTAGACACAATGAATTAGGTGGTGTGTTAAATTGTAATTCATAGTGTCAAAGGAGATTTGATTTGTTTTAGATTTAAATAGATTTAATTTAAGTCTAGAATAGATTTGATTTAATTTAGTAACAAAAAGATATTTTGGGCTTTGGGCTTAGGGTGTAAGCTCAGTTATAAATAGAGGGAGTAACCCCTATTTTTCATAGCAAGGGTAACAAGTCAAGAAAGTCAAGTAAGTCATTGTAATCACAGAATTTTCAGTTGCAAGTGATTAAGAAAGTTTTCCACAGTTTGTGGGCAGGGAGAAACTCTGTAGAAATATTTGTCTTGTCTTCTTTTCTTTGTTTGTCTCATAATAAAATTGTCATTGTGGTAGAAATTCATCATAGAATTTGGTGGATTTCCAACAATGGTTGGGTGCTTCGATGATGCGGTGTTTGAGTGTACATTGGTTGGGTTCTATGGTAGTGAAATTTTGGCATTCAGATCTCAGATGTCCTAAGAGATGTCGATGCACTAATCTCTGAACAACATCATAATGAAAATTTTAAAAAAATAAACAGTGCAGAAAAATAAAGGAACACACAGAATTGTTAACTGAATTCGGTGTACAACAACATCTTCTCTAGGGGCTACCAAGCCAGGGAAGAAATGAACTAAGTAGTATCAATTTGTAGACCCCCAACAAACTCTCACTAGTTTACAATCGACACACTTAATCACCACTCATGTTTAACTTCTACCTAAGACTCACCTAAGTATGAGACCTTTCTCAAATCCATTTGAGTCACAAACAATGGCAAGAACACAATTCAAAAGAATTAGAAGAAAACCTTCAAAAACACAAAATCATTCACTGCTTAAAAACTATAGAATGATTGGCAGAACTTACAACTCAAAAAAACAGTCCTACTCTATTATCAAGATTGTTAGACGATGACGCGTATCTAGAAGGCGTTGAATAGAGGCATAAAAAAGTTATTCTAGACACAAATCTAGAATTTAATTGTTTTTTAAAAAAAAACGTTAGATGCAGAAGCAATTAACTGGATAAGTCGTGTAAAAAACAACCTATTGGAAACTCGGATATACAAATTATGAAAGATAAATCTATAAGATAAAATTGATTAATTGATCAATACATACTCAAATCAGCAACCCACTGTTTTATTGTTTGAAAATGATTACTTTGAAATTCTATTTCGAAGGAAAAATAATCAATGAACTAATTTGATCGTTTTATCAAACACTTGGCGTGCAAGTGAATTTTCAGAATTTCTCTTTGAGTAGTGTTGATATATAAAACCACTTATAATCAAAATTAATTATAAGCTATATCCACACCTATTTCAAAAACAGATTTTGAGAGAAAAATTCTTACAATTCAGTTAATATCACAATGCTATTTGATGAAAAGATTGATGAAATTGAAAGCAAGTAAAAGCGGAAAAGTAATAACACACAAGGAATTTGTCTATAAAGTTTCCCACTGTAGTCCCCGCATGTGAATAATTCCAATGGAACTAGAATAATTTTTCTATGCAAAATGTTTAATATAATTGAAGAGTTAGAAACAACAATACAAAATTTGATCTTAAGTATGATCAAACGAACCGATAGATGCAACTTATTCGCCGCTTAAGGTAATTCCTTAAAAGGATTTCAAACACTCAAGGTTCTATTTAAAGATTTCAACCACTCTAAGATATTTTTCACTCGAGTAAATATGATTGCACACTCTCAACACAAGATCACCCATTCTATCATCCAATTTTTTCTACTTTCTTAAAAAGATTTCGACCACTCTAAGGTTCCTTGAAAATATTTCAAACACTCCACAAGATTTTTCACACGGACGATTCCTTCTTGCACAAAAATGATATTGGAGGACAAACCCGATGGTTTTTTCGGATGAAGACCCCTACAAGAACTCAACCCAAACCAATTGGAAATCTTAAATTCCTCGTCTAGATGGCACCCCGACCAAACTTCATCACAATGTAATGTTGGTGTGTATGCATAGATTGGAAGGTTGAAGATGAAGAGAAAAAGTAGGCTAATTTTATGGTATCATCAATTTTGAAATGATGCATGAATGGGTATTTATAGTTTGGAAAATTATAGGGAAAAAAAGACAAATTTGGTATAAAAGAAAATGTAAATTTGACCAAAACCTAATTTATGTGCTGACCTCAAACTCGTATGAGTCGACACATACTGTATTAAAAAAGCTGCAAGTATCGACCTGAAGGACTCTATTTGCTGACCTGAGCAAGTTAGTCAGTAGCTACAGGCTTTAAAACATGAGTAAATATGTCGACCTGAAATATGGATGTGTCGACACATAAAAAATAATTTCTTCAATTTCAGAAATATTTCAGTATGTGTCGACCTGTATGATGCATGTGTCGACCTGTGACTTACAGAAGCTCACATGCTTTAAAATGCAGTTACATGTGTCGACTTGAACTCGAATGTGTCGACACATGCGAGATAAAAATGTGTAGAAAATGTTTTTCAAAGATCTTGGTCAATATAAAAGTTCTTTTTGCTAATTCATAAGACCTATGATGAAGAGGAGTGCCACAAGACAAATAAATGCAATTAATTTTACTGTTGTGCCATCTTTTCCGGTTTTGACATCATGCAAAACACTGTATATTAAAGTCGTACTCACAAACTCCCTATTTTTTATGATGGCAAAACATTTGACGATGCATTACAAAGGCTCCCCCTGTCTCTATGGTTCATGTCTTAATCTCACATATGCTTCTCCCCCTTTGATAACATCAAAAAGAAGATAACAACTTATTAGAAGTACCAAACTTTCCAAATAATTAGCAAATACCAAAAAAAGGCAAGTTTTGCATATAAGAGCTATAATTACATATCCCCATATATATGTAATGTTGCAAACTTTTAAATAACGAGTAGCGTGAATTACAACAAATGTACTGTAATGCAAAAGTAATGAAAGTTAATTTGAGGGTCATGATTTTGTAACATTTCATAATGGAACTCCCGATGCCACAAACGCATGTGCTAACCATAGTAACAATATACTATTACTACTAATACCAAAATGAAATTGTTTATTGAATAAAGTAATTATGATAACATGAAAAATATATTGCAAAATAAGATAAGGAAAATAACTACAATACATGCTTGCATATTGAGAACAAATCTATACAAATATGAAAGAATTAATACATGAAGCCATTGTAAGCATATAGAACAAAAACACAAAATGGTTGTTGAAGAAATTTTTTTGGAAATGAACATTCGTGGTTTTCAGTATTTGAAAGTATATGAAGCATTTTTTAAAGAATCCTAGGAATTTGCATTAAGGAAAAACATACGTTCAAGGAGAAACTAAAACAATATTATCTCATTCTTGAAGGATTAGAAGTTGCACTCACCAAACATAACACACTCAAACACAAAGTTAGAGTGAATACATGAAGTGAAATTAATGAGAGAGAACTAGGCAACATTTGAGATATCGATTATCCCTAATTCCCTGCGTATGTTGATAAAAGATTCAGTTGCGATTGGTTTAGTGAAAATATAGGCAAGTTGATTTTTACTATCAACATGCTCAAACGCAACGTCCTTTTTTTCAACATGATCAAGAAGAAAGTGGTGACGTATCTCAATGTGTGTAGTAGTCCTTGAATGTAGCACCGGATTTCTGGTTAGATTTATGGCATTAGTGTTTTCACACATGATAGGAATACATGATAGTTCAATATCAAAGTCCAATAGTTGTTGTTTGAGACACAATATTTGTGAGCAACAACTACCGGCTGCCATGTATTCCGCCTCAGCAGTTGACAAAGCTACAAAAACATACTTTTTACTAAGCCAACTTACCAAGGATTTTGCAAACAAGTGACAAGTTCCACTAGTACTTTTCCTATCCAATTTGCAACCAAAAAACTCATAATCGAAGTAACCGACCAAATTACAATTGTTTCCCTTGGAATACCAAAGCCCGAATTTGAGGTACCAATGAGGTATCTAAAGATTCATTTTACGTCCTTTAAATGAGATTCCTTCGGAACCGTTTGATATTATGCACACATACAAACACTAAACATAATATTAGGACGAGATGTTGTGAGATAAAGAAGAGAACCGATCATACCTCTATACCTTTTTACCTCAACATTCTTACCTTTCTCATCCTTATCTAGATGGTCGTTTGTTGCCATGGGAGTGTCAATCTCCTTTTCACTGTCCATTCCAAATCTATTAAGTAATTCAAGGCAATACATGGTTTGACATACAAACGTTCCTTCATCGAGTTGTTTAATTTGCAGCCCGAGAAAGTAGTTCAACTCCCCCATTAGGCTCATTTCAAACTCTCCCTGCATAAGCTTAGAGAACTCCTTGACAAGATGCATATTAGTAGATCCAAAAATGATATCATCTACATAAATTTGAAATAATAAAATATGCTTTCCTTGATGTTTAATAAAGAGAGTAGTGTCAACTTTCCCTCTAGAGTACCCTTGTTCAAGCAAAAATTTGCTAAGTCTATCATAACATGCCCTAGGGGCTTATTTAAAACCGTATGAAGCACGCTTAAGCTTGAAAACATGATTAGAAAACTCATCATTTTCAAAACCGGGATGTTGATAAATATACACCTCTTCACTTATGTATCCGTTAAGGAATGCACTTTTACGGCCATTTGAAATAATTTGAAGTTCTTAGAGCAAGCATAAGCTAATAAAATGCATATAGCCTCAATTCGGGCCACCAGAGCATAAGTATCCTCATAGTCAATGCCCCTCTTGGTTATATCCTTGTGACACAAGACGGGCCTTATTTCTTATTATCACACCATGTTCGTCAAGCTTATTCCTAAATACCCATCGAGTGCCTATAATTTAATGATTAGTAGGACGAGGGACAAGATCCCAAACGTCATTTATTTCAAATTGGTTTAATTCTTCTTGCATGGAAATAATACAATGCTCATCAAGTAAAGCACTGTTACTATTTTTAGGTTTAACTTGTGATACATAAGCATGATGACAACAAAGACTACTTATTTTGGAGCAAGTTGTTACCCCCTTTATTATACCACCTATAATGTTGCAAGAGGATGATCTTTGGATGTTCTCCACTCCAAAAGAAGACCATTATTTTCTGCATGACCTTCATCATCTTTATTTTCTTGGGTGCTATCTCCATCCTCCTCAATCTCCATCGCTTTATGATGATCAACCCATTCATCGGTGTCTTTGAGTATGTCTTCAGTGGATGCACCTACATCATAAAAAGAACTATATTTCCCAACACTATTTGGGGAAGTCTCATTAAAAGTAACATGAACGGACTCTTCAACAATAAGTAATCTCTTGTTATAAACTATATATGCTTTACTAGATTGAGAGTATCCAAAAAAATACGTTCATCGGCTTTCGCGTCAAATTTTCCAAGATTGTCTTTTCCATTATTTAAAACAAAAAATTTATATCCAAAGACATGAATATGAGATAAATTTGGTTTTCTACCTCTCAAAAGTTCATAAGGATTTTGTCAAGAATTGGACGGATAATTATCATGTTCAGGACATAACATGTCTTGCTAATAGCATCGGCCCAAAAATATTTTGGTAGACCACGACCATTGAGAATTTTTCTTGCCAACTCCGCTAAAATGAGATTTTTCCTCTTAACAACACCATTTTGTTACGGAGTTCTAGGAGCTGAAAAACTATGTTCAATACCAAATCATTCATAATATTCTTCAAAGTAGTAGTTTTCAAATTCACCTCCATGATCACTTTGATTAGCAATTACCTTTGAGTTTATTTTATTTTAAGCAATCTTTGCAAAACGTGTGAAAGCTATGAATGTTTCATCTTTGCTACTTAAGAAGAAAGTCCAACAAAATCTAGAGTAATTGTCTACAATCACTAAACCATAATAATTTCTACCTATGCTTTTAGTCCACGAGGGACCAAGCAAATCAATGTGAAGAAGCTTAAGTGGCCTTGATGTAGAAATAAATTTCTTATATTTAAAATAGGCATTTTTTTGCTTACCCTTTTATCATGCATCACATAAGTGGTCTTTATAAAATTTTATTTTTGGTAGACCGATCACTAAATCTTTTGAGACTATTTTATTAAGTAAGTCAAAGTTGACATGAGCTAAACGTCTATGCCATAGTCAAGAGTCTTCACTCAAGGTAACAAGACAATGAGAATTATTCAAGGAAGTCTCTCTTATGTCAAGCATATAAGTGTTACTAACCCTCAAACCCTTAAACATACAATCCTTCTTTTCACTATGTTCAATTATGCAACAATCTTTTGCAAAAGACACTTTATATCCATTATCACATAATTGACTAATACTAAGAAGATTATGTTTAAGACCTTCAACTAACATAACATTTTAGATAGTAATAGTTGAGGGATTACCTATACTACATTTTCCAAGTATTGTACCTTCGTTGTGATCACCATATCACAAAACTTTCTTCTTCGCCACAAGGTTGGAGAAGAGAGATATGTCTCCGGTCATATGTCTTGAATATCCACTATCGAGAATCCACTTTCCCGTCATAATATCAAGAAGTTCAACCTACAAAAATCAAACAATGGTGGTAGGTACCCAATTCTAATTGGGTCCTTAAGAGTGAGTTAAATAAATGTTGCATTTGGGCATTCATTGAAAATCAACCTTAAGATTCAAAAAAGTCCTAAACTTGCATTTTTCAATAGTGTGACCCTTTTTGCAACAATAGTGACAAAATGTACTATGATTAGAACTAATGATTCTATTATGTTCTTTCTTAATAAAATAGTAATTTTTATTTGGCTTTTCAACCTTTAATCGCCTAATAGACACGTTCGCAATGGGATGATGTAGACTATTTAATTTGGTAGCAAGAGTACTCACTTCGTATTGCCAAATTTGACACGTGTCACAACCATACTTATAAGATGGAACATCATCTTTTTCATGATTTTAGCTATCTACAATAAGTTCTTTTAATGCTTCTAACTCATTTTTGGTTTCATCAACCATGCCTTCTAAAAATGTGAATACTTTCTCTTGGGAGGCAAGTCTTTTGTTAGCATTCAAGAAATCTATTTGTAGTTTTTCAAATTCATTTTCTAGTTCATTATAAGACAAAGTTGAAATGTTTTAGTATTCAATACTTACATCCTTTTTCTTTCCTTGTTGATGATTTTCCATGAAACAATAGTTTGTCTCTTAATCACTCTCACTTAAGATTTCATTGCTCGAGGATTCACTTTGGCTTTCCCAAGCAACATAGGCTTGTATAAGCTTGTTTCTTTGGCCCTTTCCTTTTTTTTGTTGAAAAAGATGGACAATCTGGTTTGTAGTGACCGGGCTTACCACATTCGTAGAAAATAACATTTCCTTTGTCCTTTTTGTTGTTCTCTTCTTTGAGGGAGGAGGATTTCATGCTAAACATCATGAGATTATTGTCGGCATCTTGGACTCTATTTTTCCGAACATACCAATTATACTTCCTCACAAATAATACCATCCCTTCATCATCTGAGATCTCATCATCACTAGAGTAACTATTCTTGTTTTGCTCTTATTTTGAGGATTTAGAGCTAAAAGTCTTAAGAGCTTTGGACTTCATAACTTCCTCCTTGTGATTTTACTTATTCTTTTTTTCTTCTCAACCTTCTTTTCATATTTATCCAAGCAATTGAGTTATTGCTCGTGTTCTTCAAGCTTACGAAAAAGTGCGGTGAAATCAAGTGTTTCAAGATTATTAGCTTCCTTGATTGCGGTGACCTTAGGTTGACAACACCTAGTAAGACATCTCAAAACTTTATTAATAGAAATAGTATTGTAAATGGATTACCTAGTAAGTTCGAACGATTAATAAGATGAGAGAATCTCTTTTGCATTCCCGCAATGGTTTCTCCATTTTTCACGCGAAAGAGTTAAAACTCTTAAGTGAGTGTATTAACCCTAGCTTGTTTGACCTCATTAGTTCCCTCATGTGAAACTTGTAGAGTCTCCTACACAGCCTTAACGGTTTGACAATAGCAAATGCGATAGAACTCATCAACACCAAGTGCGGACACGATGATGTTCTTAGCTTTCCAATCGTAAGACCATATTTTATTATCATTCTCATCCCATAGATTTTTCGGGTTAGGCATAGTAATACCATCAACATCATATGTCACCATTGTTGGACCATTTTGAATGGCTTCCCAAACACCTTTGTCATATGATTTGATATGAATTTGCATACAAGTTTTCCAATAAGTATAATCTTCTCCCGTAAAAATGGAGCTCTCTTACGACCCCCCTTGGGTTCGTAAGCCATTTTCTAAAGAGTGTTCTTAAGCTGGAATAAATTGGGATCTTGATGCCATTTTTTAGATGACGGAGCGTATCTAAAGTGGGGTGAATAGAGGCGGAAAAAATTTATTCTAGACACAAATCTAAAATTTAATTGTTTTAAAAAAAAATTTGATGCGGAAGCAATTAACTGAATAAGTCGTCTAAAAAACCACTTATTGGAAACTCGGATATATAAATTATGAAAGATAAATCTATAAGATAAAGTTGAGTAAAGGATCAATACAAACTCAAATCAATAATCCACTTATTTATTTTTTAAACACAATTACTTTTCAATTCTATTTCCAAGGCTAAATAATAAAAGAACTAACTTGATCGTTTTATCAAACACTTCGCGTGCAAGTGAATTTTCGAAAATTCTCTTTGAGTAGTATTGATATGTAAAACCACTTATAATAAAAAATGATGATAAGCTATATTCACACCTATTTCAAAAATAGATTTTGAGAGAAAAATTATTACAATTCAATTACTATCACAATGCTATTTAATAAAAAGATTGATGAAATTGAAAGCAAGTAAAAGCAGAAAAGTAAAAAGACACAAGGAATTTGTCTACACAATTTCGCACTATCATCCTCGCGTGTGGGTATGTCTGCGCCTAATTCGAGTGGAACTAGGATAACTTTTATATGCAAAATGTTTAATACAATAGAAGAGTTAGAAACAACAATACAAAATTCTCCAATTTGGTGTTGATGCTCCTTCTTCCATCCTTTGATATTAAGAAAGACTAAATCAACTGATATATGCAACCTATTCTCTGCTTAAGCTACATCCTTAAAAGGTTTTCAAACACCCAAAGGTTCCTTGCAAAGATTTTAACAACTCCAAGGGATTTTCACTCGAGTAAATATGATTGCAAACTATCAACACAAGATCACTGATTCTATCATCCAATTCTTACTACTTCCTTAAAAATATTTCAACCACTCTAAGGTTCCTTGAAACGATTCCAAACATTCTAATGGATTTTTTTACATGGACAATTGCTTCTCGCACGACCTTGCACAAAAACCCTCAATTCAACAAATGATGTTGGAGGACAAACCCAAACCAATTGGAAATATTCAATTCTTCGTCTAGATTGCACCCTAACGAAACATCATCATAATGTAATGTTGGCGTGTATTCATAGATTGGAAGGTTGAAGATGAAGATATAAAGTAGGCTAATTGTATGGTATCATCAAGTTAGAAATGATGCATGAATGGGTATTTATAGTTTGGAAAAGTTTAGGGTAAAAAGGACAAATTAGGAATAAAAGAAAATGAAAATTTCACCAAAACATAATTTATGTGTCAACCTCAAACTCGTATGTGTTGATACATACTGTATAAAAAAAGCTGCATGTATCGACCTGAAAGACTTTATGTTTCGACCTGAGCAAGTCAGTAGCTACAGGCTTTAAAACGTGAGTAAATGTGTCACCTGAAATATGGATGTGTCGACACATAAAATAAGAATTTATTTAATTTCATAAATATTTCAATAAGTTTCGTCCTATTTGATGCATGTGTCGACCTGTGACTTATAGAAACTCACAGGCTTTAAAATGCAATTACACGTGTCGACCTGAAACTCGGATGTGTCGACTCATGCGAGATAAAATTGTGCAGAAAATGTTTTTCAATGAACTTGGTAAATTTCAAAGTACTTTTTGATGATTCCTAAGATCTATGGTGCATAGGAGTGCCACAAGACAAACAAATGCAATTAAGTTTACCGTCGTGCCATATTTTCTGATTTTGACATCATGCAAAACACCGTATATTGAATTTGTACTCATAAAGATGATATTAGAGAGGCTCACAATTAACACAAACCCTAACAAAAACACAAGTAAGTTCCACATAAAAACTAGGTTTGTGACATTCTATTTAAAGAAATCTTTTGGACTGTATTGGGCTTAAAAAACACAACAAATCAGCTGCTAAAAATATGCAGAAACTCTTGCATAAAAATAGAACTTCAATCATTAGTTTCCTAAATTATCTCCATAATTAGAAACTAAGAATACTCCTTGAATTCATCTTGAATCTCTTATTCCTTAAACTTAGCGCCATATTGGATAACATAATATTCCCAGAATATTCTGCATCTGTAATAAACTAAAAACATCCAATTGTCCAACTGTAGACACGCGCGATGTCAAATGACCTTGCATAGGACATCTTGTTCAAAATGTTGCTCCAATTGATAAAACATCTTATTTCAACATGTTTCTGCTAAGTTATTTTTACCAAACATAATGCCAATCACAACAAATAGAGAATTAATAATCCCCCCTTTGACTTATTTTGGATAAAATAACTTAATATTCCTTGCACACATAAACAACAAAAAATCTCATGTTTGAAAATAAATCAACCCCAAATACCAGAGGCACAACAACAAAAGTCATTTCAACAGAGTATAAGCAAGTAAAACCTACACAACACAGCAGCCACGAGAAACATGAATTCTCAACATGTCAGGACATTATATCTGACAACAATTCACAGGAGGAGCAGTCCATTAAGAAGAAGGACTTCCCCTTAAAACCTGCCAAGTGCAAATTCTCCCCCTCAATATCAGCAATCAGGTCACACACTTTACTCCCCCTTTTTAGCCATAATATGACAAAGGTGAGTAACACTTTAGAACAAATGCTAATCATATCTTTGGATTTAACCCTTACAAAATCATAATGTAATATAAACAAGTACACAAAGCAAAACTTAAAAGGTTTATAGAGGCAATAATCACACATCAGCCTCAACATCATACTCTTCTCTTTCTCCATCAGCATAAGCAAATGCAACCATTTCACCAACAATAATAGAATACTTCTGTCAGCATGATCTTCACCTGGGAAGATGTCACAACAATTTCTTGAACATGTGTTCCATTAAAAACACTATAATGCAAAGATAAAGTGGATTCCATTTTCTTAACACTATTCATAGCCAATAAAATATCAGGATGTAGGTGGTATGCTTGAAGAATTTTATTGGCCCACAACAATAGAATTATTTTTCTATAAGTCCTCACATATACATATCCCTAGTCTTCTTCTCAAGCTTTCAAACTGAACTGCATCTAGAGCGTTAGTAAAAATATCAGCAAGCTGATTTTCAGTGCTAACATGCTCAAGATTTATGACTTTGTCTTCAACAAGTTCTCTAATGAAATGGTGCCTGATATCAATGTGCTTAGTCCTACTATGTTGAATAGGATTATTGGAAATATTAATAGTAATCGAGTTGGCACAAAATAATGACATTACATCTTGTGTGACATTGTATTCATATAACATTTGTTTCATCCATACAAGTTGAGAACAATTACTTCCTGCAGCAATGTACTCAACTTCAGCTGTAGATATACACAATTCTATTTCTTGCTGAACCATGAAATCAAATTGTTTCCCAAGAAGTGAAATTCCTGGTATGTCACAGACTCAGGATGTCTAATGAAACGTTAAGACATCTGATCTGACATTAAGCGCTGTACAGGTAGAATAGGCTGTACTTTTGATATCTGTTCTACAACAGTCACTGAACTATCATACCAGCACCTGTAACACCTTTTGACAAACTCAGGTTCTGATCAACTGAAGTTCAGAGCAGTTAAGGTTCACCATATACATTGATGTCATGAGGAATGCTGTGACATCAAACAAATAACCAATGCGGAAAGTAAATAACACACAGAATTGTTCACCCAGTTCGGTTCAACCAACCTACGTCTGGAGGCTTCCAAGCCAGGGATAAAGTTCACTATTAGTAGTATCAATTCAAAGACCCTACAGCCAACACACCCGTTGACAGCCTTCTCACTTAATTACTACCCAATGACACTTTTACCTAAGATCCAATCCTAGATATGAGACCCCTCTCACTCCCCCTCAATCACCGCAGTGATAACTTTCTACAGTACATAAACTGTTCAGAAGATACACTTCCATTACACATCTTGATCATGCTTAAAAGCTTCAATCAAGTACAATGCATACATCCTCTTACCTACAGGTTTCAAGGAGTATGGTGACCATCCCACAGCCCGGGTGGTTCACAACAAAACTAGCCCTAAATAATTACATCTTGTCAATCCACGACCTCTTACTTAAATTAGGTTACAATACTTCTATTTATAACCCTTTTTACCCAACTGGATTTGGGCCTTCATATGACAGCAATGCAGCTTTAACGACCTGCATAAAGTAAGCAGAAAACTTCTGCTGCAAGTTAGGTCTTCAATCGAGATCTTCTCCTTATTCTTAGCTTCTGATTGAATCTTCTAAGAGCTCCACATATGCCTTCAATTTTCGCTACTTGTTATGCATTCTATTTGGCAGAATATTCTGCATAACTTCAGGAACAGAATTGCATCAGACTTGACCGTTCAGTAGCTTGATGTCTGGTATGATGTTATGACATCTCTTGAGACATGTTGTTCCAGATGTTGATATAAATCAACACAACATGTTTAGGCATTTACAATAGGATTTTCAGACTGTTCCTATTGTACATTACATTACATTATTGTTGTTACTATTTGTTTTACATGAAATGAGCCAATCCTAAACGAAGGCACTTACAATCTCCCCCTTTGGCAAATTTTGGCTAAAACAAATACAACAATAAAAAAAATAAAAGTGTTCAGGATACACCCAGAAGGATGTCTTGACATTGATCTTGACATCTTGGTTGTAACCACACTAACCATCCAGGACCTCTTGAAGCACAGGAGGAAGAGGATGCACCTCATTCCCTTTTAGACCACGAACCATTTCTTGTCACTGGTGGTGGAAAAAGAGGACCGTGGGAGATAAACTATCCTTTCAGAGGCATCAGAGAACCTTTAAGGAGTGACCAGAATATCTCCCTTGTAACTCAGAACACAGGTCACAACTGTGTTCATAACTCAGATCACAAGTCACAAAGAAATTCACGCCATTTGAATTTCTGCTGAATTTGTGACAAGTCTTTGTGATCAAAATTTGTGACAATGTCAAACAGTAACAGTACTCCTTTCTCCCCCTTTTTGGCCAAAAATTGACAAAGAAAGCCCTCACAAAACCAGATCCAAGAACAGTTTTCCCAGATCCGTACAAACCCCATGATGGTTGTGAGAGAAGAGAATGTGTGGCAGGAGGTTATATAAGGAGATAACAGGTTCACGAAGATAGTAATATAAAATCTTGGTCAAGGATACCTGTTAAAGTTGTTGCATATTTCAGACTGACTGTGCATGCATTTGTTTGTTTCTGCCAAAAGAACCAGTCCTAATACATGCATAAGTTTGGGTCAAAGCAATTCCTGACTAAAATCAGCCTTTGACCGACTTTTTAGGAAACAGCATACCAAATATAGCTCCTGAATAGCTACAATTACGTGGTGCATTTGTTATTTTCCACGTATTCTTCTTGACTTCCCCAAGGTTGCAGTGTCGTTGGTAATGTCATGACACTTACTTAGACATTACCTTACATTCTTCAACAACAGCAGCCTTCTTTTTACTTCTCTCAGTTAAGCACAGAGAAGGACACTTTAACCAGCTAGTAGCAAGAGACTAGTAGCATTAAGCATGGCCATCAATCATGCTTTCTTAAGTGTTGCTGAGATCCAACACAATTACTTTCTACCTTCTTCTAGACAGCAAAATAAGGAAGGAGGGAATAAACCAGAAGACTCCAAAATGCTTCACAATACATCACAGATTAGTTCTAATACACCAAATTTAGATGCCACTTCAACTTTTAGTAAAAGAACCCCTTGAACATGTGCTGAATATATCCGATTTCTTAATCTGATTTACTTCTTCTGATCTTCCATTCACTAGTAATTGCTAGAGCTAGTGAAGTCTTTACCACAATACCATTTCTGATTTTCCAGACCAAGTTGCTATTGATAAGATCTGAATCTTCCAAATTGCTCCAAAAGTATCAAAACTGCCACTTATGATACTTTTAAGAATCTCTGAGATTTTCTTCCTAAACTCAGACCAATAACAAGAGCAATTCCTCAATCTCCTGATGTTGAGACATTATCCATGACTTCACTTAGAAGTTCACAATGTCATATTATCAGAACACATAAACATCAGCATATCACCATCCTCTTCTGACTTCTGATCTTCAGATTAAGTCCAACAATACATATACAAAGTCTCCCTTCAATGTATATTGTAATTTGGAAAAGTGCAACACTCAGTGACTCCCCTTGTTAACACCAATCAAAACAGTAGCGTGGAAACCAGTAGCACTAGCTCTGAGGTGGTAACTTCAAGCACCCTGAACTAGTCTTAGAATAGTAAGGACATCTCTGATTCATGCCCTTGCACTTCCACACTTATCATGACTCTCTGGATGGCTGAGAAATCATGTAGCCATAGTCTAAAACCAAACTCCAACCTTCTTAGTGTGCTTACAAGCTTTACTAAGATTCAGATTTTCTAGAAGAATTAACCTTTAATCAAAAATATATTTACTAGTAGTTGCTGATACTAGCAAATTCTTCAGACCACAGTGATAGTTATGCATTGTTAGGCATACTACTCTTAAACACAAGTAGAATCTACTTATTCCAACAATAGAATTGCCATTTCTGAATGAGGATTAAGATTCACAGTCCCAAGTCTCTGCCACAGACTTCTAACAATAATAATGTTACAACATCATCTGGGACATCAGAACCTATCTGCTTGGGTTCTGAAGTTAACATTCGGGGGATTGATGCCCTCTTATATTCCCCATAGAAAAGTTATGATTTTCATCTTCAGCAATAATTACTCACCAGAATACTCTTAGAGAGAAATAAACTCTCTATCAAGTTCTGAGAAATAGGTTCAGAATACCGTCTTGCATGCATATTATACAAACACTTAGTCTCCCATCAAAGTGCTTATATATATCTTTATGCAAGATCCTAATGAATACTTAGTCTCCTGTCAAAGTATTCATTATTAGTTAGATTATGCCATCTTCTCAAGGTAGGATAATTATTCTAACAATCTTCTGCTCTATGAATGAAGAACCAACTGGTCCTTACAAGCTTCCTTTGCTGAAGAGGCCCTTCGTTTGAGATGATGTTGCAACATCAGATCTGACATTGATCTCAACCATATGAGCCTGGCTTATCAAAGCACACTTTTCTTACATCCTTTATGATCAGACCCACAACAACCACATAACCATGCAGCAACTAGCATGTATCACTTTCACCTTGTCTGCTGACCCTTGAACAGTACAAAGAGGTTAATTGTACCATACTCCTGTAGTCAAGAGCAGACCAAGTTGTTCTATTATGTGAGGACACCACATAAATGAACTTCAAGTAAAAAGAGGATCTTCTCAGGAACCCATGATCTCTTGAAGATAACTCCTCCTTGCTACATACAACTAACAAGTTCATCCTAGGTGATGGGGATGACTTGTCAAAGTGCAGATATCCATCATTTGTATGACATGTCTTCCAAGATCTTCAGGTTAAGGATTCCCCCTGAAACTCAGCTCAGATCTTTGTAGAGAATTAAGTGAATTTTTCCTTCACATGCTGCAGTTTATGTGATTGGTAGACATAACCTGTTCTATTCCTATCCTCCTTGGAAATCACTAAGATCATGAGAAATAAACTCAAGCATCTTATAGAACAAGGTAAGATGAACTCCCTTTGAACAAAATGTTATCCAACTTCCCTCTTTATGGATACAGTGTTGAGCTCTTTACTTTAGACACATAGTAAGTACTCTTTATTTGGAATTTGCCACAGGTTTCAAATTAAGAGTCCTTAGTTTGCTTGCTGTACAAGTTTCAGGTTGCCACATTCAGTAACTTGTACTAGAAGAAACTTCATTATCAATCATGAGGATGTTCACTAAATCTGGAACTTATCTGTCTTTCCTCAACAACTGATGTCTTCAACAGTTGTGATGTTGTACATCCTTTATCATCACAAACTTTTAGAACTTTTGATTCTGATTTCCACATATTTATCACATAAAGATTCTGCTTCCATCATTTATTAGAATTATCTAATCACACTAGAGCATCCTGACTGATTACTTCTTCATGCTTGCTAAGCATATTTACTTGGCTGAAGATACAGAAATGATGTTCCATCATCCATCACATGAGGGGAAACCTGGAAATCACAGCTTTAAAGTCCTTTTAAGTGCATTTAGCTCAGCTCATATACTCCCTTAAACTCACAGATGTCTCCTCTTCCAGATCAGGAGTAGGTTCCAAACATATGTACTCATATCACATGTGTTTAGCACCCAGAACATCTGTTCTTCAACTGGCAGTTGCATGATGTTCTAACATCCTTAAGAACATTAGTTCCATCTCCTTGGAACACATCATCCTTGATAATCTTCAAGGTCTTCAAGCAGCTAGCAGATGTATATGACAATCACTCATCAACACTTAATAATAAAAGCCTTTATGAGTGGATTTGAGAAAATCTCAAGTATCTTTGTCATTATTGATAGATTGCAAAATCTGCTTACAAATTCTGTTGAAAATAATAACCCTAGAGTTCTTCTTTCACTTTAGGGGTTGTATCAGAAGTTGTGCAGCAGAATAGCAGTACTTCAACAGAACCTGCTTAAATAAATCCTTCAAGTTGTTTGCTTCTTCACCAAGCAACTTTCTAGACCCAACTCTACAGCCGTGTTAAAAGGAAGTTTTATAAGCACATATGATGCCTTATCAATATCTTCACTCCCGCATGAAGGTTTTGATAATATTCTTCTTCTGTACTGAATATAGGTTGAACAATGCTCTCCAAAATCTTCACTCCCGCATGAGGTCTTTGAATTTGTTCAAACATTTTCATCTTCCTTCAACATAGCTGATCAGATTGATCTAGTTTCTCCCAAATTGGTCCATCCTCCACTCCTAGGGACCAAACAATATGAACACTACTGGTTCAAACAATATTCTACCTTGTACACAACAGGAAAGTATCCCCCATGGATCTCATCCAGAGACAGACAGGATGCCCGCTCTGATACCAATTAAAATTCCTGGTATGTCACAGACTCAGGATGTCTAATGAAACGTTAAGACATCTGATCTGACATTAAGCACTGTACAGGTAGAATAGGTTGTACTTTTGATATCTATTCTACAACAGTCACTGAACTATCATACCAGCACCTGTAACACCTTTTGACAAACTCAGGTTCTGATCAACTGAAGTTCAGAGCAGTTAAGGTTCACCATATACATTGATGTCATGAGGAATGCTGTGACATCAAACAAATAACCAATGCGGAAAGTAAATAACACACAGAATTGTTCACCCAGTTCGGTTCAACCAACCTACATCTGGAGGCTTCCAAGCCAGGGATAAAGTTCACTATTAGTAGTATCAATTCAAAGACCCTACAGCCAACACACCCGTTGACAGCCTTCTCACTTAATTACTACCCAATGACACTTTTACCTAAGATCCAATCCTAGATATGAGACCCCTCTCACTCCCCCTCAATCACCGCAGTGATAACTTTCTACAGTACATAAACTGTTCAGAAGATACACTTCCATTACACATCTTGATCATGCTTAAAAGCTTCAATCAAGTACAATGCATACATCCTCTTACCTACAGGTTTCAAGGAGTATGGTGACCATCCCACAGCTCGGGTGGTTCACAACAAAACTAGCCCTAAATAATTACATCTTGTCAATCCACGACCTCTTACTTAAATTAGGTTACAATACTTCTATTTATAACCCTTTTTACCCAACTGGATTTGGGCCTTCATATGACAGCAATGCAGCTTTAACGACCTGCATAAAGTAAGCAGAAAACTTCTGCTGCAAGTTAGGTCTTCAATCGAGATCTTCTCCTTATTCTTAGCTTCTGATTGAATCTTCTAAGAGCTCCACATATGCCTTCAATTTTCGCTACTTGTTATGCATTCTATTTGGCAGAATATTCTGCATAACTTCAGGAACAGAACTGCATCAGACTTGACCGTTCAGTAGCTTGATGTCTGGTATGATGTTATGACATCTCTTGAGACATGTTGTTCCAGATGTTGATATAAATCAACACAACATGTTTAGGCATTTACAATAGGATTTTCAGACTGTTCCTATTGTACATTACATTACATTATTGTTGTTACTATTTGTTTTACATGAAATGAGCCAATCCTAAACGAAGGCACTTACAAGAAGAAATATCCACCACATGTACTCTTCCTATTATCTGCACTACACTCTCAATCGGCATTATAGTATCCCACAAACATTTAATTTGAGCTATGAGAATACAATATTCCACACTCACATGTACCGTTCACACACTTCAGAATTCTCTTGACTTGATATATGTGAATCTCTTTGGGTGCTGCTTGATATCTAGCATAAAGTCCAACACCAAAAGCGATATCTGGCATGCTTGTTGTGAGGTATATAATACTTCCAATCATGCTTCTATATAAACTTTGATCAACATTAACTCCCTTTTTATATTTGGAAAGCTTCAAGGGTGTAGGAGCAGAAGTTTTCTTATGCTTGGAATTCTCCATTCCAGACTTCTTCACAATATTCTTTGCATATTTGCTTTGACAAAGAAAAATGGAGTTTTCCATCTACTTGACTTGCAAACCTAGAAAGAATGTTAAATCACCCACCAAACTCACCTTAAACTCAGATTGCATTTGTTTGACAAAATGTTGGACAATTTCATCTGACATCCTTCCAAAAATAATAGCATCCACATAGATCTAAGCTATCATAAGTTTACCATATTTCTCTTTGAAAAAAAGATTTTTCTTCAATTCCTCCCTTTCTATAATCATGGTTAATGAGAAACTCAGTTAACCTCTCATACCAAGCTCTTGGAGCCTGCTTTAAACCATATAATGCCTAATTTAATTTGAACACATGATCTGGGAAAGAAGGTTCAACAAATCCTTTTGGTTGTTCAACATATACTTCTTCATGTAGATAACCAGTTAAGAAACCACTTTTGACATCCATTTGGAACAATTTGAACTTTAAGTGACATTTCACTCCAAGAAGTAGTCTGATAGATTCCAAACGAGCTACAGGAGCTGATGTTTCATCAAAGTCCACTCCTTCAATTTGAGTGTACCCTTGAGCAACAAGTTTGGCCTTGTTTATGGTGAAAGTACCTTGTTCATCTGACTTGTTCTTATACACCCACTTAGTACCAATAACATTTACCCCTTCAAGTCTTGGTACCAAGTCCCAAACCTCATTTCTCTTGAATTGACCAAGTTCATCTTGCATAGCTTGAATCCAGAACTCATCAGTCAAGGCCTCTTTGACATTCTTTAGTTCAAATTTCGAAACAAAGCAAGAAGTTAACACAACTTCCCTTGATCTGGTTTTTACTCCTTCATTATGATCTTCTATAATAAGCTCCTTAGAGTGATATTTCTGAATCCTAACAGAAGATCCTTTGTGAGCTTCATCGGTTTCTTCACGTTCAGTATTGACACCTAAATCTGCAACATCTTCATGAACATCATAATTCATGGGGAAAATGCTCCAACATCATCTGTGACATAAGCTTCTTTGGATGAGTCATCAATCACAACATTTATGGACTCCATCATCACCTTAGTTCTGGAATTGAAAACTCTATAGGCTCTATTGTTTGTAGAGTATCCCATAATAATTCCTTCATCACTTTTAGGATCCATCTTCTTCCTCTGTCACGATCTGCCAAAACATAGAACTTACTTCCAAAAACATGGAAATATTTCACTATTGTCTATATTCCTTTCCACAGTTCATAAAGAGTAACAAATTTACTAGAACTGATAGTCACTCTATTATGAATATAGCAGGCATCATTCATGGCTTCAGCCCAAAAATGATATGGAAGTTTCTTAGAATAAAATATGACCTTGAAAAATTCTTGAATAGTCTTATTCTTGTGTTCCACCACACCATTCTATTGAGGATTGATGGGTGAAGAGAACTTATGACTAATCCCTTCAGAGGTGTAAAATTTATCAAATTTAATATTTTCAAATTCTTTCTCATGGTCACTTCGAGTTCTAACTATACTCCCGTCCTTATCTCTTTGAATCCTTTGACACAACTCTTTAAAGACATAAAATACTTCATATTTCTATTTGATGAAATTCACCCAGGTGAAGCTACCGGCAGAAAACAAAGAGCCTCCATCGAACTTTATTTATCCCGAAGGAAGGGGAAATATCGATAAAACCACAAGGGAATGGATAAGATGGTCTTGTGACCAAGAGAAAGGGTATGGGAGTCGTTATGCGAGGGGAAGGTATTAGCACCCCTCACATTCATTGTACTCAACGAGATCCATTTTGTTTGTTTTTCTTTAAGGGTGTGTTTATCTACAACTATACTTTCTTAATGGGAAAGGGATGGTTTTTTATTATTGCATTCATGAGGGTTTCGCGACCCTTTGCCTACGTATCCAGTGAAGGAATCGGAACACCGTAGTTCCTCTATAAAATGTTGTTTTGTTGGTTTTTTTAGTGGGCGACGTTAACGCATACATTCTAGAAATAGCCACGACTTGTATCGCGGTATAACAGAGATCACATGCCCTTTGGGGAAGGTTTTGATTTGTTGAGTGTTTTTGCGAGTTTTAAATGAATTTAAGTAGTGATTAAATGTTTTTGGATTTTTTTATTTGTTTAAGTTTTAATTACAAAAGAAGAAAATGTTAAGAGGGAGACTAAAACCTAATTGTTTGTTATGTACAGAGGCACCTAGAGTTAAACATGCGAACGGGAAATTCCTAACCTAATTAACTATCATACGCAGGCTGAGTCTAATTCAACACGAAGTAGACAAAATGAATTTAACCGCTTCATGGAATCACTCAAGGGGACTTGTTATCGACAATTAATCAAGCAGTCAAACAAAATAAGATAACGGGAATACATATCTAATATTTTTTTGGGTTTCTTTATGATTTTATCTCACAGAGAAATGTAATTAAAAATGGTTTAACTAAACCAAAATAATATTGAAAAATTTAAGAGGAAACTAAATTTACTAAACCAATTAAAAAAATAAGGGTCAAGCCGATCAAATTAAGTAATTAAAGCCGAAGAGTTTAAAAAAATAACCAAAAAAATTTAGACTAAAATGATAAAGAGGGATGAAATAAAATTATAGGGTGATGGTGTATTGCTTTAGAATGGGCTGAGAAAGGGATTTTGGCAAAGGCCCAATAGTAGAAGCATAAAGAAAGAAATGGGCTTGGGGAGGACCGGGTCGGGTTAGACCTGGATCAAACCTCCTTCTAAATATACGTTATACCAAACCCTAAATAACTGTAAGGACATCGCCTTCTTCCTAGAATGAAAACCTATGAACCCACATTGTTCTTCCTCTTGATTCAGTCGCCTCTGCATGATCCAAAGCAGTGAAAACCTCTCTCACAGTGCCACTTTATCCCTCGGTGATGCTTACCTCTACCAAAGTGTTTTCCCCCTTCACTCTTATCTCATCATCAAAATAAAGCAGTTACACTTCATTCAGCGTTTCAATGTTGTCTCACCGTCCTTGTCGATTTCTCCATATCATCGCCTCAGTTTAATCAGTGGCTCCGCCTCACTCCTCCTCCTGAGCCTCCAACAATTCCGACAACTAGAAATCCGGTAATACCTTGCAAACTCTAGTTCACCCTTCTTCTCCTTCTACGCTTCCATTATATGTTGAATGCTGAGTAGGAAGAAGTAAAAACTTGGCATGCTAGCGTTGTATCTAATATTGCAGGGAGGGAGACGGGAAGAGGAAGGGGTGTGACAGTTGGATGAATTGATGGTTAAAGAGGGTTCCATCTAAATGGAACATAAGATGGCCATAGTCGCTTTTTAGGATACGAGATGAATTCTTATTTGTCGCAGAAATAAATTGTTGAAGCTCCCCTTTTATGAATTTACTGTGAACGACACAAAGATTTCTTTACTCTCTAATTTTTTTGTTTGTGTGTACTTTTCTATGTATTTTGATACGGGTTTGAGGAAAATGGATGGAGGAAAATTGGCGGTGTTATGAGATGGGGTGTTGATGATGTTGTTGTCTGTTTTGAACGCCTAACAGCTTGTTGGCATGCCTTGGATTGATGAATGAAGCAAAAAATAGTAACAGTAGGTTGGTGATTCGGGTTCGAAACTGTCCATCTTTTATGAATGGGATTAGAAAGGGAATTTCGTTTACTGTGCTTTTATGTTCAATTTGGTTTTTGGGTTTTTGATCTCATAGCATATTGTTGTTCTGTTTTTGATTTCACTACTTTACTCACTATTTTAGATTCATTGTTCATATTTGTAAAAAAACACTTTCATGAAAAAAAAAACGAAAAAAAAATGACTTTGCTTGTATGACAATCAATCACAAGCATGGAGAAGTATGAATGGTGAAAATCAATTACCTGTCAGAGTCTCTCCGATGGAGATTCAGGAGAGGTGGGCTTAATAAATTCCTTCCACTTCTACAGAGTTTGGTTATTATTTTTTCCTAACATCTTCCTCTGTTTTAGGTGTGCTGAACAATTGATGTTGTGGATGCTTGGGAGAGTTTTGCTGAAAATTTTTAAGGACTGGTTTTTCTATCTTGGAAAAAATCACTCTCTTGGTTAGCTGGTTGTGTTATCTCTTTGTTGGTTTTCTTGGTTCTCTCCTTCGGTTTCTTATGCTGGTTGATCTCTTTGTTGGTTTTCGAGCTTGGTTTGTATGTTGTCCTCCTCGGTTTTTCTTGCTGGTTGCGTTCTCCTCTTTTTGTTCAATGAAACAATGGCTTTATAGAGAGATGAGGGTAGGAATTGGAGGGAAGAGTTATATGATTCAAACATAATTGGTTTGCTGACTTTGTGTTTTAGGATGTAGGTTCTGTTTTTAGCCATTTTGGTGCAAAACTTGGATTGACATGCTTGGCTTGTTTGTGTTCACAGCATAGTAGTATATAAAGTGTTTTTAACTATTTTACAGCAGGCTAGGGGCAGGCTTATGCATAGGGTGACATCTTTCTAACCCTACTTCTTTTCCTCTTTTATCTTTCAATGATGCAAACTTTGCCTTTTGGAAATTTTTGAAGGGTTTGCATGTTTTAGGAAAATGATGATATATTGGAGGTTTTGTGAGCTAGATTGTTGTATGTGCTACTGTTCTACTGCTATATACTTTCTAGTTGCTGCTCTTGCTAGTTTTTGTTTAGCGGTTGTGCTGTTGTTCGCTGTGCTTGACAGTTTGCTGCTTGTTGTTTGATATTTCAAGTTGCTATTGTTTTTGTATGTCTTGTTGCACTTTCTTGGTAGTGGGCTGCTGTTTGTTATTTTCTTTTTTCTTATTATTTGGAAGCTTACAGCTGCTATTTGTCAGCCTTGCCCTGTTTCTGTGCTTGTGCTACTTTTCCTGTTGTTTGCAGTCTTACCCTGCATATATTTGTTGTTTTGAGCTTTCTTTTGTAGTTTGTTTTGTTGTATAGTAGTTTAAAAATATTTGCACATTTCTTTTCCCTTTTGTGAACCAAAACCCACACGTGTTGTGATTTGAAAAATTAGGAGGAGATAGCCCATGATAAAAATAAACCCCTTTTAAATTCTTATTCCAAATGCAAACCCTAATGATGAGCTTTCTTATTTAACAAATAATTGTTTGGAATTTTTCACATGTCGATTATTGCTAACTTTCTCTTTTTCTTATTTCATGAACACAAGAATTGGACGACTGAGGCAAGGTTAAAAGACGAAGAGGCCATGGCGAGGAGCGAGGATGAGTGGCTTGAAGATGAAGCAAAGAGACTTGAAGAAACAAACATTTAATTCTTTTTTCCTTTGTAAACAACAATTGTAACTTGTGATTCAACTTGTAATCCCTTTTGCAAATTGTCCAGAAATGTATGTAACTTGAACACAAAACTTGAGTGAATTTTACAAATGAAGAATATATTGTATGGAAATTAAACAAAATCTTGAATCTTGATTGAAAATAGAAACTTCCACTTGAATGGTTTGAACAAAACTCCTCACTTCGTAACATGAAATTTGAGAAATCAAACATGACCTTAGTAACTTGTATCTCAAGTAACCATGCGCCTTGTCTTTCAATTCCCAATCCTCATATCATGTCCAAACCCAAGTAACTTGTAACTAAAGCAACAAAACATGCTTTGATCTTCATAAACCTTCAACCTCATTTATTATGCCCAAATTCCACATTCGTCAACTTAAACTTCAAACTCTCGACTCCGTGACTTAGAGATCTTAAGAAGAAAACTTGAAATGCGAGGATATGAAATCCCAAACCAAATGTACTTGACCTTGAGATATCCTTGAGGAGGGCGAGAGAAACATATTCACAAAAACCAGGGATCCAAGATCCTAGCATCTTGACCAACAAATAGGGAAATAAACCCTACTCCAGGCTCTGATGAAATTGAGCGAGAAACAACCTTGTAATTTAGTGAGAAAGAAATCCATGATACCTCAAAAATCCATCCCACGATCCACTAATCGAGAACAAGATGAATTTTCCTTTTAACTGATAAGAGAACTTCAAAACAAAATTAGACATAAAGAGGGCACAACCCTAATACCTCAAACCAAGGCGCCTGATTCCATGAGATGCAGGATATGTAAATGACTTAGTAAAAATGATGCAAATGGGATGCAAAGTTCAAAGTCGGACAAAAGTAAAAAAAGGTAGGGCAAACTTGGGGTAACACAGCTGCCCCTATTTAATTGTCTTAAACCTGAAGGTGAGATTAGCGTCAGCCTTTCGAAAGTTCAAGGTAGAAGATGATTATATACCAGGACCCGAAATTTGTATTGAAGAGATGGTTTGAGTGTTATTTGTTTGTGATGTCTGCTGGGGAAAGAAAAATTGGTTCTCTGGTGGAATGGTCATGATGGATAAACATGGTTAAATAATGGTAACTCGTACTGGGGTAATGGTGCCAATACAAGTTTCTCGTGGAAGTGGGTGGTAAAGTGACTGAAAGGATATGGTTGACGATGTCGTGGTGACTGAAAGTAGAGTTAATGAAAAAATGATAACTTAAAGATGATGGGTAGAACTCGACGACGGAAGAGAATCTATCGTGTGGGATTTACGACCCAAAAAGAAAGGTAAAGAAAATGGGTAAAGATCGGCGTATGATCTATGACCCAAGAAACGATAGCATGAGGGTAAGACCTACAAGCGAACTATGAACCTAGAACAGATAACGCGCGGGTAAGACCTACGGGCGACCTACGACCCCTAGAAAATATAATGTGAGGGTAAGACCTACGAGCGACCTATAACCCTAGAAAAGATAATGCGAGGGTAAGACCTACGAGCAACCTACGACCCTAGAATAAATAATGCAAGGGTAAGATCTACGAGTGACCTATGACCCAAAAAAGATAACGTGAGGGAAAGACCTACCAGCGTCCTATGACCCTAAAAAAGATAACATGAGGGTAAGACCTACGAGTGACCTACGACCCTAAAAAATATAACGCGAGGGTAAGATCTACAAGCGACCAATGACCCTAAAGAGATAACATGAGAGTAAGACCTTGGAGCGACCTATGACCCTGTTAAAGATAACATGAGGGTAAGACCTACGAGCGACCAATGACCCTAAAAAAGATAGCGTGAGGGTAAGACGTACTAGCGACCTACGACCCTAAAAAAAGATAACATGAGGGTAAGACCTACGAGCGACCTATGACCCTATAAAAGATAGCGTGAGGATAAGACCTACGAGAGACCTACGACCCTATAAAGATAACATGAGGGTAAGACCTTCGAGCGACCTACGACCCTATGAAAGATAACGTGAGGGTAAGACCTACGAGCGACCTACGACCATATAAAAGATAACGTGATGGTAAGACCTTCGAGCGACCTACGATCCTAAAAAATATAACATGAGGGTAAGACCTACGAGCGACCTACGACCCTATGACAAATAACGTGAGGGTAAGACCTGCGAGCGACCTATGACCCTATAAAAGATAACGAGAGTATTGAGAGTTGGGAAGTATAATGTATTGGCACCACGACTTATTTTGGTTGGTAGTGTAATGACAAATGTTAACTGAGAATTATGAGGATGATTTTGTGGGGATGTTTTGTTGATTTAGGATTGATTTGGGGCTTTCAAGCAAGGTACTAAATCTGGCTCATGCTTCATATGCATTTGAAGTGCAGCATGATGATCCATGGATATTCTATGTGTTTGAGGATGGAATGTAATATGCAGTGATGATTATTGTATGAAAAGTGCTAAATGTTAGGCTTATTGGGATCAGTTTCCCTTTGTCTTGAGATACCCAAAACAGAATGGTGCTCGAAAACATCGAGAGTCGAGCTAGCCTTATCGAGTTCACTGGGGATTAAATCTTGCTGAGAATGAGTAGCTTGATCTGACTTTCTTCATATGATAGACTTCTTATGAATGACTGAATAGAGACGTGGATCTTATCAAATGCCCCCAGTTTCTCGGTGTTTCAGAATCGGGTGCCCGTTCGACTGTAAGGAGGTGACGAGGATGAAAGCTTGGTCGAGGTGACCATTATGACTTGATACCTGCACAGAAAAACAAACACTTGAATGCCATGGAATTCCCTTGGTATGCGTTTATATCCATGTAATGTAGTGTTTCACATCTTAGCTTGTGATTATTATTGATTATTGTTTTCAATGCAATGCTTAACAAAAAAATTAAATCATAATTCACATACGAAAAATAAAGTAGGAAGGACAAAAACTTTTTGGTGGAAGGGAAATTTTTTATTAATGAGTTTGGCCTATGAATAGGCATTCGTACATGGAAACAACTCCTAAATGAGGAAGTTGCAAAGAAAAATAAAAAATACAACGAGTAAAATGGTAATAAGAAAATCTTGAACTTCCATTAAAACTGATATTGTTATAGTTCCCATATCCTGGATCGTCCTAGAGATGTGCTTCCGAAGAATGATAGTTGAATCGATCCATATCGTGTTAGGAGGGTACACTCGTTATTCGTGAAGAGTTTTCAGACTGCAGTCTCTCGCTTTTTGTCCCTAAATTTTCCTGGATCGCCCTTTCAGGTTTTCAATCCACCGGGACACTCATTTTTGCCTAAGTCTCCCTTTCGGGTTTTCAACTTAGCGGGTTATTCTCTTCTTTTTTAGCTCTAACTTTTTCCTAAGCCTCCCTTTCAGGTTTTCAACTCAGCGGGTCTTTTCATGTGTAGTATTTTTTGATTGAGTCTGAGTTGACTGGAAGCGGAACGTCTTCCCCATTCATGTTTGTCAGGATTAGAGCACCTCCTGAGAAATCTTTCTTCTTGATGTATGGCCCTTCATAGTTGGGAGTCCAGTTTCCTCTTGGATCAGTGTGGATTGGGAGTATCTTCCTTAAGACCAAGTCACCTGTGTGGAACTCTCGGGGTCAAATCTTCTTGTCAAATGCTCTCTTGAGACGCCATTGATATAACTAACTGTGAAAAATGGCTTCTAGGTGCTTTTCTTCGATGAGATTGAGTTCTTTGAGTCTCATTTGAATCCATTCAGCTTCATCAAGTTTAGTATCCATCAAAACCCTCAAGGAAGAGATCTCCACTTCGACCGGGAGTACCGTGTCCATACCATAGACTAGTGAAAAGGACTTTCCCCAGTAGAAGTACGCACCGAAGTTTGATAGTTGTGCAGGGAAAAAGGAAACATCTCATGCCAATCTTTGTATGTTCTCACCATTTTCTGGATGATATTCTTTATGTTGTTGTTAGCAGCTTCGACTGCCCCATTCATCTTTGGCCGATAGAGTGATAAATTATGGTGCTCAATATTGAATTCTTCACACATTTCATTCATCATATTGTTGTTGAGATTTGACCCGTTATCAGTGATGATCTTGTTAGGAGTTCCATACTGGCATATGATTTATCTTTTGATGAAGCGGGTAACAACTTGATTGGTCATGTTGTTGTACGAAGCTGCTTCCACCCACTTGGTGAAGTAGTCAATAGTAACGAGAATAAACATGTGTCCATTTGAAGTGCTCAACTCGATGCGTCCAATCATATCAATGCCCTATATTTCAAAGTTCCATGGCAAAGTCATCACATTCAAGGGAGTGGGAGGAACATGTATCCTGTCTGCATAAACTTGACATTTGTGGTACATCTTCTCATATACACAACAGTCACTTTCCATCGTCATCCAGAAGTAACCTGCCCGTAGGATTTTCTTGGACATGGAATGTCCACTGGCATGAGTCCCAAAAGATCCGTCTTGAAATTCTCATATTATGGAGTCTGCTTTGTGTCTATCCACGCATATGAGAAGAACCAAATCATAGTTACTTTTGTACAGAACGTCTCCTGACAGTAGAAACTTGGATGCCAACCTTCTTAGAGTCCACGTATCACAAATTGTAGCACCCTTTGGGTACTCTTGCTTCTCAAGATATCTTTTGATGTCGAAGTACCACAGATTTTCTCCTGATACATCTTCAGTTGTGAGACAATGAGCAGGGAAAATGTGTGTTGGCTCCTTGTAACGACAAATTCTTATATTGGGTACATGATTTGGATAAATGACTTTTAACATTGCTGCTAAAGTGGCCAGAGCATCTGTTAGTTGATTTGTTTCTCTAGGAATGTGCTCGAAGGTAATCTCATCGAAAGCGGGAAACAACTCTAATATGTAATACCGGTATGGAAATAAATTAGGGTGTCGTGTATCCCAATCACCTCGTACTTGATGTAACACTAAGGAAGAGTCCCCATAAACTTCAAGTATATTGATCTTCAAATCAATGGCTGCTTCAAGTCCTATTACACAAGCTTCATATTTGGCGACATTATTCGTACAATCAAAACATAGTCTGGAAGTGAAAGCTATGTGAGTATTGCATGGAGAGGTCAGAACTGCCCCGATGCCATCGCCCATAGCATTTGATGCACCATCGAACATGAGAGTCAATAGCTCCCCTGGTTCGGGTCCTTCTTTATCATCAAGTTTCATAACATCCTCATCGGGAAAATCGAACTTCATTGACTGATACTCTTCCAATTGATGGTGGGCGAGATGATCAACAAGGATTCTACCTTTGATAGCCTTTTGTGTGACGTATTGGATGTCATACTCAAATATAAGCATTTTCCACCGAGCCAATCTCCCTGTAAGTGTTGGTTTCTCAAAGATGTACTTTATCGGATCTATCTTAGATATCAGAAGTGTAGAATGTGTCAACATATACTGCTTCAAACGTCGAGCTGCCCATGTAAGAGCACAAAAAGTCTTCTCAAGTAAGGAATACCTTGATTCACAATCAATAAAATTCTTGCTCAGGTGATAAATGGCGTGTTCTTATTGTCCAGTATCATCATGTTGTTCGAGCACACAACCCATAGATCCTTCAAGCACTGTCAAATACATAATGAGAGGACTCCCTGAAACTGGAGGTATGAGTATTGGTGGTTCCTGAAGATACTTCTTAATCTTCTCGAAGGCTTCTTGACAACTTTCATCCCAACGGACATCTTGATTCTTGCATAACAATTTAAAGATTGGTCCACAGGTGGCTGTGAGGTGAGAGATGAACCTGGATATATAATTCAACCTTCTGAGAAAACCTCACACTTCCTTTTCATTTTTCGGTGCTGGGATATCCTATATTTCTCTTACCATGTTTGGATCTACTTCAATCCCTCACTGACTCACGATGAAACCAAGCAACATGCCCGGTCGAACCCCAAAGGTGCACTTGTTGGGATTAAGCCTTAATCTTAACTTTTGTAATCGATCAAACAACTTCTGCAAATGGACCAAATTTTCTTCCTCAGTTTGTGATTTCGCAATCATATCATCCACATACACTTGGATCTCTTTATGGATCATGTCGTGAAAGAGAGTCTCCATAGCTCGATGTTATGTCGCACCAGCATTTTTGAGACCAAAAGGCATGACTCTATCGCAGAAGGTACCGCAAGGAGTTATGAAAGTTGTTTTATCCATGTCTTCCGGAGCCATCTTTATTTGATTGTAGCACGAGAACCCATCCATGAAAGATAACGCTGAAGACTAAGTAGTATTATCAACCAATACATCAATATGAGGCAACGGGAAATCATCCTTCAGGCTTGATGTATTCAAGTCTCGGTAGTCAACACACATGCATACCTTACCATCCTTCTTAGGTATAGGCACAATGTTAGAAATCCAAGGTGGAGAATTTATCACAAATAGGAAGCCTGCATCAAGTTGTTTCTGAACTTCTTCTTTGATCTTTAAGACCATGTCGGGTCTGGTCCTTCGCGGCTTCTGCTTTACAGGAGGATATTATGGCTTGAGTGGCAATATGTGCATCACTATATCAATGTCTAAACCGGGCATGTCTTCATACGACCAGGCGAAGATGTCAGCATACTCTCAAAGAAACTCAATCAACCCCTTCTTTTCTTCACTTTGTAAGGCAACACCTATCTTGACTTCTCACTTTACTTCTTCGGTACCGAGATTGATGACTTATGTTTCTTACTGATATAGCTGGATGACCTTCTCTTCTTATCTTAAGAGCCTAGCTAGTTCTTCGGGGACTTCACAATCTTCCCCACTATCTTCGTTAGCATGGTCAATTGAATTCTCAAGGATATAAGGAACCATAGCACTATCATTTCTGATGGAGTTCGAGATGGATCTGCATGATTGATGATTTTATGTTTTATTTTAGAAAGTGCAAGAAAATATTTAGAATATGAAAATAAAAGTATTGCCATTTTTTTATTTTGAAAAAGTAAAAGTAAAAGAAAAGACAGGGAACAAATTTGTATACGAAAGTGCAATTTTTTTTTCAATTTTAAATGGAGATTGAAACATAAGGGGCCCCTTCTACAAGCTGTCACTATGCCTTGGGCAGGGCATATGACTTTAATGGAAATAGAAAATTACAAATCAAGGAAAATAACTTCAGGGATGTCCATGGCATTCCAATTGCTGAGCTCCTGGTCCGGCGCAACTTGATAGATAAATCTGGAAACATCTTCATTATCGCCTTCATCATTTGTCGAGAGCACTTGTCCTTATTTGCTTATACCAACACTGACGAACACTTCAGAAATTTGGGGAACCTACTTTCCTTTAAGAGGAACCCAACCGGCTTGCATGGAGGACGATGGCTGATAGCCCAGACCAAACGATCTTTCTTCTCCGGTGCTTCAATCAATTTTCCCCAACTGTCATGGGGAGGTCTGGCTTCTATGAGGGCCTTGGCATCCTTCAAAAAGGTCAGGGGTGCTTCAGACTTCTTACATTCCACGACGTGGAACATATCAATAGTAACAACCTCCAGAGCTTGAAAGGGCAACTCCTGCACCTAACCTTTCACTTCCATATAACGGTAGGTAGTCAGATTGTTAATCACTATATCTTCTTCTCCACAAATGATAACAACTTGGTCATTTACAATGAACTTCAGGCGTTGATGAAGAGTAGAAGTCACAGCTCCTGCTACGTGGATCCATGGACGACCCAAGAGGCAAGTATAGGATGGGCGGATGTCCATAACATAGAATGACAAATAAAAAGTGTGGGGACCAATCTTGACAGGCAAGTCCACTTCTCCATCCATAGATCTTCTTGAACCATCAAACGCTCGAACATTCAGAGTGGAAGGCCTCATCATTACCCCGTCCATATTCATCTTAAACAAAGTAGCCTTAGGAATAACATTGAGTGAAGAACCAATATCTACCAGAACTCGAGATAAGACCGTGTCCAAACACTTCATAGAAACATGCAGCGCTTTGTTGTGGGCTCTGCCTTCAATTGGGAGTTCATCATCACAGAAACCCAAACAATTTCCCAAGGCAATATTGGTGAATATTCCTTCAAACTGGGCTACATAGATGTCTTGGGTAACATGGGCAGCACATAAAATCTTTAGTAAAGCATTGCGGTGGATCTTCGAACATAAAAGGAGAGACAAGATGGAAATCTTAGACGGCGTCTGGTTGAGTTGATCCACCACTTTGTAATAACTTTGCTTGATAATCCTTAAAAGTTTCTTCGCTTCTTGTCCTATAAAAGGTTCAGGTTGATTATCAATCACTTGCTTGCCCATAGCCTTGGCTAGAGCATCACTGTTAGTTTCTTTGGGAGGCGGTGGTGGGGGAGAAAAGATCCGGCCACTACGAGTCATGTTACTGGTTCTTGCAATGTTGGTAATACTCTTGTCAACAACTAGAGGACACTCGTACTTCTTCCCATGAATATAGACCACATTATACTCTCACGGAATTGCCTTCGAGTTGTTACTTTTAGGAGGAATATGAGCTTGAATCGTTGCGGGGGTAGCGGGAGCTTGAATCATTACTGGGGTATTAGGAGCCTGAATTGTCAACAGGATACTTGGTGTTTCTGAAAAGCTTCTCAAATAATAGGGAATTTCCAAGACATCAATCTCTTCTTCTCGGAATATCTTCTCTATCTGTAGGACACCTTCATCCATTAGCTGTGGGATAGACGTCTTCAAACCAGTACACTCTTCAGGTTTAGAGGAACATGTTAAGCATAAATCATGGAGTTCTTGCAACACCTCGTGCTCCAAAAAAATTTCTCTAACAGTTCTTAATGATATCTTGATCTCATCGACCTTGGTTACCAGAATCTGTTCACTACCTTCTTCAATAGCATTGACCGTTGCCCCTGGGTTATGAGGCATGGGATTATTCTGAATATTGGGACCAACAGGGTTGAAATTGATGGCCTTTGCATCAAGGAGGTATTGAGCTTTACATTTGAATTCTCTACAATTCTCAATCATGATGCCGGGGGCACCAGAATGAAATTCACAATGAGCATTAATGTCATACCCCCTAGGGAGGGGATTTGGTGGTGGACCAAGTTCACGTAGTTTAACCAACTAATTAGCAATTAACTATGAGAGAAGCTAAGCATATGACATAAGAATGATATCAAATCTTCTTTCATGCTCTCTTTGTCTTTGAGGAGCTCTCGGACCTTCAGGTTGTTAATTATGTTGTTGATAAGTTGGAGGAGGTGCAAATTGTTGTTGTGGAAGATACTGTGGTTATGGAGTGAAAGGCCATTGCTGGGCCATCCAGGGTACTGGAGTTATAGAAGCATACACTTAAGGAACATAATGATTAGGAACAACAACAGGTGTTGGGAAATAAGCAAATCAGACTTGAGGATATGCAGGAACTTTCCCTTGGTTAATGGTGACAACACTAGTCTCACCTTCTTTCTTCTTGACGAAACCAGAAAACGGCTTCCTGCCAATGCCAATATTGTTGTTGGTATTGTTAGGGACACCTTGGATTGTTCCATCCTTAATGCAAGTTTCAACATGTTAACCAATAATGACCATATCAGAGAATGAAGTAGAGGCACTGTTGAGCATCTGTTGGAGATAAGGACCTCGTAGAGTACCCATAAACAAATCAATTAATTCACGATCCAAGAGAGGAGGTTCGACCCTTGCAACCTGTTCACACCACCTTTGAGCATACTCTTTGAATGACTCTTCAGATATCTGTATCATCCCTTGAAGCTGAGTACGACTAGGAGCCATGGGAGTATTATAATGGAAATGTTTCAAAAAGGCGTCAGCTAGTTCTCCCTAAATATTGACATGAGTTCTTTCTAGTTGCATATACTAGTCCAACGGTGCCCTGGTCAAACTATCTTGGAAAAAGTGCATGAGTAATGATTTATTTTCAGCATAGGCTGCCATCTTACGACAGTAGGAACGAAAACGAGTCTCTAGGCAAAAAGTGCCTTTGTATTTGTCAAAATTGGGAACCTTGAACTTGGGAGGAATAACTACTCCAGGCACGAGACACATTGCAGCAGTATTGAATCCAGAGTCCTTGATACCCTCCATGGCTTTGGGACGTTTTTCAAGAGCATGGTACATTTTTGCAGTTTTGGCAACTCCAGCGGCAAGATTCACTTGGGGTTCATCAAGATCAATGACATTGTGATGATCACCAACATCATTCCTGGGGGGGGGATCTAAGAGGGGTCTCGATATTTGCATTATCATTCCTCCCATTAGCAGAAGTGGAGGGAGCGGCATTAGTAAGCTTTAGAACACTTTGATGTAACTTTTCTTGACCCTTAATCCCGGCATGAGGGGTTTCTATAAGCTGATCCATGCGAGTGCCCATGGTGTCCATATCTCGGCGGAGTGCATTCTGATTCTCTTTAAAAAGATCCATAAGTCTTCGTTTGTTACTTCTTCTACGATAAGGATGTGGAGAAGTCGTTTTTTCTTTTTACTAAAGTCTATTGAAATAGGGATCCCAATGAGTTCTTGTTGTGAAAAATGAATGCATGATAATATGAATGAACGTTTTATCTTCATTTTCGAGGAAATCCAAAGACTCGTCTATCTTTTAAAATTTGTTTTCATTTTTTAAAATCTCTACCAATGAGACTTGTATTTGGACTTCCTTAGATATGAGATATATATACATGATGATATGATATCATGGTCTGCTATGGAATGAAGTCTCAGCTCCACATATTCTGGATAACCACTACGTAGTCCGTTGCACAAGCTGAAAGTAACAAGATCAAAAGTTTAGCGTCACGGGCATGGATTCAAAGTAACCACCCATATGGTATGCACTATGGGTTTATTAACTACCGAAAAAGGTTCTAAAAAGATCTCATAGTGTACATTCTTCCTTTGGATATTGCCGACGTCCCAAATACTTGGTAATCAATAATATTCAAAGGAAAAACTCGTCCGAGTGCAGTATCGCATGACAACTACTTCCAGATTACTTTGTTATAATCTCCGCATTGCACCTAAAAAAGGCCAGGATAGATTAATGTTTCTACGACCCTCAACTTCTTGAGTTCCAAGGTTAAAAGCAACAATATCTTCCCAATTACTCGGTAAACATCACTACTTTCAAGGGGACCTCCACTGAGTGGGAATTTTCATGCCTCCTTCTTCGGGATTACTCCCTCAAATTTAACACGATTATATCGCCTGTCCTAATCCTAAGTGTAATCCAATTTCGGGTATAGGACTTATCAAATGTAATCTCCCAACACAACATCACAGCGTATCCAAAACATGTGAGTAGCAACAATATATGCAATATATACAAAAGAATACAATAAAGAAAGAAATAAAACTGTAAAGAAAAACAAAGAAAATAAATAAAACATCCAAAAAGACAAATAAACAAAACTAGGTGAGACTTGCAAAAGGTCTCTAGCAGAGTCTCCAGCTAAAGCTACCAGCAAAAAACACAGAGCCGTCACCGAACTTTATTTATCCCGAAGGAAGGGGAAGTATCGATAAAACCACGAGACAATGGATAAGATGGTCTTGTGACCAATAGAAAGGGTAAGGGAGATGGTTATGCAAGGAGAAGGTATTAGCACCCCTCACATTCTTTGTACTCAACAGGATCCATTTTGTTTGTTTGTCTTTAAGGGTGTGTTTATCTACAACTATACTTGCTTAAGGGGAAAGTGATGTTTTTTATTATTGTGTTCGTGAGGGATTCACGACCCTTTGCCTACGTATCCAATGAAGTAATCAGAACACTGTAGTTCCTCTATAAAATGGGTGTTTATTGGTGTTTTTTAGTGGGCGATGTTAACGCATGCATTCTAGCAATATGCACGACCTGTATCGCGATATAAAGGAGATAACATGCCCTTTGGGGAAGGTTTTGATTTGTTGAGAGTTTTTGTGAGTTTTAAATGAATTCAAGTAGTGATTTAATGTTTTTGGATATTTTGATTTGTTTAAGTTTTAATTTCAAAAGAAGAAAAGGTTAAGAGGGAGACTAAAATCTAATTGTTTGTTATGTACATAGGGACCTAGAGTTAAACATGTTAAAGGGAAATTCCTAACCTTATTAACTATCATATGCAGGCTGAGTCTAATTCAATGCGAAGCAGTCAAAATGAATTTAATCGCTTCATGGATTCACTCAAGGGGACTTGTTACTGACAATTAATCAAGCAGTCAAACAAAACAAGATAACGGGAATACATAGCTAATATTTTTTTGGGTTTTTTATAATTTTATCTCACAAAGAAATGTAATTAAAAATGGTTTAACTAAACCAAAATAATATTGATAAACTCAAAAGGAAATTAAATTTACTAAACCAATTATAAAAATAATGGTCAAGCCGATCAAATTAAGTAATTAAAGCTGAAGAGTTTAAAAAAATAAACAAAAAAAACATAGACTAAAATGCTAAGGAGGGATGAAATAAGATTATGGGGTGATGGTGCATTGCTTTACAACGGGCTGAGAAAGGGATTTTGGCAAAGGCCGACAGTAGAAGCATAAAGAAAGAAATGGGCTTGGGGAGGACCGGGTCGAGTTAGACCCAAATTCAACCCCCTTCTAAATATGGGTTATACCAAACCCTAAAAACTTGTAAGGACAACGCCTTCTTCCTAGAATGAAAACCTGTGAACCCATATTGTTCTTCCTCTTGATTCACTCGCCTCTACATGATCCAAAGCAGCGAAACCCTCTCTCACAGTGTCACTCTATACCTCTGTGGTGCTTACCTCTACCAAAGCATTTGCCCCCCTTTCGCTCTTATCTCATCTTCGAAACAAAACAATTGCTCTTCATTCAGCATTTCGATGTTGTCTCACTGGCCTCGTCGATTTCTCCATATCATCGCCTCACTTTAATTCGTGGCTCCACCTCACTCATCCGCCCGAGCCTCCAACACTTCCAACAACGAGAAATCCGGTAAGACCTTGCAAATCAAAGTTCACCCTTCTTTTACTTCTACACTTCCAGTATATGTTGAATGCTGAGTTGGAAGAGGTAAAAACTTGACATGTTAACGTTGTATCTAACATTGTAGGGAGGGAGACAGAAAGAAGAAGGGTTGTGACCGTTGGGTGACTTGATGGTTAAAGAGGGTGCCATCTAAATGGAACAAAAGATGGCCATAGTTGCTTTTGCAAATTAAAGATGAATTCTTATATGTCTTAGAAAGAAATTGTTGAAGCTCCCCCTTTATGATTTTACTATGAACGACACAAATATTTCTTTACTCTCTGAGTTTTTTGTTTGTGTGTATTTTTCTGTGTATTTTGATACAAACTTGAGGTAAATGGATAGAGGAAAATTGGCGGTGTTGTGAGATGAGATGTTGATTATGTTGTTGTCTGTTTCGAACGCCTAACAGCTTGTTGCCATGCCTTGGATTGATGAATGATGAAAAAAACAGTAACATTAGGTTGGTGATTCGGGTTCGAAATTGTCCATCTTTTATGAATGGGATTAGAAAGGGAAGTTAGTTTACTATGTTTTTATGTTCAATCTGGTTTTTGGGTTTTTGATCTCTTAGAATTCTATTGTTCTATTTTTGATTTCACTACTTTACTCACTATTTTAGATTCATTGTTCAGATTTGTAAACAAACACATTCATGAAAAAAACAAAATAAAAATGACTTTGCTTGTATGATAGTCAATCACAAAAATGGAGAAGTATGAATGGTGAAAAACAATTACATATTGGAGTCTCCCTGGCGGAGCTTCAGGAGAGGTGAGATTAATAAATTCCTTCCACTTCTATAGAGTTTGGTTATTATTTCTTCCTAACATCTTCCTCTGTTTTAAGTGTGTTGAACAATTGATGTTGTGGATGCTTGGGAGAGTTTTGTTGAAAGTTTTTGAGGACTGGTTTTTCGGTATTGGAAACAATCACTCTCTTGGTTAGCTGGATGTGTTATCTATTTGTTGGTTTTCTTGGTTCTCTCCTTCGGTTTCTTATGCTGGTTGATCTCTTTGTTGCTTTTCTGGCTTGGTTTGTATGTTGTCCTCCTCGGTTTTTCTTGTTGGCTGCGTTCTCCTCTTTGTGTTCAATGAAATAGTGGCTTTATAGTGAGATGAGGGTAGGAATTGGAGGGAAGAGTTATATGATTCAAACATAATTAGTTTGCTGACTTTGTGTTTTAGGATGCAAGTTCTGTTTTTACCCATTTTGGTGTAAAACTTGGATTTACATGCTTGGCTTGTTTGTGTTGACAAAATACTAGTATATCAAGTGATTTTTACTATTTTGCAGTAGGCTGGGGGCAGGCTTATGCACAGGGTGATATATATCTAACCCTACCTCCTTTCCTCTTTTATCTTTCAATGTTGCAAACTATTTTCCTTTTTGAAATTTTTAAAGGGTTTGCATATTTTAGGAAAGTGATGATATATTAGAGGTTTTGTGAGCTAACTTGCTGTATTTTCTACTATTCTGCTGTTATATACTTTCTAGCTACTGCTCTTGCAAGTTCTTGTTTAGCTATTGTGTTGTTGTTAGTTGTGCTTAATAGTTTGCTGCTTGATGTTTGCTATTTCTAGCTGCTGCTGTTTTTGTATGCCTTGTTGCACTTGCTTGACATTGGGCTGTTGTTTGTTATTTCCTTTTTTCTTGTTATTTGGCAGCTTACAGCTGCTGTTACATTAGCTTTCGTTTGGCAGCCTTTCCCTGTTTCTGTGCTTGTACTACTTATGTTGTTGTTTGCAGCCTTGCCCTGCGTATATTTGTTGTTTTGAGCTTGAATTTGCAGTTTATTTTGTTGTATAGAAGTTTAAAAATATTTTCACATTTCTTTTCCCTTTTGTGAACCAAAACCCACACCTTTTGTGATTTGCAAATGTAGGAGGAGATAGCCCATGATAAAAACAAACCCCTTTTAAATTCGGATTCCAAATGCAAACCCTAATGATGAGCTTTCTTATTTAACAAATAATTGTTTGGAATTTTTCACATGTTGATTATTGCTAACTTTCTCTTTTTCTTATTTCATGAACACGATAATGGACGATTGAGGCAAGGTTAAAAGATGAAGAGGCCATGGTGAGGAGTGAGGACGAGTGGCTTGAAGATGAAGCAAAGAGACTTGAAGAAACAAACATTTAATATTTTTTTTGCTTTGTAAAAAACAATTGTAACTTGTGATTCAACTTGTAATCCCTTTTGCGAATTGTCCAGGATTGTAACTTGAAAATAAAACTTGAGTGAATTTTACGAATGACAAATTTATTGTATGGAAATTAAACAAACTCTTGAATATTAACTGAACATAGCAACTTCCACTTGAATGGTTTGAACAATACTCCTCACTTCGTAACATGAAATTTAAGAAATCAAACATGACCTTAGTAACTTGTATCTCAAGTAACCATGCGCCTTGTCTTTCAATTCCCAATCCTCACATCATGTCCAAACCCAAGTAACTTGTAACTGAAGCAACAAAACATGCCTTGATCATCATGAACCTTCAACCTTATTTCTTATGCCCAAATTTCGCATTCGTCAACTTAAACTTCAAACTCTCGAGTCGGTGACTTAGAGATCTTAAGAGGACAACTTGAAATGCAAGGAGATGAAATCCATAACCAAATGTACTTGACCTTGAGTTATCCTTGAGGCGGGTGAAAGAAAAATCTTCACAAAAACCAGGGATCCAAGACCCTAGAATCTCGACCAACAAATAGGGAAATAAACCCTAATCTAGGCTCTGATCAAATCGAGCGAGAAACAACTGTGTAATTTGGTGAGAAAGAAATCCATGATACCTCAAAAATCCATCCCGCGATCCACTAATCGAGAACCAAATGAATTTGCCTTTTACCTGATAGGAGAATTTCAAAACAAAATTTGACATAAAGAGGGAAAAACCCTAATACCTCAAACCAAGGCGCCTGATTCCATGAGATGCGGGATATGCAAATGACTTAGTAAAAATGATGAAAATGGGATGCAAATTTCAAATCCAGACAAAAGTAAAAAAAAGGTAGGGAAAATTTGCGGTACGACACCAGGTGAACCTTTATAAATCATCAACAACAACATATGCATACATCTTTCCTCCTAGACTTTCAACATGCATAGGTCCCATCAAGTCCATATGCAACAGCTCCAACACTTTTGATGTTGTCAAATGTTGGATCTTCTTATGTGATATCCTTGTTTACTTCCCAATTTTACATTCACCACAGGTTTTTCCTTCATCAATATTCAATTTGGGAATACCTCTAACAACTTCCTTTGATAAAATTTTCTTCATACCTTTCAAGTGCAAATGACCAAGATTTTGATGCCATACCTTGGCTTTATCTTCTTGAGACATTAAGCAAGAGGAGAAACATCGTGTTTCTTGAGAACTCCACAGATAGAAATTATCTTTTGATCTAGCTCCCTTTATGACAACTTCATTCTTATTTTTTGTAACTATGCATTCAAAATCAGTAAAGTTAACTTTGAGACCTTGGTCACATAGTTTACTAATACTTATCAAAGTTGAAGTTATCCCCTTAATAAATAGCACATCATCAAAATTGGTTGGCCTGTATAGTCCATCCTTCCAACACCCTCAATTTCACCTTTTGATCCATCTCAAAAAGTGAAATAACTAGTAGAGTATGGTTTAATATCCACCAGAAATTTCTTAAAACTTTTCATGTATCTAGAACAACCACTTTCAAAATATCAATCCTTTCTAGCATAAGCTATGAGAGAAGTGTGAGGTATGAGTCCATAAGTACCCTTTCTTGAGAACCACATCTTCTTAGCTTTAATAAACATATGTTCTCTTCTGGGTTTGGCTTAATATTTGGGATAGCCATATAATTTATAGCATAAGGATTTTATATGAGTAAACCTTCCACAATAATAACATCATTGTCATTGAGTTTTGTTTCCTGAGTGATTTTTCTGTTTTCCATTCTTATGTTGAAACATTTTATTTGAAATCTTTTGTTCCAATTCTTTCTTTGGACAAAAAACTTCACCTCAGCCTCTTTGCATTTTTTCTTCATAGCTTGATTGTCATAACCAACCCCTTTAACATTTCCAGCATTCTTTCCAGACTGAAGAATCTTCTCAAGCACATCACAATTGTTGTTAAGCATTCTGACATATTTAGTCATATTGTCAAGTTGAGATTTGAGCAATAGAACTTCACCCTCCAAGCCAGAGATGGTAGACAGTTGCTCTATTTTTTGTCTCCAGACCAGAGATGACGGACATAAGCTCCACTTTTTTAGTCTCCAATTGTGCAAGAATTTTCTTTTTCTTTTCTCCTGATTGGTCTATCTCTTGACTATTGAGGCACAACTCCTTGTAAGAAGCAGCAAGTTCTTCAAAGGATAGCTTTTCACAATCCGAGCCTTCATAAGAGTCACAAATTCCAGTCAAAGCAGTGACCTATTTGGAAGCTTCCTCTTCAGGATCATTTTCAAAGTCTTCCTCTGACCATGACACAAACAATCATTTCTTATTCTTCTTGAAATACGTTGGACATTCAGGCCTTATGTGTGCAAAACCTTCATATTCATGCCACTGAACTACTATTCCATGATTGGTCTTCTCTTCAGGTCTGCCCCTTATTCCAAAATCCTGATTTTTATTGATGTAAAATGACTTGTTGTTGACATATGATCTTGAATTCTAATCCACCTTCTTCATCACTTTGTTGGATTGTCTTCCAAGCAACACAATAGCATTGGATATCCCTTCTTCAATATCCAAGTCACACACATCTTTTAGATCATCAGTATAAGAGACAAAAGTAATGCTCTTCTTCTTTTTATAATTTTTACTACTCCCTACTTTAAATGTTTGTAGAGATCCCATAAGCTCATCAACCTTCATGTTGTTTATATCTTGGGCTTCTCCAATGGAAGTCACCTTCAAGTCAAACCTCTTTGGAAGAGATCTGAGAATTTTTCTCACCAACTTAGCTTCTGACATCTTCTCCCCTAGGGCACTCGAGGCATTGGCTATCTCAGTAATATTCATGTGAATGTCATGAATAGTTGCATCCTCCTTTATTCTTAATTTCTTAATCTTGGTGGTCAAAATTTGGAGCCTAGACATCTTCACCTGAAAGGTTCCTTAATGAGCAGTCTTCAATATCTCCCAAGCTTCTCTGGCAACAATGCAATTTCTTATCAGTCTGAAGATATTTTTATCCATTCCATTAAACAAAGAATTCAAAGCTTTGGAGTTTCCTTGAGATAACTTTTCATCTTCACCTACAACCTTTGGTGGATTCCATCCTTTGACCAAAGATATCCAAGCCTTGTTGACCAAGGACTTGATGAAAGCCACCATACGAGCTTTCCAACTATCATAATTGGTTCCATTAAGAATGGGTGGTCTATTCATAAATCATCATTCCTTATCCATTGTATAAGAATGTATCTTACCTAAATCTCACCTAGAGTCAGAGCAGGATACCTACTTTGATACCAATTGAAATTCTAGTATTTATATCTCAAATGTCCTAAGAGATGTTGAGACACTGATCTATAAACAACAACATAATGATCAATTTCAAACAATAAACTGTGCATAAAAATAAAGGAACACACATAATTGTTAATCTAGTTCGATGTACAACAACACCTACTCTAGGGGCTACCAAGCCAGGGATGAAATCAACTAAGTAGTGTAAACTTGTAGACCCATGACAAACCCTCACTAGTTTACAATCCACTCACTTAATCATTACTCGTGATTAACTTTTACCTAAGACTCACCTAGGTATGAGACCCTTCTCAAATCTCTTTTAGTCAGAAACAGTGATAAGAACACAATTCAAAAGAATTAGATGACAACCTTCAAAAACACACAATTTTTCACTGCTTAAAAGCTTTAGAATGACTGACAGAACTTACAACTCAAAAAAATAGTCCTACTCTTTTATCAAGATGATATTAGAGAGGCTCACAATTAATACAAAAACACAATTTCCACATAAAACCTAGGTTTGTGACAGTCTATTTAAAGAAATCTTCTGGACTGGACTAGGCTTCAAAAAAGTAGCAAATCAGCTGCTAAAAATCTACAGAAACTTCTACATAAAAATAGGACTTCAATCATTAGTTTCCTAAATTATCTCCATAAATAGAAACCAATAATACTCATTCGATTCAGTTTGAATATCTTATTCCTTAAACTGAGCGCCACATAGGATAACAGAATATTTGGCATCTGTAATAAACTAAAAACATCCAATTGTCCAGCTATACACATGAATGATGTCTAATTACATTGCATAGAACATCTTGTTCAACATGTTTCTCCAATTGATAGAACATCTTATTTCAACATGTTTATGCTAAGTTAGTTTTACCAAACATAATGTGAATCACAAAAGTAGAGAATTAACATGTAGGATTGGGTGGTATCATTGGTATCATCAGTGTTGTGATAAGATTTGGTGGCAACATATTGCCGGTGGTGGTTCGGGTCGTGCACATTGTTTTGTGTTTGTGTGTGTGGAATAAATTTTAAGAGGATTTAGATGGATGTGGTTGTGTGAGGTTATTAGGTTTGGGTGGGTTGACAATGTTGTTGGGTTCGGTATTGTTATGGGGTTGGTTGTTGGGCGTATGATAAAATTATTTGGTATGGGTCGATCAAATATATTGGCAGAGACAGAAACAAAGTTGTTGAAACCGATGTATACCAAATCATATAATAGCGTGTTGGTCTAACATCATCCTGCAAGATTGGTTCGTTTATGACTAATTCACGCTAGTGCCTTCGTTCATGACATGCATCTCTAGCGAAGTCTCTCAAATCCGTAAATCTCCATTGGTCATCTATTATTAATTGATTTCATTCTCTCGAACACATCATAGGGTCTGGCATACCTTGTTGCATGCCAAACTACAATTTCACACGGTCACTCTAGTGCATCTCTATAATAGTGAACCTGATGATTTCTATTTTTATAGTCTAAACTTCAGCATCCTCGGGGTTAATCTCATTGACGAGACCCAGATATGGCCTCTAGACAAACTCTAGAGGAAAAATAAGTTAATCTCATGGTAATATTAAAATAAATTAATGATATGTCTAGGTGTAATACCTCTTTAGGTCCAATATGATCCATAAGATTTTGATAGACTACTATAGTGTTTTTAGGAGTTTTGTTGAAATTCATCTCTGGAACGTACCACCTATATCAAAAATAGAAAAAAAAAATTAATTACCATTATTTATAAGTAAATTGAAAATGTTGTAAGCTTACTTTGTCGCGTATGGGAATGTGAAGGGCTTCTCGTTTACGGGTGCAAGTTTTGGCATTTTCGACCAACCTCATGTTTAGAGCAAAAAATGCAGGAATAAAACGAACACGTATTATTCCATGCGTTTTTACACAAAGCACTATTTAGATGGCACAAAACAGTTGAACCCCAACTATATGTGTGTTGTACCACAAATTTCCCCCTAATATTCCTTCATCATACCATGTTGATTCAATCACAACAAGATCACATTAGGGCTTTTGGTTCTCCTCCCTATCTTTAGCTTTGCTCTTTGAGGAATCACCAACCACCTTGACTTGTTTTCTTTTGTGATCATGGATATTTTGTCTTGATTTTCTTTCTAATTAATAAAATGCAATGTTGGATGGTCTTACTTGTTAATAATGTAGGTAAAGGCGGTGTGGCTTAGCAAACTGATCCATGGGTTCATGAGTTTATTTCCATGCCCTAGTCAATAAAGCTTGAGAACTACAAACCTCACCATTGAAGTTGTTTTAGAAGAAACATCATGGCAAGGTTTATTTTGGTTTCATCACATTTCAAAGTTTTCAAATTGATTCAAAGGTACAAGGGGTTGATGGAAGAAGTTGTCATGATTGGACAAGGTCTTGTTCCCATTGATCACAAGTGCATATTTCTATAAATTCTCAAGATATGAAAGTTGTTTTGGTGGCTACGAGTTCTCAGTATCATCCTCAATAACTTCTATTTACAAAGCAAGAGTGTTGGTACAAGAAGGTTGTTCAAAATTGTGAAAATTCCTCAAAGTATTTTCTTGATATAGGAGCTACAGTTTTGAACTTCAAAGAAGTATATCTTGTTCATCTTTTGGTATTTTTGAGTGATTCCAAAAACATCCTTCTCTTCAAAAGGTTATTAACAAATCACTTCAAAAGTTTAAAGGAGTTTTCATGTGGAAGAAACTTGATGATTTACACGTCCTCTAGATGAACCCCCAATTTCTCATGTGTGACTTCAAATGATCATAACTTGGTCAGTTTGTATCACCTTAAGCCCACTAATTTTCCATAATGATCTTGAGGATGTTAACTCTATTCCTTCATTTATGTGCAAAGTGAGAAAATGGATGGAAGATGCCCTAAGGATACAAAAGATTATAGGTCTTTTCATGATTTTTTGCCAACTTCAACAATTCATAACTCTCTCAATTTTTGGAGATTTTGAATGGTTAAAGTTTCAAAATGTCATTCAAGAGTTCTATTTCATGCCATCTCTTTTGGTCAAGAGAAAATTCAAAGTGGAAGGCCATGTTTGGAAGCAAAACATTATATGTCACTTTTGAAGAAAAAATTGAAATATTTCTAAGTATGGAAAGTCAACCTTTTCTCCCCAACTTTGACTCAATGCAACTTTCAGCTCAAGCATCCATTTGATTCTATTCATTTTCCATTGGAAAGTTTGTAACCTCATCTTTCTAAAGCATCAAGAATCACACCTTAATACCCCTTGAGATAAGAATGCCATTGGATTGAACATGGTAACTTGGAACTTAAGTTTCTTCATAAGTCAGAATTTGAAATTCATGTTTTGGCCTCTAAACATCAAATTAGCACGCGTTTTTTTATCTAAGCATGCTTAACCAAGTTTCCAAAGTGGAGTAGAGCCTTAAAATGCAAGGATTGTATGATTTTTGATGCAAATAAGATCACACTTCACTCGTGCATCAGGTTTGCACAAATTCCCTCCAAAATGCATCATTCTCTCTTCCTTTTAATCTCATTTGCTTCTCCTATAAATACATGAACTATCCCATTCATTTTCTCAAGCTTGAATATCCAGAATCACCCTGCCACACTTGCTTCATAACTCAATTTTCTGTAACATCGTAATCAGTGTTCGAGCCTTTTTCAATCCAATTTTTCTATCAATTCACCTTCCTTGATCTTCCCTAAAGCTAACCATACAATTACCTTCAACAATCGTGCCCTATATTGCTCCATAGAAGTCCTGTTTCAGAGGCAACTCAACTTCAATAGGTAGATTTCTCCATCAATTCTTCAAAACTTTGATATTATTGTGATGCTCTCATTGCCTTAGTTCTAGTCGCAACACTTACTTTTATTTGGAAACACGTTTTGACCATGAAATTTCAAATCCCTTTTCAAAACATTCCTTCCAAATTGCTTGAGCTACAGTTTATATAAATTTGTCGCGAATGTGTGGTTGTCTTCGTCTTGAAGAGACGAAGAAAATGACGTAGGTCTGAGCTTCTGATTTTACAGTTTGACAGTCTGCAATTCACGTTGGCTGGAGGTTAAAGATGACCAACATGTCATCTTCCAACCAATGAAGGCACGTCACTTGTTTTTTTGAATTTCTTATTTAATAAATGATCCAGTGTTTTATTCACTAATGACCATGAGATGCACAACGCGCCAGATCCCTTGGATTTGATTACTAATGTGTTTTGAATCTCATCCATTGGTCCACATCTTTTTGGTTTTTATTTTATTTTCTGATTTTTATATTTAATTGTTTTAAACTTCAAAAAATCATAGAAAATTCATTTTTAGTCCAAAAAATCTGAAAAAATTATGAATAATATATTTGATTTTTCTCTTTCTGATTTTTATTTTTTCACAATTTTATTTTGTTTTTTGATATTTTTTTATAAATTTTCACTTTATTTGATTTGTTTTAAATGTTTAAAAATACTTTTATGCAATTTTAAATTCTTAAAAAATTAGGGAACGATCCAATGATATTGTGACAAATATTGGTGACCTCATTTATTTTTTATTTCTGACTTGGTTATTTTTTACCAATTTTGGATTGTTTTACCTATTTCTTTTAATTTTAAAAATAGTTTCTGACTTTAAAAAAATTACCAAAAATTTTATAAAAATATTTGAGTGCTTTTCTGATTTTTCTATGGTCTTACTTTTTATTTCTTGATTAATTTGAATACATTTGATATTTTTCTCTTTTATTTCTCTTTTAAAACATTTTAAAACATTTTTTAATGTATATATTAAATGCAATATTATTTTGTGATTATTTTCTGGCTGATCTTGGGTTGAATTTTGGATTATGAAATTTGTTAACATCATTGGATCCATGGTGTTGAGTTTAACTCCATAAAAATGGATGAATGATTTCAATAATAGTTTGATTGAAATTTAATTCAAATGTGGTTTGTATTCTTTCCCACCCCTCTTCATCTCATCCCTTTCTTATTGCACTAAGTGTTATTGGAGCATGATCTCTATATCATGTCTCAAAACAAATGGTGCATTGATTGCTATTGACCAACCTCAAAATAGGTGTGACTTCTATATAAGTCCACTTACGATTGCTTAACATAGCACTAAATTTTATCCTGATTTGAATAAATGATCATTCGTGGCCCAAACATATGTTTGCAAGACCAAGTATGTTAATTTGATCCCTTTGATCTAATAACTTTGAGATTTATTGTGTGGAGGCTTTGGTTCTACCAATCCTCTAATGGATCTACAACACTTTTGGTCAACGCGGATCACTTAAACATCGTTGATCATTAAATGATAATTTTGAGGATTCCAAAATGGATGATATACTTGACAAAAAGCAAATGCAACTTGTTGTGTGGAGGCTTTGGTTCTACCAATCCTCTAATGAGTTCCAAATGCAAGTTTCAAGATGGTCATCCAACTAACCACTAATTATTAAATTGTTTTTACTTTATGCTTTTATTTTTATGCTTTATGTACCATTTATTTTAAGCATTACATTTCATGCCATTTTTATTTTGATCACTTGAGCATTTACTTTCTTGTCATTTTTATTTTGCTCACTTGAGCTTTTCTTTTCTTTTAAAGACACCTAATAATCAACATAAACCCTAAAAAACGTTAATGATACTTGGACTATTTGGTTACTATCTTTGGCATTATGGAGCATTGGACTTCTTGGACTTATGATTAGAAACCTTGGCCTATGTTGCAGACCTTGTGACCTTAATTGATATTTTGTATGAAGCTCTTGAGGTTTACCTCAAGACATTGGATTGTTTTCTTAGAACAAGATTGGTTCTAATCATATCTCAGAGTTTTGATGATAACAATAAAATATATTTTATATAATTGATACTCTGATGAGCATATTTATTTGTTTCAGATAATGTCCTGACTGAAGTATTTTCTTAGATGAAAATCATTTTGACGTGCTGAGCTCAAAATAAATGAAGAAGTTCTTTAATGAAAGAACTATTTGTTTTAGCGCAAGTTCTGATGCTCACTCTTATAAGAAACTATTTAATGCATCTTCTAAAGCTTAGCAAGTTTCCATGTAAATCATATTCAGAAGTATTCTGCAAGCAAGCGCTGATAAGAAGTTTTGCAAGCATATTTTGAAGCAAGTTGTGAAGCTAGTTCTGATTGAATAAAGAAGCTAACAAGTCTTGTCATGTTTCAGGAAACATGCTCTGACAAGTGCCGTTTGCTCATTTAATGCAAAGACGACTACATGCACTCAAGTTTCTACGCTAGTTCATTGGAAAATGCAATACAGCAAGAAAACACGCAAACATTTATTGCTCCACACTTTTGAAGGCAGCAACGGTCGTTTTCTTCATGCTATAAATAAAAGATCATTTATTGTAAGCAAACAAGCCAACTATATGAAAATATTCTGCTGCTCACAAATTATTTTACAAACACTTTGTGCAAAACTAATCTTAGTGAAAAATCATAGTTTGTGATATAGCTTTCTAAGAAGCAATTTGTTTCACTATCTATAAAGATTTAATTCTTGTAATTGTTCCTTGAGAGACCAAGCTTGGTCAGATTTCTCAAGAAGGCTAGGACTAGTTTGAGTCTTAGTGGTGTTAGTCACTTGTAACTTTACTTGTGCTTTGATTTATTAGTCACAATAGTTTGGTTGTGTGATTGTAATCTATTTGATTATAGTGAATTAAGTCCTTCTTGAGAAAGGAGAAATCACCTTGGCGGGTGGACTGGAGTAGTTTGAGTTCAAACGAACCAGGATAAAAATAACGGTGTGTTTCCATTATTGTTGAGCCTTTAAGAAAAAGAAAAGGAGAAAATTATTCAACCCCCCCCCCCCCTTCTAAGTGTTTTCTCACCTTCAATTTGTATTAGAGCTTGACTCTGAGCGCTAACACTTAACCGTGTCAGGAAAAGATCCAGAAGGAAAACACAAATGGCAACTGAACAAACCAACATTAACTATAACAAACCTCCTGTGTTTGATGGAGAAGATTTTGAATATTGGAAAGATAGACTAGAAAGTTTCTTTCTAGGTCATGATAGTGATTTATGGGATATAGTCTTGGATGGTTACACACATCCTATAAACTCAGAAGGAAATAAGATTGATAGAAAAAACATGGATAGACAACAAAAAGCTGATTTCAAAAATCACCACAGAGCTAGAAATATTTTTCTAAACTCTATCTCTAAAATGGAATATGAGAAGATCACAAATAGAGATACAACACATGACATATTTGAGTCTCTCAAAAGGACTCATGAAGGAAACGCTCAAGTGAAGGAGTCTAAAGCTCTGGCTCTCATCCAGAAGTATGAAGCCTTCAAAGCAGAATGAAGTGAATCCATAGAAGCTATGTTCTCAAGGTTTCAAACTCTGATCGATGGTTTGAGAGTTCTGAACAAGGGATACACTAAGGCAGACCATGTTAAGAAGATCACCATAAGTTTACCCAGAATATGGGCACCTATGATCTCTGCTTTCAAAGTATCATAAGATCTGAACAATGTGTCTCTTGAAGAACTCATCAGCGCTCTAAGAAGTCATGAGATAGAACTTGATGAGCACGAGCCTTATAAGAATGGTAAGTTTGTTGCCCTTAAATCAATTAAAAAATATGAAACTAACGCTTTTCGGGCTGAAGAAGGAAAATCTGAAGAATCTGCGTCAGAAGAAGATGAACTATCCTTGCTCTCCAGAAGGATCAACCAGATGTGGAAGCATAGACATAAGAAGTTCAGGAACTTCAAGAAGTCAGAAGATAAACCAGAATCTTCTGGACACAAAAATTCAAACAGAAGAGAGATAATCTGTTATGAATGTAAAGAACCTGGACACTACAAGAGTGATTGTCCAAAACTACAAAGAGAAAGACTAAAGAAAAAGTTTGGTAAAAAGAAAGGCATGATGGCCACCTGGGACGATTCAGAATCCTCAGAAGATGAATCTGATTCTGAAGATGAGAACGCCAACCTAGCTCTGATGGCTACTACAGCAGATGACTCAGACTGTGAGTTAGAACAAAAAGAGGTATTCTCTGAATTTACTAGAGTTGAACTTGCTGAAAGTTTATCAGAACTTCTGGAAAACTATAGTCAACTCAAAATCAAATACAAGAAACTTAAGAAGAGTCTTGCATCTTATCTTGAGAAACATGAAACATAAAACTCTGAACTCAAAGAAAATAATTTTAAACTTAAAGAAGAAATTCAAAAGGTTCAAAAATTTCTATTTCAGAGTCTGCGTCAAGTTCAAAAGATATTCTGAAAGAATACGACTCTAGTTTTCAAACTTTTCTTTCTAAAAGCATAGATAGAAGCAAAATGGCTTCAATGATTTATAGAGTTAGTGGGAACAACAGAAGAGGAATTGGATATGAAACTCCCAAAGGGAAGGAGACATATATACCAAAACTTGTTGCTAAGATGACTTTCACATATGAACCTCTGAACAAACAATTCAAATTTGGACACACACATGATATTAAATATACATCACATTCTGGAAACTCTTATGCTAATCCAAAGTTCAAACAGAACTTTAAATACTCTAACCCAAGAGAACCCAAAAAGATACGGGTATCTAAGGAGAAAATAATATTTGTTGCAGATGTCCTTAACAACTCAATTGAGACACCATTCATGGTACCTGGACTCTGGGTGCTCACGACACATGACGGGAAGAAAGTCTATGTTCCAAAACCTGGAATTTAAAGCTGGAGGAGACGTCAAGTTTATTGGAAATGTAATTTAGTTAATGTTTACAATTCCCAATGCTTATTCTTTATTAGGGCCTTTTGGAATTTTGATTTTAGTATAAATATGATACCTAGGCTATGAATATTGTAACTCATTCATTCCTCTATTTGATATACAATAGTAGTCCTCTTTGTTATCATTCATTGCTCATTCTTCTTCTCCCCTTTCATTACCTTGCACCAACAAATTGGTATCTAGAGCACTTGGTTCAGTTTTTCTTGGGAAACACGAGTGTTTATGAGCTATGTGTTTGATTTTGGTTCACTGATTTTCTGTTGAAATCTTGAACAAAATATAAACAAAATCTAATTTTATGGGTTGGGAAACTGTGTGTTTGAAGATTTGAAAATCTGTGCAAGGTTTAAAATGAGTGGAGACAGTATTTTAAACACCAAACTTCCAGTTTTTAATGGCAAAAATTGGAACAGATGGATGATACAAATGCGTGTGCTGTTTGGTGCACAAGATATTCTGGATCTGGTTACAGATGGTTATGTACCAGCTGTAGCAGATGCAACTGAAGAACAAAGAACTGCTGAGAGGATGATGAGGAAGAGTGACCAGAATGCTCTGTTCTATATCCATCAGTGTATGGATGAAAGTGTGTTCGAGAAGATTGCTGATTCATCAACGTCAAAAGGGGCGTGGGATTTACTGGTGATATGTTATGGTGGTGACACATCAGTAAAGAAGGTAAAAGTTCAATCCCTACGAAAGCAATATGAGAACCTGAACATGAAGAGCAGTGAGAAAGTTTCTGAATATATCTCTAGAGTGATTCTGATCACTAACGTGATGAAGGCGTGTGGAGAAACTCGGTCTGAACAGGTAATCATAGAGAATATTCTGAGGTCGCTTACTCTTCAGTTTGATTACATTGTTGTTTCTATTGAACATTCTAAAAATCTGGAAACTATGAGAATAGAAGAATTGCAAAGCATCTTAGAAGCACAGGAGTTACGCCTGTCTGAGAGAACTTTTGAGAAGGAAGATGAGCAAGCTCTGAAGGCTTCTTTTGCTAAGAAAGACCAGAAGCAGAATAAACGTGGTGATAGATTCCAGAAGTCAGAAGCCTCAACTTCTGATGATAAGACATATCATAAAGGAAATGAGAGGTATGACAAAAGGAAGGTTCAATGTTACTGTTGTAAACAATTTGGCCATTTTGCCAGAGATTGTAGGTCAAACAAGGAAAGGAAATCAGAAGAAGCATATACGGCTAAGAGAAACTCTGATGATAACCTGTACTACTAAAGGATTTTGATTCTGATGAAAAATGCTCAAATGATTGGTGGTATATGGATACTGGATGTTCAAATCATTTAACTGGAAACAAACAATGGCTGACTGACTTTGACTCCAGAAGGAGAACAAAGATCAGATGTGCTGACGATAAGTATCTTAACGCAGAAGGTATGGGAGATGTCAGAGTTAGAGTGAAGAATGGGAAAGACATTCTGATCAAAGACGTTTGGTATGTTCCTGGTATTAGAAGCAATCTGATGAGCGTAGGACAGCTGATTGAGAAAGGTTTCTCAGTTGTTATGAAAAACAATCTTCTGACGTTGTATGATTCCAATCAGAAGTTGATTATGAAGTCTGAACAAGGAGGCAACAAAACATTCAAGGTAAATTTAGAAACAGCTGAAGCAACGTGTCTTAGTGCAGAAGTCACTGAAGGTAACAGTAAGATGTGGCATAAGAGGTAGGGGCATTTGAACTATAAAAGCTTAGGGAATATATGTTCTAAGAAGCTTGTACATGGTATTTCGAAGATTGTGAAGCCTGAGAAGTCATGTGAGATATGTATGAAAGGCAAGAAAGCTAGATTTCCATTTACATCAGAAGTAGCCCCCAGAGCTAAGCATGCTCTGGGAGTAGTACATTCTGATGTGTGTGGACCATTTCCAGTACCTTCACTTGGAGGAAACAATTATTTTGTGTCTTTTGTGGATGAGTTCACAAGAATGACATAGGTAACACTCATCAAGTTCAAGCATGAAGTGTTTACTGAGTTCCAGAAATTCAAATTGAAGGCTGAGAAGTAGAGTGGTCAGAAGTTAAAAATTCTGAGAACGGATGGTGGAGGTGAGTATAACTCTACAGTGTTTCAGAAGTTCTGTGAGGAGAATGGAATAGAACATGAGGTTATTGGTCCATATAATTCTCAGCACAACGGTCTTGCTGAAAAAAGAAACAGAACTTTGCTTGATATGACCAGAAGCATGCTGAAAGAGAAAAAGCTACCTCACGTGCTATGGGGAGAAGCTATTGCCACATCAGCATATATTCTGAACAGGTGTCCAACGAAGAAACTGAAGATAAGCAGAGTGTCATTCATCTGAAGGTGTTTGGCTAAGTCTGTTACAAACACGTTCCAGAAGCTAGAAGACAAAAACTGGATGATAGAAGCAAAGTAATGTTGCTGGTGGGGTACCACAGTACAGGTGCGTATAAGCTTTATTATCCAGAAACTAATAAAGTTGAAGTTAGCAGAGATGTTGTGGTAAAAGAGTCTGAAGCATGGGATTGGAACAAATCTCAATCAGATTCTGGTGTAATACCAACACCAGAGTTAGCCTCTGAAGATATTTTAGAAAGTTCAGAAGATGAATCTAATCCTGAAGATTCTGAAGATGAGTCAGAAGAAGATTCAGGAAATGGATCTGATTCTGATCCAGATGCTGATGATGATCCAGAATCTGGTGGTGATCATGGTTCTGGAAGGGAAAACTCTGAAGGTGGTAACTCTGAAAGTAGTAGTTCTGGTGCAGTTTCAGAACAAGCTCAAAGACCATAGAGAATCAGACAAAAACCAAGAAGGTTTGCAGATTTTGACATGTTGCAGGATAATGAAGTTAACTCTGAAGGAGAAGTCGTTCAGTGCCCTATGTTAGTAGATTCTGAACCAGTGGGTATTGAAGAAGCTCTCAAGAAGAAAGAATGGCTTAATTCCATGAAAGAATAACTTGAGGCAATAGAAAGAAAAAAAACTTGGAAATTGGCTAAACTTCCAGATAAGAAAAAAGCCATCAGCGTCAGATGGGTTTTTAAGTTGAAACTTAAGCCAGATGGTTCCATTGGCAAGCACAAAGCTAGACTAGTAGCTAGAGGTTTTCTTCAGAAACCTGGGCCAGATTATTTTAAGGTGTTTGTGCCTGTAGCTAGGCATGAAACAATCAGACTGGTGATTGCTTTTGCTTCAAACAGAAATTGGCCTTTAATGGATCTGGATGTGAAGTCTGCATTTCTGAACGGTCCATTACAGGAAGAAGTTTATGTGTCACAACCTCCTGGATTTGTGAAAAAGAATCAGGAAGGGTTGGTATACAGGTTAAATAAAGCTCTGTATGGACTGAAGCAAGCGCCTAGAGCTTGGAATTTGAAAATTTATTCATTTTTCATGAAGCAGAGGTTTCAGAAGTGTGAGATGGAATATGGAGTGTATGTACAACACTCTAATAACAATATGATTCTGGTGTGTCTCTATGTTAATGACATTTTGCTAACAGGTAGCTACCCAGAAGATATAAAAAAGTTCAAGGAAGTTCTGATGAATGAGTTCGAGATGACAAATCTAGGAAAAATGACATATTTCCTAGGGATGGAGATTCTGTACTCGAAGAAGGGTATCATTCTGCATCAGTTAAAGTACGAACAAGAACTTCTGAAGAGATTTAAGTTGCAGAATTACAAAGTTGCTGTCACACCATCAAAAACCAATCAAAAATTGGATTCTGACTCTGATGGTGATTCTGTTGATTCTACAACCTTCAAACAATTGGTTGGTTCTCTAAGGTATTTATGTAATACTAGACCTGACATTTGTTATGCAGTTGGATTGGTTAGCAGATTCATGAGTAATCCAAAGTGGTCTCATTTCCAAGCTGTTGTCAGAATTCTGAGATATATTAAGGGATCTCTGAGATATGGAGTGTTGTTTCCTTCTGAATGAAAGACAAAATCAGAATTAGTAAGTTATTCTGATTCTGATTGGTGCGGAGACAGGGTGGACAGGAGAAGTACTTCTGGATACTTGTTTAAATTTCTTGGAGGTCCCATTTCCCGGAGTTCCAAGAAACAACATGTCGTGGCTCTGTCAACATGTGA